>OX393577.1:4983420-5587420 GCA_947652605.1 Elmis aenea | reverse complement strand
TAGCATGTTATAGAGTTTATTTTTCTAAGTATAATGCCGTTTGTCTCAACTTTTTAGAAGTCTAATTTACAAAATTATTCAAAAAATTAAAAATTTTGAAAATTTTGAATTTTTTTTTCGAAAACGGCTCGTTACATTTTGTTCAAATTTAAGCATGATATAGAGTTTATTTTTCTAAGTATAATGCCGTTTGTCTCAACTTTTTAGAAGTCTACTTTACAAAATTATTCAAAAAATTAAAAATTTTGAAAATTTTGAATTTTTTTTTCGAAAACGGCTTGTTACATTTTGTTCAAATTTTAGCATGTTATAGAGTTTATTTTTCTAAGTATAATGCCGTTTGTCTCAACTATTTAGAAGTCTAATTTACAAAATTATTCAAAAAATTAAAAAATTTGAAAATTTTTTTCTTAAAACTACAGCAAATGGCTTTAAATTTATTATACAGATTATTTATAGCCCAATTAAGGATTATTAGCCCCTAAGTACGATTTTTAATTTTTCGTGAAAAATGGGAAAAGTGCAAAGGCTATAGTCTTTGTACTTTTTTCGACAAAAAAATCGATTTTCTTAAAAAATTTTTCGAAAACGGCTCGTTACATTTTGTTCAAATTTTAGCATGTTATAGAGTTTATTTTTCTAAGTATAATGCAGTTTGTCTCAACAATTTAGAAGTCTAATTTACAAAATTATTCAAAAAATTAAAAATTTTGAAAATTTTCAAATTTTTTTTTCGAAAACGGCTCGTTACATTTTGTTCACATTTTAGCATGTTATAGAGCTTATTTTTTTAAGTATAATGCAGTTTGTCTCAACTTTTTAGAAGTCTAATTTACAAAATTATTCAAAAAATTAAAAATTTTGAAAATTTTGAAATTTTTTTTCGAAAACGGCTCGTTACATTTGGTTCAAATTTTAGCATGTTATAGAGTTTATTTTTCTAAGTATAATCCCGTGTGTCTTAACTATTTAGAACTTTTTTCGACAAAAAAATCGATTTTCTTAAAAATTTTTTCGAAAACGGCTCGTTACATTTTGTTCAAATTTTAGCATGGTATAGGGTTTTTTTTTCTAAGTATAATGTTGTTTGTCTTAACTATTTAGAAGTCTAATTTACAAAATTATTCAAAAAATTAAAATTTTTCTAAATTTTCAAATTTTTTTTCGAAAACGGCTCGTTACATTTTGTTCAAATTTAAGCATGTTATAGAGCTTGTTTTTCTAAGTATAATGCCGTTTGTCTCGACTATTTAGAAGTTTAATTTACAAAATTATTCAAAAAATTAAAAATTTTGAAAATTTTGAAATTTTTTTTCGAAAACGGCTCGTTACATTTTGCTCAAATTTTAGCATGTTATAGAGTTTATTTTTCTAAGTATAATGCCGTTTGTCTTAACTATTTAGAAGTCTAATTTACAAAATTATTCAAAAAATTAAAAATTTTGAAAATTTTGAACTTTTTTTTCGAAAACGGCTCGTTACATTTTGTTCAAATTTTAGCATGTTATAGAGTTTATTTTTCTAAGTATAATGCCGTTTGTCTCAACTATTTAGAATTCTAATTTACAAAATTAATCAAAAAATTAAAAATTTTGAAAATTTTGAAATTTTTTTTCGAAAATGGCTTGTTACATTTTGTTCAAATTTTAGCATGTTATAGAGTTTATTTTTCTAAGTATAATGCCGTTTGTCTCAACTATTTAGAAGTCTAATTTACAAAATTATTCAAAAAATTAAAAAATTTGAAAATTTTTTTCTTAAAACTACAGCAAATGGCTTTAAATTTATTATAGAGATTATTTATAGCCCAATTAAGGATTATTAGCCCCTAAGTACGATTTTTAATTTTTCGTGAAAAATGGAAAAGTGCAAAGGCTATAGTCTTTGTACTTTTTTCGACAAAAAAATCGATTTTCTTAAAACTACAGCAAATGGCTTCAAATTTATTATACAGGTTATTTATAGCCCATTTAAGGATTTTTAGCCCCTAAATACGATTTTTAATTTTTCGTGAAAAATGGGAAAAGTGCAAAGGCTATAGTCTTTGTACTTTTTTCGACAAAAAAATCGATTTTCTTAAAAAAATTTTCGAAAACGGCTCGTTACATTTTGTTCAAATTTTAGCATGTTATAGGGTTTTTTTTTCTAAGTATAATGTTGTTTGTCTTAACTATTTAGAAGTCTAATTTACAAAATTATTCAAAAAATTAAAATTTTTCTAAATTTTCAAATTTTTTTTCGAAAACGGCTCGTTACATTTTGTTCAAATTTAAGCATGTTATAGAGCTTGTTTTTCTAAGTATAATGCCGTTTGTCTCAACAATTTAGAAGTCTAATTTACAAAATTATTCAAAAAAGTAAAAATTTTGAAAATTTTCAAATTTTTTTTCGAAAACGGCTCGTTACATTTTGTTCAAATTTTAGCATGTTATAGAGCTTATTTTTTTAAGTATAATGCAGTTTGTCTCAACTTTTTAGAAGTCTAATTTACAAAATTATTCAAAAAATTAAAAATTTTGAAAATTTTGAAATTTTTTTTCGAAAACGGCTCGTTACATTTTGTTCAAATTTTAGCATGTTATAGAGTTTATTTTTCTAAGTATAATGCCGTTTGTCTCAACAATTTAGAAGTCTAATTTACAAAATTATTCAAAAAATTAAAAATTTCGAAAATTTTCAAATTTTTTTTCGAAAACGGCTTGTTACATTTTGTTCAAATTTTAGCATGTTATAGAGTTTATTTTTCTAAGTATAATGCCGTTTGTCTCAACTATTTAGAAGTCTAATTTACAAAATTATTCAAAAAATTAAAAATTTTGAAAATTTTGAAATTTTTTTTCGAAAACGGCTCGTTACATTTTGTTCAAATTTTAGCATGTTATAGAGCTTATTTTCCTAAGTATAATGCCGTTTGTCTCAACTTTTTAGAAGTCTAATTTACAAAATTATTCAAAAAATTCAAAATTTTGAACATTTTTAAATTTTTTTTCGAAAACGGCTCGTTAAATTTTGTTCAAATTTTAGCATGTTATAGAGTTTATTTTTCTAAGTATAATGCCGTTTGTCTCAACTTTTTAGAAGTCTAATTTACAAAATTATTCAAAAAATTAAAAATTTTGAAAATTTTGAATTTTTTTTTCGAAAACGGCTCGTTACATTTTGTTCAAATTTAAGCATGATATAGAGTTTATTTTTCTAAGTATAATGCCGTTTGTCTTAACTATTTAGAAGTCTAATTACAAAATTATTCAAAAAATTAAAAATTTTGAAAATTTTCAAATTTTTTTTCGAAAACGGCTCGTTAAATTTTGTTCAAATTTTAGCATGTTATAGAGTTTATTTTTCTAAGTATAATGCCGTTTGTCTCAACTTTTTAGAAGTCTAATTTACAAAATTATTCAAAAAATTAAAAATTTTGAAAATTTTGAATTTTTTTTTCGAAAACGGCTCGTTACATTTTGTTCAAATTTAAGCATGATATAGAGTTTATTTTTCTAAGTATAATGCCGTTTGTCTCAACTTTTTAGAAGTCTACTTTACAAAATTATTCAAAAAATTAAAAATTTTGAAAATTTTGAATTTTTTTTTCGAAAACGGCTTGTTACATTTTGTTCAAATTTTAGCATGTTATAGAGTTTATTTTTCTAAGTATAATGCCGTTTGTCTCAACTATTTAGAAGTCTAATTTACAAAATTATTCAAAAAATTAAAAAATTTGAAAATTTTTTTCTTAAAACTACAGCAAATGGCTTTAAATTTATTATACAGATTATTTATAGCCCAATTAAGGATTATTAGCCCCTAAGTACGATTTTTAATTTTTCGTGAAAAATGGGAAAAGTGCAAAGGCTATAGTCTTTGTACTTTTTTCGACAAAAAAATCGATTTTCTTAAAAAAATTTTCGAAAACGGCTCGTTACATTTTGTTCAAATTTTAGCATGTTATAGAGTTTATTTTTCTAAGTATAATGCAGTTTGTCTCAACAATTTAGAAGTCTAATTTACAAAATTATTCAAAAAATTAAAAATTTTGAAAATTTTCAAATTTTTTTTTCGAAAACGGCTCGTTACATTTTGTTCACATTTTAGCATGTTATAGAGCTTATTTTTTTAAGTATAATGCAGTTTGTCTCAACTTTTTAGAAGTCTAATTTACAAAATTATTCAAAAAATTAAAAATTTTGAAAATTTTGAAATTTTTTTTCGAAAACGGCTCGTTACATTTGGTTCAAATTTTAGCATGTTATAGAGTTTATTTTTCTAAGTATAATCCCGTGTGTCTTAACTATTTAGAACTTTTTTCGACAAAAAAATCGATTTTCTTAAAAATTTTTTCGAAAACGGCTCGTTACATTTTGTTCAAATTTTAGCATGGTATAGGGTTTTTTTTTCTAAGTATAATGTTGTTTGTCTTAACTATTTAGAAGTCTAATTTACAAAATTATTCAAAAAATTAAAATTTTTCTAAATTTTCAAATTTTTTTTCGAAAACGGCTCGTTACATTTTGTTCAAATTTAAGCATGTTATAGAGCTTGTTTTTCTAAGTATAATGCCGTTTGTCTCGACTATTTAGAAGTTTAATTTACAAAATTATTCAAAAAATTAAAAATTTTGAAAATTTTGAAATTTTTTTTCGAAAACGGCTCGTTACATTTTGCTCAAATTTTAGCATGTTATAGAGTTTATTTTTCTAAGTATAATGCCGTTTGTCTTAACTATTTAGAAGTCTAATTTACAAAATTATTCAAAAAATTAAAAATTTTGAAAATTTTGAACTTTTTTTTCGAAAACGGCTCGTTACATTTTGTTCAAATTTTAGCATGTTATAGAGTTTATTTTTCTAAGTATAATGCCGTTTGTCTCAACTATTTAGAATTCTAATTTACAAAATTAATCAAAAAATTAAAAATTTTGAAAATTTTGAAATTTTTTTTCGAAAATGGCTTGTTACATTTTGTTCAAATTTTAGCATGTTATAGAGTTTATTTTTCTAAGTATAATGCCGTTTGTCTCAACTATTTAGAAGTCTAATTTACAAAATTATTCAAAAAATTAAAAAATTTGAAAATTTTTTTCTTAAAACTACAGCAAATGGCTTTAAATTTATTATAGAGATTATTTATAGCCCAATTAAGGATTATTAGCCCCTAAGTACGATTTTTAATTTTTCGTGAAAAATGGAAAAGTGCAAAGGCTATAGTCTTTGTACTTTTTTCGACAAAAAAATCGATTTTCTTAAAACTACAGCAAATGGCTTCAAATTTATTATACAGGTTATTTATAGCCCATTTAAGGATTTTTAGCCCCTAAATACGATTTTTAATTTTTCGTGAAAAATGGGAAAAGTGCAAAGGCTATAGTCTTTGTACTTTTTTCGACAAAAAAATCGATTTTCTTAAAAAAATTTTCGAAAACGGCTCGTTACATTTTGTTCAAATTTTAGCATGTTATAGGGTTTTTTTTTCTAAGTATAATGTTGTTTGTCTTAACTATTTAGAAGTCTAATTTACAAAATTATTCAAAAAATTAAAATTTTTCTAAATTTTCAAATTTTTTTTCGAAAACGGCTCGTTACATTTTGTTCAAATTTAAGCATGTTATAGAGCTTGTTTTTCTAAGTATAATGCCGTTTGTCTCAACAATTTAGAAGTCTAATTTACAAAATTATTCAAAAAAGTAAAAATTTTGAAAATTTTCAAATTTTTTTTCGAAAACGGCTCGTTACATTTTGTTCAAATTTTAGCATGTTATAGAGCTTATTTTTTTAAGTATAATGCAGTTTGTCTCAACTTTTTAGAAGTCTAATTTACAAAATTATTCAAAAAATTAAAAATTTTGAAAATTTTGAAATTTTTTTTCGAAAACGGCTCGTTACATTTTGTTCAAATTTTAGCATGTTATAGAGTTTATTTTTCTAAGTATAATGCCGTTTGTCTCAACAATTTAGAAGTCTAATTTACAAAATTATTCAAAAAATTAAAAATTTCGAAAATTTTCAAATTTTTTTTCGAAAACGGCTTGTTACATTTTGTTCAAATTTTAGCATGTTATAGAGTTTATTTTTCTAAGTATAATGCCGTTTGTCTCAACTATTTAGAAGTCTAATTTACAAAATTATTCAAAAAATTAAAAATTTTGAAAATTTTGAAATTTTTTTTCGAAAACGGCTCGTTACATTTTGTTCAAATTTTAGCATGTTATAGAGCTTATTTTCCTAAGTATAATGCCGTTTGTCTCAACTTTTTAGAAGTCTAATTTACAAAATTATTCAAAAAATTCAAAATTTTGAACATTTTTAAATTTTTTTTCGAAAACGGCTCGTTACATTTTGTTTAAGTTTTAGCATGTTATAGAGTTTGTTTTTCTAAGTATAATGCTGTTTGTCTCGGCTATTTAGAAGTTTAATTTACAAAATTATTCAAAAAATTAAAAATTTTGAAAATTTTTAAATTTTTTTTCGAAAACGGCTCGTTACATTTTGTTCAAATTTAAGCATGTTATAGAGTTTATTTTTCTAAGTATAATGCCGTTTGTCTCAACTATTTAGAAGTCTAATTTACAAAATTATTCAAAAAATTAAAAAATTTGATAATTGTTTTCTTAAAACTACAGCAAATGGCTTTAAATTTATTATACAGATTATTTATAGCCCAATTAAGGATTATTAGCCCCTAAGTACGATTTTTAATTTTTCGTGAAAAATGGAAAAGTGCAAAGGCTATAAGTCTTTGTACTTTTTTCGACAAAAAAATCGATTTTCTTAAAACTACAGCAAATGGCTTCAAATTTATTATACAGGTTATTTATAGCCCATTTAAGGATTTTTAGCCCCTAAATACGATTTTTAATTTTTCGTGAAAAATGGGAAAAGTGCAAAGGCTATAGTCTTTGTACTTTTTTCGACAAAAAAATCGATTTTCTTAAAAAAAAATTCGAAAACGGCTCGTTACATTTTGTTCAAATTTTAGCATGTTATAGAGTTTATTTTTCTAAGTATAATGCCGTTTGTCTCAACAATTTAGAAGTCTAATTTACAAAATTATTCAAAAAATTGAAAATTTCGAAAATTTTCAAATTTTTTTTCGAAAACGGCTCGTTACATTTTGTTCAAATTTTAGCATGTTATAGAGTTTTTTTTTCTAAGTATAATACCGTTTGTCTCAACTATTTTGAAGTCTAATTTACAAAATTATTCAAAAAATTAAAAATTTTTTGTTTTTTTTTTTAAAACGTCTCGTTACATTTTGTTCAAATTTTAGTATGTTATAGAGTTTATCTTTCTAAGTATAATGCCGTTTGTCTCAACTATTTTGTAGTTTAATTTACAAAATTATTCAAAAAATGAAAAATTAAATTTTTTTAATTTTTTGAAATTTTTTTTCGAAAACGTCTCGTTACATTTTTTTCAAATTTTAGTATGTTATAGAGTTTATTTTTCCAAGTATAATGCCGTTTGTCTCAACTATTTTGAAGTCTAATTTACAAAATTATTCAAAAAATTAAAAATTAAAAATTTTGAAAATTTTTAAAAATTTTTTTCGAAAACGTCTTGTTACATTTTGTTAAAATTTTAGTATGTTATAGAGTTTATCTTTCTAAGTATAATGCCGTTTGTCTCAACTATTTTGAAGTCTAATTTACAAAATTATTCAAAAAATTAAAAATTAAAAATTTTGAAAATTTTGAAAAATTTTTTTCGAAAACGTCTTACATTTTGTTCAAATTTTAGTATGTTATAGAGTTTTTTTTTTTAAGTATAATGCCTTTTGTCTCAACTATTTTGAAGTCTTAATTTACAAAATTATTCAAAAAATTAAAAATTAAAAATTAAAAATTAAAATTTTTTTTTTTCGAAAACGGCTTGTTAAATTTTGTTGAAATTTTATTATGTTATAGAGTTTATTTTTCCAAGTATAATGCCGTTTGTCTCAACTATCTCGTGTCATACGGGGGGCACATTGAAATTCTCTCGGGCGAATGTATTTGCATCACATCTCGCACCTTGTCTCCAATTTTCATCGTGTTCCGCATTCGCATAAGGGCGCTACGACCAGCAACGAATTAGAGGATGATAAACTATAAAAATGCGTATCTCGTGTCTCGGCACATTGAAATTCTCTCGGGCGAATGTATTTGCATGACATCTCGTACATTGTCTCCAATTTTCATAGTGCATAAGGGCGCTACGACCTGCTATGATTTTGAGGTTGTTAACTGATAAACTAAAATAATTCGTTTGTCGTTTTCTACGGGAAAACTTTAAATTTGACTATTAGAAAGACGTCGAACACCTATCTAGCGATTTTGGTCGAGTTTTTTTTAAATGTATGAACGGAGTAGTTTGTTCATCTATGTTATTATGAGTAACTCGTAGACCTAGCGCCACTCCAATGGTCCGCTTTAGTTAGTAGTTCGATTGCCTCGTTGCCAGCAAAGCGCGTTGCCGGCTTCACGCCGACAAATTAGACGATACAATTGTACGGTATGAGACAAAAATTGATACTGTACAAGCTTACTCTTAATCTGTTAATTTAACACAATATATTATATAGTTTGAAGTTGATTCACTTTGCCATTAACAAATTTTGACTAAGAAAGTAAATATAGTCATAATAATCATTAAAAATTGCTTGGATCTGCATAGGGTGTAAAGTGTAAATACAACTTTAGGACAGTTGGGCAGTGTAGCAGGTTTTTGATTTTGACAGTTGAATCACGTTCTGTCAATTAGACAGGTAACCTGACAGTTGTAAACAAATTAGATTTGCTACACGCTTAGGTGGTGAACTTATAATAGTAGTGAGCATTTATTACAAATTTGGTAAATTAAACGATAAACATCATACTTTAATGTTTTAAAGTGGGATTTAAAACAGAACTGAAAATGAGTGACAAAATGTATCAAGAAGATATATTTGACAGTTTTACCCGTCCACCTTGTGCTCAACAATCACAAAATACTATACAGTATGTGTCGCACACTATATCAACTCCACAGTTCACGAGTGGAGGATACGGAGTGCAAAGTTTCGGCACTTGTGATTTTATGTATGGACTGCAGTCAAACAATCGTAACCAAAACTCGTATCCCCATAACACGTTCCTTAATTGCACAGAACAAGTGGACAGTTCTGGATGGTTAACTGATACTAGACTCGTCGCAGATATTGAACGAGGTTTAAAGTTTCCCGATAAAATGGAAACAATAGAAATAACCAGTAAAGATTTAAGTCCAGCTAGTTGTTGCAGTAATTTAGATTTACTTATCCCCGACTTTTATAAAAGTGTGGGGAAAGATATAAACTTTTTTAGTAAAACAGCTGATACCCAGTGGTACCGTAACTTAAATTGTAATGGGCAAAAGTATGTTGAGTATCCGTCTTGTTCTCAGATAAATAACAATCTATTAGACAATGATGATAAAGCAGTGAGATACTGTAGTATTCAAAAATCAAATGAGTACGATAATGCCGAGTTATTCAAAAACTATTCGTGCAATATGGTTACCACCGGCCAATACGCACAACCATGTGATAAAAATTTCACCGGCCAATACGCACAACCATGTGATAAAAATTTTGTTGATAAAATTTACATACAAAACTCCAATGTCATGGTAACGGACTGTAATAATGGGTACAATTATGAAAATAAAATTTCAGAAAATGTACCAAGTATGAATACGGTAACACAACATAATCTGTTATATTATCAGAACAATTTGCCTTTTGAAGATAGTACATTGGATCAGCATACTGCAGATGAATCGAATGAAGAAAGTGATATTATTGTGGAAGAATCCGAAGAAGACATTACGGACTATAGTGAAGATTTAGAAAAGAAAACTGACTGTTCCACAAACTGTTTAATATGTAATGAATCGTATAGTACTGTTCGTAGTCAGTTTTACATATTAACTGATAAAGCACCATTGACAATGTCTTCTCAAATTCCGGTCTACAAAAAGTTATTAGATATGTTGGGTTGTATAAACAATAAACGAACTTATTTATGTACGCAATGCCTGGGTCTTATAAATACAATAGATCATTTACAATTTAAATTGGAAAGTAGTAAACTCCAACTTTTAAATAAATTTAAAAACACTTGTAAAGTAAATGATTTAATTATTAAATCGCCGTTAGAGGTCGATAAAACATCAATAGATTTTTCAACTAAGACCAGAAGAAAAAAATTTAAACATTTTTGCGGAATACACAACTTTAAGTGCAAGTTATGTAACAGAATATTTTCCATTAAAAAGCTGTACGAAAAACATTTTAAACAACATAAGTTTCAAAACAGATTGTTGTGTGAATTATGTGGGGATCGTTTTACAAATTCAAACAGATTTAAGTCGCACATGAAACATCACGTACCAAATAATGTGAAAAGAAACAAAATGATAAAAGCATTTGCATGCAAAATCTGTGAAAAGTTGTTCCGTACACGGACCAATTTAATAGAACACGAAAATTATTGTTCGGGGGAACTGCCCCATATTTGCAAACACGGAGTGTGTGATAAAAAATTTGCTACCGCAACAAAATTGAAAAATCACATAAAAGTCAAGCACGACAAAAAATTCGTAGCAATCTGTTCAATTTGCAATATTGGTTTTGTTAAACTGTCCGATTACAAATCGCATATGATATCGCACAGCACAGATAAAAAATTCCCATGTACGAAATGTAAAAAGACTTATAAAACTCTAAGCAACTTGAATTATCACATGAAATTTCATAACGACAAGTTGCCGTTTATTTGTACAATTTGCAACAAAGGTTTTATGCGCAAAGAATATTTAGAAACTCACGTAAACAATCACAGTGGAATAAAAAACTTTTCGTGTTCTTCTTGTGACAAAAAGTTTGTTTCGCAGAAAAATTTAGATGCTCATGTTAAATATCACGATGGTTCTGTTAAAAAAAAAGTTTGCAATATATGCGGTAAATCGATAACGACGGGTTTAGAGGAACATATCCGTATACATAGTAACTTAAAGGAGTTTGAATGCGTGGAGTGTCTTATGAAATTTAATACTAAAGGTGCTTTAAAAAAACATATGAAAAGGAAACATGAAAATGTAACGGATATCATAAATCCTAATAAATGTGATTAACTCCAATTTTGTTTTTTTTTTAAAATTGATATCTTCATTGGGTGAAAACTTTTTTCAGGCATTTCGTGGATCTCATGTTTTGAATATAGTTGATTAGATAGAGATAAAATACAAAATTTTGCAATACATTTATTGTCTAGCTAATAAATTTCAGAACAGTCTCCTATAAACCTCAAACTCAATATAGATGGCATTTGTTTTCTAATGACATATCATTGACAGTTAAAAATAAACAAATGAATGAAAATCATCTCATTTTTTGAATGTAGTTGATTAGATAGAGATAAAATACAAAATTTTGCAATAAATTTATTGTCTAGCTAGTAAGTTTCAGAACAGTCTCCCATAAACCTCAAACTCAATATAGATGGCATTTTTTTTCTGATGACATATCATTGACAGTTAAAAATAAACAAATGAATGAAAATCATAAGGTGAAAAAAATAGTATAATATGGTATTAAATCACATTTTTAATGTATTTTCTATTTATAATAATTACCTGTAACGACAAGAGACATTTCATTACTTAATTAACGTACAAAGAATTTGTATTTGGAAATTATCAATTTATTTATGCTTCTTGCTCATCATCACTTGAATTATCTTCACTGTCATCGGATTCTGTTTCTCCATTTTCTGATTCACTGTCACTTTCCAACCATTCTTGAAATCCATCATCTCTTATTAAAATTTTCCATTCGTCCATTTTACGAAGATCTATAAATATTGAAAAAGGAATTAAAACAGCTAAATTAACCACGATACAGGATTGTTGGTAAAAAAAATTACTAACCTAACGAATAAAAGTCGCTAAGAGTTAATTGTTTATCTTTGTCTTCAAGCATTCCACCATATAAATATAGAATTCCATGTTTAATTGCCAAGCCGCAATTAATTCTAGATGAAGGTTGGAACACAGCTGGCTTTTCTGATGACGTAGCAACATCGGTACTACACTGAGGAGCTGGACCTACGGTAACTGTGAAAATCCCATCATCCGATATTGTGGTCACTTCAGTTTTTTTATTTATTTCTTCAATATCCACATCCATCTTTTCTTCATCTTCAGATTCTGTAAATTGAGTTTACAAATTCATATAAAGATAAAAACAGTATAAATCAACTTATAACATATGTAGCGGATAAATTAATATTAACTCAATAAATTATATTAACGTATTTCTTACCTTGTTCGTCTGGAGCATCTTTATTTTTTCTTCTACGAATTTTGGTTTTATCTCTTTTTCCAGTTAAAGTAACACAATTCCAAACTGGTTTTTCCAAATCCAGTGAAAATAGGTCATTAAAAAATGTACTGGTTAAGTTTTCATCGTCTTCTGTGTCGAATACTCCACCAAAAATATAGCCAACATTATTTGGTGAAACTGTGGTCGATACACTACATCGTGGTGATATATGTGTACCTCCAATTTTAATTGAATTCCATTTCCAAGTTACTGCCTTCGCCTCTTCTTCTATAATTTAAAAAGTTGTTAGTTTTATAAGAACAATATAAATTTTTGAAAAAGACAAATGAAAAAGTGAGGGCTCATAGCCTTCATCTGTTTATTCATTTTTTAATACTTACTCTCTGAACATGTTAAAACATATGCATCTGTAAAAATATGGCCTTTATCCAGGTCTTTTTTAATTTTTTCTTTACTGTATCCACCAAATATTAACACTTTTCCATCATTTAATGGCATCATGCTGCAGGCAGATCTGGCTGGAGGAGTACTACCAGTAGCTTCCAACTTTGTCCACACATGCGTTTCAGTATTGAATGCATATAAATCATTAAAATACTTATAGTCCCGTAGATTATCGTGGAATCCACCAAAAACAATCAACTGTTTTTTCACGTAGACCATGCGATGTCCACTTCTAGCGCTAGGTCCATTTGGAGATGTAATTTTTTGCCACTGTTTTGTTGATAAATGAAAAACCCATAGATCACGATAGTGATAAAATTGTGATTGTGTTGGGCTAGCGAATTCACCTCCAAATACCCACAGTTGACCTTTGTTAGCTGAAGTTGCTACCATCTGATGACCACATCTTGGAGGAGGGCCTCCAGGTGCTTTTACAATTGTCCATGTGTTGCATTTAATATTATAGAAATATAATTCGTTGAAAATAAAGGTCTATAATTTTACAAAACTTAAGATAGTGGGTAAATGAATTTTATTGATTTAATACCTTTTGTCCATTAAAATATTCTCCTCCAAATAAAATAAGTTCTTCTTTGTCCGGGTGTGGAATAAATGAAAAATTTATTCGTCGAGACGGAGGTTCTACAACGGCTTCAACAACCTGCAATCGCTTTTTTTCCTCTCTATCAATTTCAGCAAGAATCGTTTCGATATCATCCTACATTAAATAAAATTATGTACTGTAAGTTAACAGTGGAAAAATTTAAATACCTCTCCAATTTGAGCAAGTTCTTTTTTGTGCTTGGTTATCAACTTTTTTTCAGTTTTTGACAAGGTTTTCTCCGCACCTTTTCCTTTCTTTTTATTTTTGTCTTTTTTTCCCATTGTAACAATATAGTTTTGTGTCAAAATATTTGTTATTCGTGCTACTGTTGAGGTTAGATTTATATGATCTTTCACGTGTATATCATACCGGTACCAGTGGCGTACTCGACAATCTTTAAGCTTTAATCGTGGGGTACATGGCAAAATTGTGCAATTTAAATCGGCTTTTAAACTTTAAAAAATCTGAAAATCAGTTTTATTTAATTTAATATTTATTTAGTTTCCAGAAGTAATGTAAAAAAATTCAAATTTGTGCATTATGTAAAGCAATCGATAAATTTTTTTAAAGGTGATATTCAACTTCAATTGTTTTATTTCATATGGATTTTGTTTTGGACATACGTTTTAGGCAATGAAAAAAAATGTATAAAATGAATTACTTTATTGGGAGTTGTGATTGTATAAAAATATAAATGCATGACAACAATTCAACAATTAACTTTTATGAACAATGTTACAAATAGATACCTATTTATATAGTAATTAAAATAATCGTCAATAACAAATTATATACAGCTAAAATAAATCAAAATATCAATACAAATATGATTTTCGAGATAAAATATCATTTGCAATCTGCGAGGTTTCAGTTAGCAACATGTTCATAATATCATTAGTGAGCACATCTTTCACTATTAATTCGTCTTTATCATAGTTCGTCCACTCGGCTTCCTCTGCCTGAGATTCTAACACTAACAACTCATCAACATGATCTCTTTTTTTATGACTCCATTTCAGCATTGTATTTTTATTGCTATCTGCTGTTTGATAACCGACTAATTCTTGAACTGTCCTATTGATGTATGCTTCTAAACCTTTCTCATCGAATGGCTTTCCAATGGCAAGTTTAGCTTTCTTGGATAGTTTCAACCACGAAGGTCCCAGATCATCTTCAAACTGTTGATAATAATTTTTTGCACTTTCTTTACATAAATCGACTACAAATTCAAAACAGTCTTTATCTATGTCTTTACGTATTGAACTTTCTTTCGATATGGCAACGTTGTCTATGTTATTATTGCAACTGGCATCATACAAAATTTTACTTATCGCCGGAGCTATTTTATGTATCTGTTCCAAGTTACAGGGTAGTACTGACGAAACGGCTGGTGTCTGAATAACAATTGGAGGTGTGTACGGTGGTGGTGGCTTATTTGGAATTTCACGGATGTATAAATATGGCAATTGTCCTTTTTGCTGTTGTTGAATTTCTTTTATCTAAAAAAAAAAACTCGGTATTAAATAATACAGGGTGAGGCATCACTTATGACACCCCCACTTATTTTGTTATTGGAAAGAATTATCAAAAAAAGTTTCAAATAAAAGTTGTTTGATACAGTATTTCCCAAAATATTTTCATGTCAAATTTTTGTTTTCATTTGTTTTTTTAGGAGTAGTGATTGCAATACCGGTATACCGAATACCGGTATACCGTGAGATTTTTCAATACCGAAATACCGTCTCATTTAATGGTCTAATACCGGTATTCGGTATTATTTTTTTTTTAAATTTGATTTTTATAATTTTATAATTGCAGTCTGCCGTAAATAAAAAATTTACAGTAAATGCAAAAAACAAAACTGTGCCGCAAAATGATGTATTTAAGTTAATGAAAAGAGAGATGAGATTATTATAAGACGAAGGAGGAAAAAACCTAGAAATAGTATAAGTATTATGCTAACAATTCCACCAACAAGTGTAAAATCGGAGCGAGCGTTTTCTGCGGCAGGAAAAATTTGTATCAAAGTTCGCCCACGGCTTAGCGATGAAACAATTGATGCTTTATGCTTTTAAAAGTATTACTCTAAAAATAGTTGAAACGGCAATATATACCTATTTAAATTCATATGTACCTAGGTTTGTTCATTTTTTGTTTTGTTTTGTAAATTATAGAACATAATTTTATTTTGTACACAATACACATATATTTATTGTTTACATATCTTCAGTTTTTTGTGTCTATATTTTTACATGTGCATTTTTTTTCTCTTTATTTTGTGTAAATTTGTGTTTTTACATTATACTCACTATATGCACATATATGTGTAAAATATATTGTGTTTTCAAAATCAATACTTTTTTTTAAACAGCAATATCGGTATTAATACCGGTGTACCGGTATTACTTGCGAATAAATACCGAATACCGGTATCATAATTTTGGTTCGGTATTGCAATCACTATTTAGGAGTTACGGCACCATATTTGTTTTTTTTTTTAATGGCACCATACATATTTTTTTATACGGTTTGAAAGACATTTTCTTTCTCTTTTCAACACACTAAAACTTTTATACCCTTACATAACAAAATTTTTAAGAAAATCGTAAAACAACAATTTTGTTTTAAAAGCTTACGGTATTTATTATTTTACATTAGTAGGCTTTGAAAATGATACAAAACGGTAAAAAATGTATTACAGTAGTTTTGTTTTTACCATTGTAACCTAATTTAACTTTTTTTTCAATGTTTTACCATTGCATGTTCACTTATTTTATTTTTTACTCAAAAACTGCAGGTTTTACGAGAGAAGTTAAAGAATAAAAAAAGTTTCTAAATAAATCAAGCTTTCAAAAACAAATTTTTAAATTGCAAAATGTCAACCCACCAAAAAGTTCTGATTATAAAACCAACAGGGTCGCACTTTTCAGCCCCCTGTGAATGTAGGAGATGATTGAAAATATTACTATGGGAAACCTTTCAATAAGCATAAAACATATACCTACCAAATATCATTCTCCTACATTTATCCAAATTTGAGAAATAAAATAAAAACCTAATTTTACCGCTCCCCTTTAGGGGGGTGTAACTCCGAAACGAGACGTCTAAGGAAAAAAATTGTATGAAAGACCCCCTTAATTTTCGATAAGCAATCACCTCCCGAATTTTTTCGCAATATTTAAGAAACACACTGTATATTGAAAACAAAATGAAGAGAATTTGTGCTCACAAAATAATGGTTTCCATAGAAAAATAATAAAAACACAGTTACACAGATTAGGAACTATCAATTACTAGGATTCGTATTTTGTTTTGTCAAATACCAAGATAGCTTAGATTTTGTGAAAAATAATAAATAATTTTGAAACTCAGGTGGGAGATGATTGGAAATATTACAGTGGAAAACCTTTAAAACATCTACCAAATATCATTCTTCTACATTTATCCAAATTTGAGAAATAAAATAAAAACCTAATTTTACCGCTCCCCTTTAGGGGAGTGTAACTCCGAAAGGAAACGTCTAAGGAAAAAAATATATATAAAAGACCTTCAATTAGGAATCACCTTCCGATTTTTTTCACAATATTTAAGAAACACCCTGTATACATACATGAGCCAGCGTCATACCATTAAAAAAAATTGACTTTTCGTCAAAAAAATTGGTTACATAATATTTAAAGTGAACTAAGGTAATTTAAATGTCAATTAAAATTTACAAAAACGTTTTTTAGATACTTTTTGATATAATAAAATTCAATTTATGCAGATCATGGTATACTTAGTAACAAATTAATTTTGCTCAAAAAATTATGAGTGCTCAATTGTGATTGTATTAAAAACTTGTTCCTTTTTTCAAAAATGTGATAAAATACAGTGTGTTCCATTTGAAATAACAATTTAATTTTTTAAAGGTGATTAAATTTTAATTTTTTTTATCAATCTTACCTCTTTTTCAATCGCTAATTGTTTCTTAAATAATTCTTCAGCTTCATCTATAACATACATACTTTTTGGAGAGGAATAATTAGGCTCTGCTGTCTGTTCATCAATTGGTGATCCTAAAACACAACAACACATGCAACTTAAACAACAGATTAACAAGCTGTTAAAAGTTACAAAACAAGAGACTAGCTTATTTAATTTTTTAATTGGAACTAACACCTGCTGAAAAATTATATATTGAAATAATCGTAAATCAATCACACAAAAGCTTGCAATTTTAAATAATATGTTGTTAAAAAAACGAAGTTCTCAAGACACAACCCCAAAAATGCAGCAATAACACATACTAACCTAATTCTGGGGAATGTTCTGGTGATATCACATCATACGTCGTGATGTAAAAATCTTGTAGTCTAGTACTCTTATCTCCTTTAACTGTTTTAACATCGGCAAGAATTTCAAGCACTCTCTTCTTGACATCGACATTATTATGGCTGTTATTTAACGAATCACTAAATTCTTCGCTTACACTTGGCACAGAAACTTGCTCGTCTACACAATGGTCATTTGGGGATTTATGTTTGCTTGTTCCACTATCGTCATTCATTATGGTCTTAACCGACTCATTATCTTCATTCATTACGGTCTTAACCGACTCATTATCTTCATTCATTACAGTCTTAACTGACTCATTATCTTCATTTATTACAGTCTTAACCGACTCATTATCTTCATTTATTATGATCTTAATTGATTTATTATCTTCATTCATTACGGTCTTAACTGACTCATTATCTTCATTCATTAAGGTCTTAAGCAACTCATCTTCATTCATTATGATCTTAATAGATTTATTATGTTCATTCATTACAGTCTTAACTGACTCATTATCTTCATTCATTAAGGTCTTAAACAAATCATTATCTTCATTCATTATGATCTTAATTGATTTATTATGTTCATTCATTACGATCTTCGACTCATTATCTTCATTCATTAAGGTCTTAATTGATTTATTATCTTCATTCGTTACAGTCTTAACTGACTCATTATCTTCATTCATTAAGGTCTTAATTGATTTATTATCTTCATTCGTTACAGTCTTAACTGACTCATTATCTTCATTCATTAAGGTCTTAAGCAACTCATCTTCATTCATTATGGTCTTAATTGATTTATTATCTTCATTCGTTACAGTCTTAACTGACTCATTATCTTCATTCATTAAGGTCTTAACCGACTCATCATCGTCATTCATTGAGGTCTTAACTGCTTCGCTACCAACAATATTGGCCAAAATCCCCTCATTTACATCAGTAGAAATTTCATTATCACGTCCGATATGGCACAGTTTTGATTTATCACTGACTGAACGTTCTTCACTTACTCTATTGTCATCTGAAACTACCTCTCTTATCGTACTGTCTGGCGTTTTATTTTGCTTTTCGATTGGTGTACTCAAATTTAGACACTCGACAGATTTTTTATTATCTACATTAGAATTTTCATCATTTATTTTTGATGATACATCGTTGTCACTTTTAAGAGTTTGTGAAACCGTTTCACTTGAATTTTCATCTGACCTTCTAGAACTTGCGCATCCAATGATGCCGTAACTCAAATCAAGAATCCTGCTAGAACTTTTATTGGAATTCTCATCACTCTCGCAAGTTGAATAAGTATCTTGTTCTTTTTCTACAACTGTTTCTTCTACTTTACTATGTTTATTGTTGGATTCCATTATATGTTGCTCACTAATACTGCTCATTTGATCATTATCACTTTCTTCTGTGCTCTCAGATATCGAGGTCTTGCTGAATTTTTCTCCTTTAACGTCACTCGAGTCATTTCCCATGGTTTTAACACTTTCATTAATTATTTTGGAACTGTCTTTTTTATTATTAATTTGGTTGTCTGATATCACGGAGACTTCATCTTCGTTACCTAATAACACACGACTACCACTGTCTTTGCTTGCAGGATCGAAACTAAGCAACTCTTTACTGGTAATGGTTGTGTCTGCATTACTGATAACATCAGAGCCATCATCTTTTTCACTTTTATTAACGTCATCTAATAACTGATGCGACTTTTCGTCTTTGGTTGTGATCCGTGTTTCTTCTTGAACATGTGAAATTCCTTTACTGTGTACATATTCTGATAAATCATTATTATTTTGATGATAATTATCCTGAATTTTTTCCAAATTCGATTTATCATTGCTCAACTCCAATTCATCATTCACGTTTTTATCATTACTGTCTCGTTTGCTCTTTTTAACTTCAGTTTGTGCAGGATCATTCAATCTTTGAATGTGTTCATATGAAGTATCAGTATTTTTTATTTTGCAGCTATATTCAGTACTAACACTAGTACTTGCACTATTCGAAGCTTGTATACTGCCAGGCAATTCTTCTGTACTTAAGTATTCTTCTTCTTCAGTAGAAACTGCTTCACGCAAACTGTTGGACGCTGCATTTTTGCTTTGTAATTGTGATGTTGTGTTTATATTTTTACTTCCTTTGGTTGATTCGTCTTTATCTGCACTCTCTGATTCTTCTTTCTCTGAACTCTCTAATTCTTCTTTCTCTGCACTCTCTAATTCTTCTTTCTCTGAACTCTGTAATTCTTCTTTCTCTGCACTCTTTGCTTCTTCTCTCTCTGCACTCTTTGATTCTTTTCTCTCTGCACTCTCTGATTCTTTTTTCTCTGCACTCTCCAATTCTTCTTTATTTGCACTCTCTGATTCTAGGCTAACTTTAAGAGAAGTTTGATCAGATGTGCCAAGTTTTGAATTTCTATTCGAAGAATAAGTTTCACAATCTGAATGCTGTTCAGTTTGTACCAGATTTGTTTTCGTACAGTCACTTTCGGTATCATCAGGAATTCCATTAATTTGACTAACAGTTCGTGGACTTTTCGAATGTTTGCTACTAGTAGTATTATTATCCAATGAACTTATGTTAGATTCACTTTGAACGATGACTTCTGAATCTTGTTTCATGAAATTTGGTGTGTGGTGGTCGACACTACTATGAAGTGACGAAGGAGATTCGAAATCTGATATATAAGTCGATACACTGTCTTTTGTTACTATTTTATCGGTCTGTACATCTGGGACTATATCCGAACTACTTGCGTTTGTCGCTACTTCTGTTTCTATGACACTGTTTTGCGAGGTTTTGGACTGGAGTGTTTTTTCATAGGTCTCGTCACTACTGCTCGTAGCTGATAATTTTAAACTACTAGACGATTGTACGCCGTTGTGTAATAGTTCCGTTGTGCTATTTGCTTTGTTTATAATTTCTCTATCAGTCTTTGCAACACTAAAACTGTTATCCGATACACTACCGTTGGCACTACTTCTAAACCTATTATTTTTCATGGCACACTTCTTCGCATCCCTGTAAAATCTTTCGAAAGCCCTTTTCGACATCATGTACGACTCGCGATCGTTAAATTTCTGTTCATCACGACCGGTCATATTTCGCCATAACAAATTCAACTGCGCACCGGTAAAAGCGAACTTTTCGCTGGGAGTGTCGTTCGATTCGCTCGTCTTGACGGCGTTGGGAGCTTGGTTGATTATCGAATTCGCCGCGCACTCCAATTCATATATTTTCTTTTCTTCGTCTAATAATCTTTGATGCCATTGCAACAATTCTTCGGCTGCTTTCCTGCGTTTTTGTAAAGCCGCTTCTCTCATTAACAGGGTCCTGTAAAGATAAAAACTTCTCGGTTAAAACGTACACACAATAAGTGGAAATTTAATCAATGAAATAGTAAATTACATATGAATGAATCATACCAATACGAAATTTGTGATATATTAATGTTTATAGAGAGTGACATGAACGAGTGTTGTAAGACTAATAAGTGCCTCCCACTGAATGAGGTGCTGACTAATTTTAAATATCTATTTCCTCTCTTTGGGAAGCTTCCTATGAGAAAACAACATTTTGGAAAAGTTCCAACAGGATATCTAATATTAGACAACCCATTTTTAATCATTTTCAATTCGTCTGGCAAACAGCATCTTGCCAATTCATATAGACCTATTTAGAGTACAATTTTAACGAACTTGTTTGGTTTAAATAGTTGAAGTTTACACAGACTGGTTACAAAAATGTACACATTATAATGTGATAAAATCACAGCGATAAAAGAATATGTTTACAGAGCAAACAAAAATTCAAAAAATTATTTCTGTATTAACATAACTACATATTTTGATGTAATTGTTAATCACCAGAATTAAAAAAAAAGAGTACCAACAAGTTTGAAGTACTTATTTTACATTTCAATGAACTTTGTAATTTTTGCGACTTTAGCAAATACATAAGCCATAAATTATTAATAACGTATAAAAAAAGATAACCAACATTTACCGACTTTGTAAATGCAAAAGCATGACTCACCGATACGATAACAGAAAAAAATATTTTTGTTACACATCAAAATTAAATACATAGATTTGACAATAATGATTAATTTCGAATAAGTATATGTTGTATTCATATTATTATATACAGGGTGGTCCACACAGAAGGGCCATTATTGGGATCTCGTAAACGGTAAGAGCTACAAAGAAGTTTAAATTAGACGTTTTCAGTGATGCTTTAATGTTTTAGAAAAGTTCCATGGCACGCTAGATAATGAACAAAAATCAAAATGGGCATTTTTAAAAACCTTTAATAACTTGGTTGTACTTGATGGTACAAACATATTTTTGGGGAAAAGTTGTAGATTTTTTTACGCACTGTAAAATGAAAATATTTCTTTCAATAGGTATTATATAAATTCTCAGATAAATTACAAACTTACATTTTTTTAAATGGAAACCATAGTTGGCTATGGCCTCATGAAAAAGCATTTTTTTCTCTCTTTTCAATAATACAAGGTTTAATGTATTTATTTTGAAATTTAGGCTCAAAACAAATAAAATTCATCAAAAAGTCCCTATGGAGCTATAGAATGCCATGAATTTAAACAATATTGAAACAAATGAATGTTTTTATTGTAAAACAATTTACAACTTTTTCCCCAAAAATATTTTTGTAACATCAAATATAACCGAGTTATCAAAGATTTGAAAAAAATGCCCATTTTGACTTTTGTTTATCATCTAGCGTGCCATGGAACTGTTTTAAAAACATTCAAGCGTCACTAAATAAGTCTCAAAAAGGGGAACTATTTGTCCAATTTAAACTTCTTTTTAGCCCTTACTGTTTGCGAGATCCCAATAGTGGGCCCTTCTATGTGAACCACCCTGTATATAAATATTGTAGATTTAAGAAAATGAATTGCAGCTTAACAAGTTAAAAAGTTAAAAGATATCTTTTAAATTTTTAAATTATTTTATTTACAGTTTAAAATTTTAAGTTATATTTCTTAACATTTAAAAAAAAAAGTACTGGACTTCTGCGATTAAAATTATGTTCGCAGCGCATAAGTGTAGTTTCTTAAACTATTTTATTAAAAAATCCTTTTGACTTTTACATTTAAATATTAGATTAAAATGTATTTAAGTGAATTTTATCGTTAATTCAATAAAAAAATTGTCAGAGACTTCTGAAACTGTCCACTTAACAGCTTTTTTTGCGAAGAAACTACTTTTTATGTATCAATACCTAATAAGCAATTTTTTAAATCAGTCGCTGATTTAATAAAAAACTTTCATATATACAACTAATGGAAAATTCAGCAATAGAATGATCGCATATACAGGGTGGTCCAAATTCGATGGGATTGCATGGGTATATCGGTTAATATTTAAGATAGAGAAACGGTTAAATTACCAAAAATGTGCAGTTTTTAGAGACAAACTCAGAACCGTTTTCAAAAATATTCTATCATTTCCGGTTTTCGAGTTATTGAATAAATAGTGTTTTTTTGTCCTAAAAAAAAAATTTTTACACTCGCCGTTAAAAAGTTATGACACAAACTTAACTTTTTTTAAATGGGAACCATAGTTGGCTATGACCTATTTAAATTCCCTATTTTTTTCTTATTCCAAGTATACAGGGTGGTGCTTTTTTCGATGCTCACCATTGCTATCTTGGAAACGGTAAGAGATACAAGGTCGGTTAGATCAGAGAAAAGTTGCACATTTTTATGGCGATTAAGAATCTGAAAAGAAATCCTGGAAATTTTGATTCGTTTTTGATTTATTACAAAAAAACTAAAAAATGTGATTTTAGAAAAATATTATTATCTTCCCTACCACTGACACTATTTAATTTAAACTTGGTAACTGTATGTTTTTGACCGTCCTGATTTTGATTATGTCAACAGAAATTTTCTAAGCCTTCTAGATTTCAAGTTGCGATAGTCAACTTTATTATTTGTTATGGCCGCCATATTGGATTTTTACACCATCAGGCAGACAAAAAAATTAGCTTTTTAGATTGGTAACCAAGATACCTTTTTTCTTTAAAAAAACTTGTTTATTTACATGTGTAAATTGTATGTAAATAAATAAAAAAACTAACGAACCACGTCCGGCGAATGGCGACCGTCGAACGACGACTGAAGGCCGTCGAGGCCGACGAACGACGACCGCCGAACGACGGAAGACGAACGACGACCAACGAACGACGACCGACGACCGTTGAACGACAAACGTCGAACGACGACCGTTGAATGACGAACGTCGAACGACGACCGTTGAACGACAAACGTCGAACGACGACCATTGAATGACGAACGTCGAACGACGACCAAAGAACGTCGAACAACGAACGACGACCAACGACCGTCGAAAGAGGAACGACGACCGACGACCATCGAATGACGAACGACGAACGATGACCGGCGACCGTCGACCACCGAACGACGGCCGTTGAACGACAAACGTCGAACGACGACCGTTGAACGACGAACGTCGAACAACTACCGACGACCGTCGAACGAGGACCGACGAACGACGACTGACAAATGATGACTGACGAACGACGAACGATTACCGACGAACGACGACCGACGACCGAAGAAAGACGAACGACGACCGTCGACCGCCGAACGACGACCGACGACCGTTGAACGACAAACGTCGAACGACGACCGTTGACCGAAGAACATCGAACGACGACCGACGACTGACGAATGATGACCGACGGCCGACGGCCGACGAACGTCGAACGACGACCGAAGAACGTCGAACGACGACCGAAGAACGTTGAACGACGACTGACGAACGATGACCGACGAACGACGACCGACGACCGAAGAACGACGAACGACGACCGACGAACGATGACGACGACCGAAGAACGACGACCGACGAACGTTGACGACGACCGAAGAACGACGAACGACGACCGACGGCCGACGAACGACGACTGACGAACGATGACCGACGAACGAAGAACGACAAACGACGACCGAAGAACGACGAACGACGGCCGACGAACGACGACTGACGAACAATGACCGACGAACGACGACCGTCGAACGACGACTGACGACCGATGACCGACGAACGACGACCGACGACCGTCAAACGACTACCGAAGAACGTTGAACGACGAACAACTACCGACGACTGACGATCGATGATTGACGAACGACGACCGACGAACGTCGAACGACAAACAACTACCGACGACCGTCGAAAGAGGACCGACGAACGAAGAACGACGACTGACGAACGATGACCGACGAACGACGACCGACGGCCGACGACCGACGATGACGACGACCGAAGAACGACGAACGACGGCCGACGAACGATGACGACGACCGAAGAACGACGAACGACGACCGACGGCCGACGAACGACGACTGACGAACGAAGAACGACGAACGACGGCCGACAAACGATGACCGACGACCGTCGAACGACGACCGAAGAACGTCGAACGACGAACAACTACCGACGACCGTCGAAAGAGGACCGACGAACGAAGAACGACGACTGACGAACGATGACCGACGAACGACGACCGACGGCCGACGACGACCGAAGAACGACGAACGACGGCCGACGAACGACGAACGATGACGACGACCGAAGAACGACGAACGACGACCGACGGCCGACGAACGACGAATGACGAACGACGAACGAAGAACGACGGCCGACGAACGATGACCGACGACCGTCGAACGACGACCGACAAACGACGACCGAAGAACGACGAACGACGACCGACGACTGACGATCGATGACCGACGAACGACGACCGACGGCCGACGAACGATGACCGACGAACGACGAACGAACGACGACCGACAGCCGACGACTGACGAACGATGACCGACGAACGACGACCGTCTGGTGTTTTAAATTTATTGTCATTTCGTTTTTTTATTAGACCTATAAAATGCTGTGTCACTTTTATTTATATTATAATTTCAATTGTTTTTCAGAACATTAGCGATTTTATAGATTATTTATACAAATTTTCAAATTTTAACAAGTTTTTTGAAAGAAAAAGAGTATGTTGGTTACAAATCTGGAAAGCTAATTTTTTTGTTTGTCTGATGGTGTAAAAATCCAACATGGCGGCCATAAGAAATAAAAAAGTTGACTATCGCAACTTAAAATCTAGAAGGCTTAGAAAATTTCTGTTGACATAATCAAAACCAGGACGGTCAAAAACATACAGTTACCAAGTTTAAATGAAATAGCGTCAATGGTAGGGAAGATAATAATATTTTTCTAAAATCACATTTTTAATTTTTTTTGTAATAAATCAAAAACGAATCAAAATATCCACTATTTCATTTCAGATTCTCAATTGCCATCAAAATGTGCAACTTTTCTCTAATTTAACCGACCTTGTATCTCTTACCGTTTCCAAGATAGCAATGGTGAGCATCGAAAAAAGCACCACCCTGTATAAGGGTCAATGTATTTATTTTTAATAATACGCAAGTTGTGAAGGTTTTTTAGTTTTTTTTTTCTAAGAAAATCATAGTAGACTGTGATAACAAAAAAAAAACAAGGTGTAAAACCTTATAAAGTTACCAAGGTTTTCTAATTTGTTGTTAGAGAAAAACCCTCTATCAAATGAGTATAATATAGGGGTAAATTGTCATTTAAAAAAATTCAATTGTTTTTCATTGCTCCTTTGTTATTCGAAAAAAAAATATTTAATTTTGTTTTATGGTGGAAAACTAAGTACCAAACATCTTTTATTCAAAAAAAAATTCCCTAAAGTGGATATTTACTGAGATATATAGCATATTCCATACCTTTTGGACACACTGTATAACTACATATTTTATAATACTTTTTCGTTAATACGTACTACTTTAAACAACGCACCAACTGATGACTGTTTCGTTTAAAGTGTCCGATTACTTTAATATGGTGAATCATCACCACTTAACAAAGGGTCAAAGGTTGCTGACCATAAACTAGAATGGGGTTAAGCTTTCGTTTCAATTTAAATCTTAAGTTTCCTACCTTTTAACGTGCTCCGTCCTAACAATGTTGGTTTTGAGAACTGCACTGTTGTTTTTTATTTCCTGCACGCTAACTTCGGACTGCACTTCTTCTGAAAAACGATCGACAACCGACTGCGATACGATGCTAACAACTTCTTCGGTAATGGAACTCTTTCGTGAAATGGATGTCTCGGACTTGATCGACCCTTGGCAGCTTTGAAAGTTGTACACTTTTAAAGGGCCAGAGTGTCTTTTTTCGTTTGTGTTACGTTTAATTTTAGCGATCATGTTATTTGTAGACAACTGTTCTTTAATCATATTACGCTGCTCCTTTAAAATGGTTTTTCGTTCCTTAGAGGCAGCTTTTTGCATCTGTTTTAACCTGAAACAAATGAAACACAATTTATATTAGTAATTAAGTTTTCTACAAAGTGTTAAAGAGAAACAGTTACAAAATTAATCGGTTACAAAAAAAATCAGTATTAGATGATTACCTTTGCATTTCATGTCTCTCATGTTGCAGCTTTAATAAAAGTCCTCGTTGCCTTTTTTTAACATTCGGTATTTCTTGTAGTTGTCCCAATTCACGATACTGCCTAAAATATTTCGACATCAATACTAACACCAAACGGCACGAATATGTACACTCACTTTTTCCGTATTTCCAACCATGCCAGCTCTCCTTTCGTACGGTCGAGGAGAGCCTTTTCACGAATTTTCAAAACTGTCTTCAGGCTTTCAATTCTGGCATCTTCATCCTTGATAAGTTGCTCGAACTAGTAAAAACAAAGATAAAGGTATTTATCTACAAAGTATTTAATTGTAGACAATGTTTTACTCTTATCTCAATAGCAAACTAAAGCGCATTCCACAAATAGTACACATTCCATGTAATAAAATGTTTGTAAGCAAAAGTAGAGGTGTGCGCATGTATATGTATTGTTAAATTAGGTAAATATTCAACATTTACTTAAAAATTTGTTACGAGACAGCTGAAGTTAAAAATGCACTAAACGAACAACAATCATATGTTATTAATATTTTATTGTTATCAACTCTTGTTTTCTTTTGTTTTCACTGTTTTT
Organism: Elmis aenea; assembly: GCA_947652605.1. Classification (NCBI taxonomy): domain Eukaryota; kingdom Metazoa; phylum Arthropoda; class Insecta; order Coleoptera; family Elmidae; genus Elmis; species Elmis aenea. The sequence continues at coordinate 5,559,619 of OX393577.1, read as the reverse complement.
TGTTTCATCTTAAAAAAAAAATTGAAAGCCTTTGTAACATTCGTACTATTAAATATTACTACACCAACTACTTAATCACGGATTTTCGGGTAATTTTTAAAACAATTACTTACCACGCCCAAAGACACACCCGGAGGTAGCTGGCTGTTAAAATGATCCTTGATAGAGATGGATATGTCGACATTACTTTCCACTACCGAAGCATCCAGAGAATTTTGTATCTGCGAGAAGTCGAATCCTGTTATTAAACTCTGTTCATCTATAGATGTAACGGTTGTATTATCGTTTAATATTGTAGCATCTAAACAGTTATCAGAAACTTCGGACCCTCTGCTATAATTTATGGACGACACTTGCGTTTGTGAAGTTTTTCTCGTACTGATATCCTGTACAACATCGGAATTTTCCAATTGTGTTTCTATTGAAGACTTCGTTAGCAATGAAGTTTGAGTATTTTTATTTTGAGGCAGAGTCGCCGCCCCACCAGCATTATTCATCTGGTGATCTTTTAATTGCAATAACGACTAAAATTTGAAGAAAATATAATTAAGAGCCACTTTAAATTTAAGAAAATCATACTTACTTTTTCTAAAGTCATAACATTTTGGAGAGATTCGTTAAAGTCGTTGAGAAAATGTAACTGAGCTTCAAACTTGAGATGTATTTCATTTGAGGAGGGCTAAAACAAAGAACAAAACTTTGTGAGTAAACTAAATTATGGAACACCTTTAACAGAAACTCTGAATAATAATATTCACCTCATTTTTAAGACGAACTTTGGGGGGAAAAAGTGCGAATATGATACTGAATATAGTTGAAATATTGTGATTCATTCACCACATTCACCTGATCTTACTGCTTTAGATTAGTTTATTTGAATGGTTGCAAAATTTACCAAAAATGAAAGCTTCATTTTTTTTAACATTGTTCAAGTTTTAACAAACAGTGAAATTAAGTTTTCATTTTATTTCTCGAATTTGGAAAAATGTAGGAGAATTACATTTTGTAGATGTTTTTTACTTATAAAAAGGTTTTCTTTAGTAATATTTTCAATCATCTCCTACCTTCAAAAGGAGCTGAAAAGAGCGACACCTGTTGGTTTTTTTTATCAGAACTTTTTGGAGGGTTGAAATTTTGCAATTTAAATATTTTCTTTTACCAACTTGATTTGTAAAAACTTTTTTCATTCTTTTAAATTTGCCGCATAACCTACAGTCTTTGAGTAAATAAAAAAATAAGCGAACATGCACCAAAGTAAAATCAATATTTTTGAACGTCTTCGCCAATCAATGCACGCAGGGTAGAGGCATGTATTGCTGTTGGAGGTGGTCATTTTCAACAACTGTTATAATTTATGCAATTAAACATTCAATTTTTGTCATTCATTCAAGAGCATTTGTTAGATTCCATTAATTTGGACTAAATTAATTTTCTTGTACTTTCTTAATAAATTTAATGAAACAAGTTTAATTTTTACTTAAAAACTGTAGGTTTTGCGGAAAAAATCAAGATTAAAAAAAGTTTCTAAACAAATCAAGCTTTCAAATAGAAGTTTTTAAATTGCAAAATTTCAACCCTCCATAAAGCTTTCATTTTAAAAACAGCAGGGGTCGCACTTTTCAGCCCATTTTGAAGATACGAGATGATATTACTACAGGTAACCTTTTAATAGTTAAAAAACATCTACTAAATTTCATTCTCCTACATTTTCCAAATTTGGGAAATCAAATGAAAACCTAATCTTACTGTTTCCCTTTAGGAGGGTGTAACCCCAAAAGAATCAATAAAGAAAAAAATCCATACAAAAACCCCCCTTAATTTTCGATATGGAAATATCTTCCGAAGTTTATCGCATTATTTATGAATCACCCTGTATATCAACGAAAGAACATGTGGACAACTGGCTTTAAAAAGTTACTGCTTCAATTCAAACACCGAAAACGCTAGCAAAACTGTTTTGTTAGCATGTTTTATTCAAGCATAGGTTCATATGCAAAAAAGCAAAATCGTTTTACCTTATTTTCTGTCGAAGTTGTTTTGGGTGGCTGAAGAGTAAAACTTGCCCTTTTCATAGCTGAAACCTGATTCGCTGTACTTTTTGAGATTCTGCTCGATCGTTGTAGAGAAATGGACGGATGTTTTAACGAAGGCACTGACGATAAACTACTGGCACTAACACTCGCATAGTCGCTCGAGTACACATTAGATTTTTCAGAAACTTTTGAAGACCGAATTGTTGAAACAATTTCCTGCCCATCTTCAGAATTATTCTGATCCGATTGACCAAAAGTTCCAGAATCAACAGATGCTATAGTTGTAGCTGTAGCAGTTAAATCGATAACTGATGGCACCGATTCAGACTTTTGTTTTCGTGATTTCACTGAGCTGTTACTATTTTTACTTTGAGATTGTGATCTAATTGAATGACTATTTACATTTTTAACACTTGTAATGCCATTCGAAATAACTGCGGCAGTGTTATTGGTTTTGCTGCTGTTGGTTAGCACGGTGTGCGATTCAGAATGATTGTTGGTTTGATGTTTATCGAACAGAGGTGATACAACTGTGGAGTAAGGAGTTTTGTTAAAAGCTATAATCGTGTCAGGTCCTGAAAATTTACTACTGGTATTCAATTTGGATGGATCGCTTATTTTGGCAGGTTTAGAATGTGTTGTAGTTTGGACACTGCTGTTTTGGGAACCATTTCGTAAAAACTTATTCCCCACTTCGGATTCGATTTCTTGATTAGCAAATATATGTTCAGAAACTTCTTCCTGCGAAGCACGATTGTTAGTATTTTTCATCTGCGAAGCACAATTGTTAGTATTTTTCATCTGCGAAGCACAATTGTTAGTATTTTTCATCTGCGAAGCACAATTGTTAGTATTTTGCATATCAGCTTTGTCTTTTACCAAAATTTTTGTATCAGTCTTTAAACTAGGAATGGTACCGTTAGAATCCTGATAGTATACATTTTTGTCTTTAAAAACATCGTATCTCATATGAAGCCTCATATCTTTAATTTTGTCACTATTAATTTGAAGCTCAAAACCATCACTGTTATTCGTGAGATTTAATTTTTTCACTGGAGAATGTATACTTTCGGTCTCACTGCATATTTCGGGAATGTTTTTCGATGTATCTGAATCACTTTCACAATTTAATTTGTTCTCGGTGCACGGCTTACTAGTGTCGAATTTTTTTCGGGGCCCTTGTATATTTCTATTTGAAATCGAACTGTTAACGTGGGAACCGGTACTGTGTTTGTTTGAAATCGGTACTTTCGCTTGCTCGTTGTTTGTTTTCATGCTTGATTTTAAAGTGAGTGGTTCTACAGATCTTAAATCCAAATCTAAGCATTTATCAGACAAAAACGATTTCAGAGTAGCGTTTCTATTACTTTTGGTTGATTCAGTGCTTTTATTCCAGTTGTCTTCCTTTTGTGTCGTTTCCGTTTTGGTTTGAAAAGATTCTTCGCTGTACGTTTTAGTTGGTTCTGTAGGCGAATTTTGTATTCCTATATCTACACTGCCAAATGTGGGGTCATTTTGTGTGACTATGTTTAATTTTCGTTTTACAGTGTTGATAAAATTGTAAGGGTATGGAAACGACGTAGGAGTTTGCAACCAAATTTTTCTTCTACAATTCACTAATTTACCACCAGGGCTTGTTTGGGTTTCTTTTGTTACATTTGTGACATTCTTTTGTTTCCTTAAACTTTTTTGTTTTTGTTGGCGATAACGTCGAAAAGCAGACTGAATTTTAATTGCCGCTGCATTTTGCGTCTTGTCGTGACATTCAAAATTTTGGCCGAATGAAACATCTAAGTTTGGAATGCTATTGGTATTAATTTCTGACGATCGAATTGTAATATTTTTCATTTGTGGGTGAAAGTTTAAATTTTCGGTGGGACTAGCATGAAGTTGATCTGATTTAACAATCGTTTCGACTGACTGAGTTTTATTGACTGCAACCGCTGCTTGATTAGATGAGATATGTTCAGGAACTGACTGATCACTTATAGTTACTTTTTGAGCAGGGCGAAATTTAGCTTGAGCAACGTTATCGAGATCATTTTCTTCATTTCTATTTCTTGAGCGGGCAGGACGAAATTTAGTTTGAGCAACTTGATGAGCAACGTTATCGGGATTATCTTCTTCATTTCTATTTCTTGAGCGGGATCTTTCCCTTTTCCAATTAATACTTTTAGTAACTATCAACAATGACTTCTTATGTAGCTCCCTCAGTTTTTCTTTTTTCAAGTCAACCATGTTCTGTGTTTCTTTAATTTTAGTTTGTAGCATGAGTTTTCGTTTTTCTTTTTGGTTTTTAATGTATTCTTGAGCTTCTTCTTTATTGTAATGCCGAACTTTTCTACATGTTTCTTTAACTTCCTGTTCGGCTATGGCGAGTTGATGTTTCTCAAGCATAGAAGTACTTTTACGAACCGTTATATTCGATGGCAACCCTTTTATAGGACTGAAGCTCAACTGTTTCCTGGATCGGTTGGTAACTTGTCCAGTTTTACCTGATGTTTTGGTATTTGTAAGTTTTAATGGTGAGCAACTTTTGTCTTTACTCTGTTCTGATAACTGACTTTCTGAGGGTAAAGTTATTTTATTTTCACTGAAATTATCAAAACCCACATTATCTTCATTTACGTCTATTTTAGTTTCGAGATGTACATCATCCAAAACATCTTTTTTTATACCACTATTGATTAATTTCTGCAATTCTGATTTGAGATGTTCAATTTCCATTTTAGTTTGTTCAACACGTTCTGTGACTAGCTCAACTTCACTTCTATTACCGTCAGGTCTCCTGTGGGACAACTCCACAACTTTAGAAGTTAGGTTTTCACTCGGTTTTGCCATTTTTGGTGAAGGCATGTTGATAAATAGTATTTTCTGTGAAACTGACTAGACCAAATTAATTGTGTATTAAATTATTGTGCCACTAGTTCATAAATAATGGATACAACCATAAGTCTCGTCTTGTTTTTACGTGAAAGCATGTATGGCATTTTAATCTGTAAATAATCATTTATTAATTAATATAAATCATACTTTATCAAACTGTGGATAATAACTCAAAGGGGGTATACTTAGCGATAAATAGAAAGTACTTACGTTTAAAAATCAGTATGTTTCAATAACTGCAGCAAGGTTATTTGTTCCTGGGTGCGTAGTAATCTTGTAAACTAGCTAAAAGATTATAACATTCATAAATTACTTTAAATAAGTAGAAGTTTCTATTTATTAGACAGTAAACTTCAAGTTGACATTTCAAAACACAACCGTTAAATACATAACCTCAATACAGAAAGCCATTCATACTACATATTAAATCGCACGCTGAAATCGATAAACCCTTATGATCATTAAAATTAACATTCCATTTTAAAAAAATATAGTACAACAGCAAAATGGTAAAGTTTCTAATTAAATATTTGATCAGTTTCAACTTCTGGTTTCAACAAAAAACATAAAAAATTCACAACAATAAAGTGGTGAGGTTTAAGCCTGATTTATAAACTAAAGTTCAGTTGAGGTTCGCAGTTGCTGTCAGCTGCGGTTGAGTTTGGCAGTAGCCAGTTCCACTAACGCAATTTATAAACTAACTGATAGACATCTGATAGAAACGTGCAAAATAATTTCAAGTTACCATTTTTAATAATTGCGCATGCGTCAAAACCGGAACGTTGGGAACGGCAACGGCGAAAGTTAAAACTTGGTTAAGTTGAACTGCGAACTGTCGGCTCCAAACGTGAGCTTCAACGGCAACTTACTTTATAAATAAACCACGAAATACGTTATGCGTTAACCTCACTTTTAACTATTAACGGCAACCGCAACCGTGAACCTCAACGCCAACTTCAACTGAACTTTAGTTTATAAATCAGGCTTTATGCATTCACCTTTATATAGCACACGAACACACTTCTAAAAATTTACTGTATGTTACATCATATACGTGTCATTTACCTTTAAATAATAATAAAAATATTGACTCCATACACTTCAGATAAATTATTACAGATTATTATCTCTGTGTACATACAAATCGCGCACCTGCTGTGCACTTTTACCTTTACAAAATACAGTCAAATACAGTTGCATTCTGCTGATAATTTGGTTGTATACTTCACAGGCACAAATGTATAGGTACAAAAAAATTAAAGAATAATTTGTATTCATGAAACTTTCCCAATGAAATTTTATCACACCTCACAAAGTATTCACAATAAATAGAATTTAACTAGCATTTATTATTTATTAAATTTTAAAAACCACTATGGATCTAACAGAAAATTCAAACGTTTCTTTTTTGAGGTAACAGAGCACGATCCAACATTTTCTTTTTAAATGCATTTCTAGAAACTAATTATATACAGGATAATTGAACACAAACATATTTTAACTTGAAAAATTGTTAAGTCTTTATACAATGAATGTCCTCATATAATTGGAAAGCACTAACTTGATAAAATACAGGAAGATATGGATGCTTATTCATTTAATTTGAGAAAAAAAAAACGAAGGAAGGAACTTGATTAAACCCAAAGCAATTCCATTACTTGTATACACTAGTTTGATGTGTATGTACTTTTACTTAAAAAAAAATAACTATTAAAGTTAACCCTTACTTCAGTGTACAATGGATTTTTTTAAACTTATTTATTAACCCTAACTGAATTTTATCAAAAAGGGCACCTCACTTGGGTATGTTCTGTGACCATAGTGAACTGTTGGCACATCAGACCGACAGAGTATAATAAAAGTAATACAACAAAAGTGTAAAAAGATTTATTTTGAAAATACAATCAGTTAACATAGCATGCTACATTTAGGTCCGATTGTGCAAAGCAACGCTGCTGTTAAAATACATGTTAATCCCTAAAGCAAGGCAATATCAGTGCCAATTATGCTGCGATTTTGCCTGGTTTTAGGGTTAACGGGGTTTAATCCCAGATTTAGCTTTTATGCAGTCGGACCTTAAAAGATTTTAAAATTTTAATGCACAACGAGTATACAGTTTTAATTAAAAAAACTTTAATAAAGATAATATTAAAGCATTAAGATTTGTACAAAACATCAATACATATTTTTTCAAATCTACGGCAGAAATGGATACTTGATCATTTTAAAATTACAAATTAAGTCTTAAAATTGAACACTAAACAGTCTGAACAATTTGTAACATTCATCTGTTTTATTGTAATTCAACTATTTCAGATGTATTTTATATTTCATTGTAACTTACACACAATTATAAGTTTACATATAAGTTACAATGAAAACAAGTAGCAATATTTTCCACAAATTATGGGTTAAGGCACGAAAACCTATCACTAATTACTGTAAATTTATACCACAATAATAAAGATTGATCTCATAGTCATGGGTAAAAGTCATGTTTTGTAGACGTATGAAACTTAAATCTATTTTATAACATAGAATAGAATGTTTATAACAAGTTACTACCTTCACTGGTACACTCAACAGTTTCTATATGACCTCACTACAACAAACTTCTTGAATTCCATAATCAAACACAAAAAAAAACTACTCTGATGTTCTCACAATCTAAATACAGGGTGGCCTATTTTCGATGCCCATTCAGGGTATCTCGGTTATTATCAGAGATAGAAAAAAATTAAATATGTAGTCTCGATTTCTTTTTTCGAGAGGAATTCATTGCTGTAAACAGATTTTTGATGTCTTTTTAAATTTTCGAAATATAGTCAAAAACCGATTTTTAGCAATTTTCAAAAATGTTAAATAACCTCGCTTAAACGAAAAGATAGAGAAAAACTTTAAAGACTATTTTGGCATGGTTTTTAGTCCTTAATAAGATAGCAATATTTATTTTTTTTTACTCATATAAATACCGATATATTACATTTAACTTTTTTATTTTAAATGGCAAAAATAAGAAAGTTAGGTGTAATATATCGGTATTTATGAGTAAAAAAAAAAAAAATATCGCCATCTTATTAAGGACAAAAAACCATGCAAAAAATGTCTATCAAGTTTTTCTCTATCTTTTCGTTTAAGCGAGATATTTAACATTTTTGGAAATTGCTAAAAATCGGTTTTTGGCTATATTTCGAAAATTAAAAAAGATATCAAAAATCTGTTTACGGCAATGAATTCCTCTCGAAAAAAGAAATACATACTTAGTTTTTTTTAATCTCTGATAATAACCGAGATACCCTCCCTGTATGGGCATCGAAAATAGACCATCCTGTACAATGCTCCTTGGTCATTTTGTTTGTAATGAGTTTTTGACTGAAATTAGTTTTTTAAACTTATTTACTTAAATACTAATTGTATTATTTATGGCCAATAGTTACTGTAAATAAAATTAATATAATATAAAAGTTTTAATATCGTTGCTTAACAGCTCGCAACCGTAAAAAATTCAGTTCTTAAATACACACTAAATAATCATAATGATGAAAACTAACAAACTCATGAACGCGCGAAATGATGGCACACGATTTAATTATTAAAAATATGGCATAATCCATTAGAAAAATTACAAGCAAAATAATAATAAAGTAAAAGAAAATAAGCGTATGATGATTAAAGGCACAATGTTACAGTACAGTTAATAAATTTATAATTCTTTGGCTTACCTATTTTTATGTGTTTACGTTAACATTAATTCAATACGCAAAAGTACTACCGGGATTACAATAAATGTTTTCTTGGTTCTTTACTTACGCTATAAATGTTTTTTAGAACTTTTTTCTACATTTAAGTTAACTTAGTGGTCTTAAACAGGGACCAAAAACGAAATTCGTTCGTTTATGTTCGGAACGAAAACGAAATGTTTCGTTTTCGTGTTTTCGTTCCAGCCCATAAAATTTAGTTTTCGTTTTTGTAAACCGAAATTTATAACGTTTAATACCGGTTTTCCCGTTTTTTTTTTTGTTGTCACCAAATCGAGAACTTTTGTTTTTTTAGTCATTACCCTCCGAGCAGCTTTTTCCGAAAAACAATTGCCAAATGTCAAAATAACAGTGTTGGCAACCCTATTAATTAGGTAAAACCCCAATTATATGATTCAGACTATAATAAAATGTGAGATATAAAATGTTTGTGATAAATTTTAAAACCGGTTTTGAAAAATATTTATTTCGTTTTCGTTCTTAAAAAAAAATTGTTTAAAGTTTTCGTTCCGTTCTCAGTCCCTGGTCTTAAATTAGAACAGTGATTAAACAAAACTGACAAATAAAAAAATGTGATTAATGAAACAAATGCTAGCTAGCAGCACTTTTAAGGTGTCATTTGTTTCAATAAATCAAAAACAAAGATAAAAAAGTCCGTAGTGAGCATTTCAAATGAAATTAAATTTAGCTATGTACTACGAAATTGAGTATAACATAAACATTAATTATCCCAACAGTACTTCAGTTTGAATGAGTTTTTTTGTTATTACAGATCTGATCTAGGTTCCGAAAGAATTGGCAATATATTCGAGTCTTCAGTGTCACTAATATAACCGGCTTCACCTGTGTAATGTGTCGGATACAACAAGAGAGGGGCTGCCGATAAAGCAACCAAATCTCTCTTAGGAAAGTATCCCTTCCAATTGTTCTTGGGATGTTTATCAAATAAAATTGGTAAGTATTCGTCCACGGGGAGTAGCCTCGAAAGTGGTTCTCCATCTAGTAGTTTCTTTGCTCCTTTGTGGCTCAAGGCGTATCCCAGCGTCCAATATGAATAACTAGCTCGTACAAGTAAATCAGATCCTACCACCCACGGTTCGTCAGAATCTTGCAGTCGTTTTCGGCCAAAGTAGCTACAAACGATGTAGAAATAATTATTTTGGTGTTTAAAAATTTAAATCTTTCACAGATAATACGGAGGGGCTAGGTTTCATTGAGATGGTAAAAATTATCAATACACTAGGTTCAAATAAAGAATGCACAGCAGTGGTGTATGCAAGGGAGGGATTAGGGGGATAAATCCCCTCCCCGAAATTATGTAGTTTAATTACCGCACTGCAATATTGTGCGACAGACTGCTTTTCCATACATATAAAACGTATTATATGTTAATATATTTTACTCATAAACGCTATTTTGGGTCCGTTTACCTTGAAAATTAAAAAAAAAATGCTTATGGCGCTGTTACTCTTTCTTACAACTCACTTTTTGTATCTAACCCCCCTAAATCGTTTTCTTATTGCACCTCAACTACTGTTTGTTATTAAAAATAACCTCAATCTTTTTATTTATTATTAAATAGCAGAAAAAAACTGCAAACAATGGTAATGATACTTTTTGGATTTGAAGGTAACCCATATTAAATTGCTTTTTTATTTTGAACATATTTTAATGACACTTTCACCACTTCATAATATGTAAGTTTTGTAGGATTTACTGTTAAAAACAAAACAAACTAAAGTGGCAATAATCTCTGCGACATCCTGTATATTTTGATCACATTTTTGATATATTTTTTTAATTGAAGATACACCAAATACATAAAATTACTTACATAAGGTCCCATTCGTTTTCTAAACGATCAACTTCATTCATAAGACGTTCCACTTTGGATCTAAAAAACGGTTCAAAGCGAACATCGTCTTCCAGCACCAGGACATTCGTATACCCTTTTTGGACAACCTAGAATACAAAAATTACGAACAACTTTGTTTCCTGCTACCGTACTCACAATTTACCTCTTTCCAAATATTGTAATGGCTCAGAAAACAGCCAATTTCACCAAATGTCATGGGTCTAAAACAATTAACAATAAGATTATTAGAAACATTTGGTAATCTATGCTTAGCTCGGACTGTCATGGCTGCTACTAGGTTTACATGTTAGCATGGAATAAAACAACAAATTTTTGATCATTCATAACAAAAGATGTTTAAAATTATCCATAAACATACAAAGAATTTAATAAACATAACTGTATAGAGAGTAGGTTTGAAACCTTTTATGATAGTTGAACTCAAACTATGCACACTAGCATGTAAACATAGTGGCAGCCATGCAGTTCAAGCAAAGCAAAGATTATCCATTGCTAAGCCTACGATTTTCTATATTTCTGTACTTAAAAATGATTTTTTTAATGCAGTACTTACCTTTTTTGATACGGATCTGTATATTCTGGCATTAAAGTTATTCCTTGAAGAATACTATCATTTAGAGCTCTGTAAGAAAATAAAATTGTTTGAATCGATTAAAACCTAACTTTAAACACAAATATTAATTTTTTCAATCTATAGGAGCTTCCTTTGAAGTATCTAATAATAAAAATAAATTGTTACAGCAATAAAACTTTATCTCATACTTACTTGCCATCAACGGCATCAACAATGGTAACATCCAACCCAAGTTCTTCAAAGCAAGCAAGCATTCTCTTTCTTCGGTCAGGCCTTCGCAGCAAATTAATCATATAAATTTTGTCAAAAACCAGCGTATTTTTCTCTTTTTCACGTACAAACTGTTTCAACGCAGCATCAACAGGTATCGGCTCATTTTCAATCAACATTTCCAGCTTCACATTTGTTAGCTGCTGATAATCATACTCTAAAGAATCACCTTTTTCTAAAGGAACAGTCATGAAGCCGAAAACATGGTCATTACATAAATTTAAATTGATATCACTTCTATTTGCAGATATGGCGAATGTTATTATGTCATCGCTTGGACCGTTGTAACCGTCAACAAAATCTGGGACATATGTTAATAAATCGGATCCTTTTTTACGTAAATCGACCAGTACACAAGAATGTACCATTGGCACATAAAAACAACCACTTCTTTCTCGTTTTAAAACAGGTTCGTAATCGTCAGTTCTTTTATAATAATAACTCTCAGTCATACCGTACCAAAAATTTGAGTACATTCCATCGGACTTCAGCATAGGCGCTACTACAGTATGGTTCTTAGATATTAATATTTGTATAGTATCATGATGTAACAAAAAAACATCACAATCGATTGTCTGCAAATAAAACAAAACACACACATAATATGCACTTATTTAAAGAAAGAATTACCAGAGAGCATCATATAAAAAATTCACTTGATAGTTTGCTATGCACAATTGTATGAAGTAATGACCGGATATAATTAAACAGTCATCTAATTTTTAAATTAAATTAATTTTTTGTATTGTATGTCAATAAAAGTATAAATTTCTTTAAATGTTTTTTCGTACTATGAACAAGTTATATGCAGTTTAGTAAATTTCAATATGTATATTTATTCAAAGAAATGAAGGATAAAATAAAATTATAAAAAAGTTTGGCACAAAAGCGGTATAGACAGAAAAAAACATGTTCTTTGTAATGAGTTTGCCTTAAGAGTAAGATGTACAAGAAAATAACCCTTAGTAAAAAGTAACGCACTTAAATTATTTTTGAAAATCTATTTCTTACCAATAAATAATCAGCCCACATTTTTCTGCCATAATTCAGTGCAGCTTCACGCAAACCAATTACATGTTGAAAACGCAGCTCTGACCAATGTGCTACACCTTTTTCATCAGAGAAAAGCTCTTCGTCATACAAAAGTTCCAAATCGACAGAATGATATTCATCTTGGACAGATGAGAGCCATTTTTTTAATATATCGATTGTATTATCGGAATTATGATCACTTCTTAGCCTAAAATTATACAATAGTTACGTTTGTTAACTGTCGATATCTATTTAATCTGAAATCGTAATTCCCACCGAAAAATTCGAGTTTTTTTTAAACAAATGGGCGTGTCCTTGTAATCTACACGTGTTTAGTGGATGTTTAGTAAACAAACATTGTTAAGTTATTTTAAACAAACTAACCGCAAAGCGATGCGATCCTTGGGATAATTCTGTTTTTCTAATAGTGATAAAAAATATGGCAATGTATGAGCTTTGTTTCTAGCTAATATTGATATTAAAATAGTAGGGTATTTAACTTCACTTGCCAAGATAAAATTGTGAAGAATTAAAAAACTTAACACACTAAAGATATACATCTTCGCGTTTATTTATAACATTTAACCACGTCCTAATAGAATCACAACTTAAGTATTTTACGATTAAAATAGTCTTATCGACTCAGCCCCGGCAGCTGATTACCCAATCGCCATTTTTATGGCCCAGTTAAGCAGATCACGTACAAAAGTCATACACTACCTAATTGTGCATCCATAAATTTCGTATTTTGCAGTGTGACTTTATGATAATTGATAAACAATGATTAGGAAAACATGTTTAATAATCAACAACTACATATTAACATATTCAAATATAACAAATGCGGCAAAATTATTTATGACTTTTCATTTGTTTTTTAAATTTCTCACACAATTTATTTTGGTTGATAAAACGTGATATGATTGAAAGTGGTTTAAAATTATTGTGTCTGAAAATATCTAATTAAGTTTTCACATACGTGACCCTACATGATGACAAATAAGTAGAAAGTTAATTTCAAATCTCATTAACCTTGACACAAGTGGATTTTACTTTAAATGTACAGCATACATATTTTACAAGAAAAAAAAAAAGGAAGTTGATAAAAACAATTGCAATCTGTAATGAATCAGCAGTGTATATTTATTTGAAAGCAACACTATCCTACCTCCTCTTCAATTTCTGCCGGGTCAAATCAATTTTGATTTCGCTATAATAATAAAGCAAATAAAACACTCTTCAACATTTTATGCATCATGTATTATGAAAAACAAAAAATATACAAAAATATTCTATAAAATTAGAAAACTACTGTTCAACAGTAACAAAATCAGATTTAATTTCTTCAGATTCATCTTTCACAGTTTTCTTCTTTTTTTGAGAGTAGCTTAAAGATGCCTTATCAAAATCAAGTGGCATAATGCCTAAATCACCGGTGTATCTATTTTTGGCAACCTAAAATACATAATTTAATTTAAAAAATACACTCATCTTCCCATTACGAACCTGCAAATAACGTTTGCCACGTACGGTCGTGAGTCGTTTATCCTGTATAATAAATACATTATCGGCTTCTTGTGATGCTTTCGCTCCGCCAAATATCGAGCTAGTCGTTAAATCTTCGTCGTCTCGTTCCTTTCTCGGATGAATCACAAGGGTAACATGACAATTTTTTCTTGTCGCAAATGTACGAAATGCTGCAATGATTGCATCTTGTTTCCAAAACCGATCCATATGCTTTTGTTCTTCGGTAATGCCCATCATAAATTGAACATTGTCAATAATTACATGAGTTATATCATGTACATACGACGCATGGTCAACTGCCTAAATCACAATGTAAAGTTAAAAATTATACATGGTTCTAAAAATCAGTAACACTTCCATTTACAAAGTAATCTTAACAAAGCTTATATATTATAAAATTGCAAAATAAGCTGCATAAATAGCATCAAAAAGTATAGGAAATTTTAATTTATACCAAAACAGCATCATTCAGCTTTTTTATTAATTGCCACTAATAAGGTTTGAAGTCAAAAGCTACTGTCTTTTTTATTTTAAAACAAAACGGCATCATTCAACTTTTTTTATTAAATGCCACCAATAAGGTTTGAAGTCAAAAGCTATCTTTTTTTAATTTATAAAAAACAGCATCATTCAACTTTTTTATTAATTGTCACTAATAAGGTTTGAAGTCAAAACCTACTGTCTTTTTTTAATTTATAAAAAACAGCATCATTCAACTTTTTTTATTAAATGTCACTAATAAGGTTTGAAGTCAAAAACTACTGTTTTTTTTTAATTGATAACAAAATGGCATCATTCAACTTTTTTCATTAAATGCCACTAATAAGGTTTGAAGTCAAAAGCTACTGTCGTTTTTTAATTTATAACAAAATGGCACCATTCAACTTTTATTTATTAAATGTCACTAATAAGGTTTGAAGTCAAAAGCTACTGTCTTTTTTAAATTTATAACAAAATGGCATCATTCAACTTTTTTTATTAAATGCTACTAATAAGGTTTGAAGTCAAAAGCTACTGTCTTTTTTTAATTTATAACAAAATGGCACCATTCAACTTTTATTTATTAAATGTCACTAATTAGGTTTGAAGTCAAAAGCTACTGTCTTTTTTAAATTTATAACAAAATGGTATCATTCAACTTTTTTTATTAAATGCTACTAATAAGGTTTGAAGTCAAAAGCTACTGTCTTTTTTTAATTTATAATAAAATGGCATCATTCAACTTTTTTTTATTAAATGCCATTAATAAGGTTTGAAGTCAAAAGCTACTGTCTTAAGTGAATACATAATTTTTTTTAGAGTCTATACACTTGAACTAATAGGACACGGCAACGATTTTAAGAAATAAATGTTAGCACTTACTTCCATAACAATTTTAACGGACTGTTGTCCATGAAATGTCATAAAATAAACAGGCAGCTTTTCAAATTCATCAGCAAATGTATCGAATTTATCCAAGTTACTTTCCAGTGGAAGTTCTGCCATTTGTTGGAGCATTGTTCGGGCCAAACGTGCATTTCTTATTTCAAAACTACCCCATAAAGTACTGACCTGAGGGCAAAAATTCCATCTTTATAAATAAACTAACATAATTAGAAAAAAATATCCAAAAAGTCATGGCACACTTGATTTTTGACATAAAAGCCAAACTTGACTTTTTTTTAAATGGAAACCATAGTTGGCAATGGGTTCACTAGAAAAATATTTGTTTCTCGTTCATTGATGTATGGGTTGTTAGGTTTATCTTTAATTACCTAATTAAACACAACAAATAAAAACTTAAATATTTAAGATATTTTTTAGCTAGCTTATGTTTGTGATCTTTTGTTTTTTTTCAATGGCCACTTAGATTAAACTTAATATATACAATATTGTCATAACCTGCTTATTTTTAAAGATAAACCTAACCCAGACAATTTTGTTTTAATGAACCCATGGCCAACTACGGTTTCCATTAAAAAAAAAAGTCAAGTTTGGCTTATATCTCAAAAATCAAGAGTGCCATGACTTTTTGGATATTTTTTGCTAATTCTTCGTAAAAATATCTACAGGAATCATTTTAAATTTTGGTTTTAACATAGGTGGCTATGGAATTACTTACAATTGAAAAAAACGTGTTTTCAGTTTTTTTTTTTAATAATTAAAAATGTTGATGGTATACATAGATCAGTGTTTCTAAGTGCGATCCGCGGACCCCTGGGGGTCCCTAAATATTTTTGAAGGGGTCTCCGAGCCCTACATAATGTTCAAATACAAAACACATTTCTTGCCAGGCCAGAAAAAAACAAAAATATTGTCTGCAAAACAATTTGTTGGGGTCCTCTGTAAGAATTTAATTTTGTAAGGGGTCCTCAAAGAAAAGGTTTGAGAAACACTGGTATAGATCAATGTTAGTGCATTAAACTCTTCTTAAAATTTTGCCAAACTTCTAATTTAACCGACTTTGTAACTCTTATAATAACAAAGTTACCCAAACAACTCATGTAGATTTTTGTCACCCTGTATAAGCAAATAAAATTAATAATAACATAACTTACACCCTGTATAGCCAAATCAAGAGAATATTCACTTATAAATGTAGTTTTTCCACAGCCTGTTGGTCCAGTTATCACTGTTAATTCACCACGCCGATGTCCTTTTAAAATTCTATTTAGTGTTGGGAATCTCTTCCATTTAATACCCTGTACCTAAAAATTAGATGATTGTTAAAATAACCACATGCAAGGTAAAAAGAATTAACATTATGTAGCATTCTAAGGGTTAGAGCTAATTATTTACCTTGTCAATATTCTGCAAGTCCGATAAAACATCTTCTCGTAAACTCGAAAAAGTTGTAATAGATTTGTGCCATATAGGTTGGGCCGATGCGATTATAGCTTTAAAATCTTGAACGTTTGATGTATGAGGAAGTGGATTTTTATCTGTCGGCCTAAAAAAAAAATCAATGCCGGTAACTTTAAGAACCATTATTTATAATATAAACACAAAAAAAAATTAATATCCATATTTCTTTAAAATCTAATAATCCTTGACCAATTTGTTTGGCAACTTGATTAAAATAAACAAATAAAAGCACACCAACGGTTAGCAAAAATTACGCACCTGACAAATAGGCACCTCTTTTCGTTTAACTTCTTTGCAAAAAGTCTTGCAGAATCCCAAGAGACAAAGTCGTTGCCAAACCATAAAATTAACTTGCTAAACTTTTCCAAAGTAGGTAACACATAATGAGGTAAGTTTATTAAACCATTTGGCAAACAAATTACACAGCCAGATACTTTCGAATTAATTAACACTAAAAAGTCTGCAATATTTGGTACTAAAATAGCTGTATCTTTGCATTTCGTCGGTTTACTAGTCAACAATCCATCACAGTTAATACTTGGTTCTGTTACCGCTTTATTTTTTTTGCGATTCACTATTCTATAACCGACTATTTCGGATTCCACATTTTCCAACGGAAAATATAAACTGGAGCGAGTTTCATCTATTCGTATAGGAATATTTTCTATTGTACCTAAAGAAACTACCTATAAAAAAATATTAAAATATTGTCAACATATGATGAAACATTTCTTACCGGAAGTTTGAACTTATCCCAAACATCTTTAATTGATTCTTCGGGTAACTGTTTTAACAAACTTGTACCATCGTGAATATTTTTAATAAATGCAGAAAGTTTTTCCAATTCATTTGCAATATTTAAATCTATAGCTTCTTTGGCTTTTTTAGTTTTTCTTGTTGTAATATATGTTTCTAAATTTTTCCATTGACCAATTAATTTACAAGATGGACATATGTAACTACCTAATAAATAATAAGTTTATTATATACGACAATTTTGGATGCAAGTGAGGGTTAGTTTACACAAAACAATTAACTTAAAAACAACAAATGAAATTAATTTTGCAACAATATAATCTGATCATTCGTTTTTTATAAAATCCATAACACTAATTTATATATTAAATCATTTAAACATTAAATCACTGAAATGCGAAACAAACTTTTGTCTGAATATTGCTATTAAAATGTATAACGCAGGTCGAGATTCAATGATTTATATAATTACCAGTTATCTTATTAATATAAACTTTTGATGGTGTAGATTTTCCACCTTTATGACATATAGGACAAGCAGCTATAAAACAAGTGTATCCATCTTCGAAACTAATGTTATGTGATTTTAACGTTCGTCGTATTTGTGTGGCAGATACTTCAGGGATGTCTTCAAATGCTATGTCATTGTAACACCTCACATGGGAGTATTTCACTCTCTTAATTGAATATTTTAACGTCCTCAAACAATTTCTAACCGCAAATTTTGTGAAAAACATAATATTTTAATCCTAACATTCGCGTTGTTAAATGCATAATAAAACTTGGGCTAATAAAAAGAAATATTTAAATCAGTATTCTTTGTGTATATTGAGCAAATGTAAATCTTCTTTATTACTTAATAAATTAAAATTGTGTAAAATAAGCGCGCACTACAAATCTAAATCTGTAAAATAAATATCACCAAAACTACAATTTGTAATAGTCCCAGTTTCGAACAAAGGTTTTGAGTACCAACAAAGTAGACTACATAACAAAGAAAAACATACTTTCATTATGTTGCACAATTAAGAATAGTAATTTTGCATCAACAGTCTAATTAATAAACGCATTGGGAGCTATACATAGCCTTCCTATATTTGAATACAAATATTTAAAATTCATTATTGAGCATAGTTCATTAGTATTCTAGTAGTTCTATTGAGTTCGCTATTACCAACAAACAAATAAAACTTGCACCATAATTTTAATAACCTTTAAGTACATAACCTAAATGTATAACATGTGTCAAAGGCAAAAGTGATTCTATTAATTTACAAAAATGGTTCGCCGACACAATAATCAGCTTCCTGATAATTTGCCACAGTTGCAGAATCTCATTAAAAGGGATCCTGTTTCATATCATGAAGAGTTTATGCAACAGTATCAACATTTTCAAAATGTAGTGGAAGTGTTTCAACTATCCCCTGAACAACATAACAAATCACTGGATGAACTTGTTATGTTTATGGCACAAGTGGCTCAATGTTATCCAAAAGAGCTAACTCTGTTTCCACAACAGTTGATCGATATACTTCAAAAACATAACACCGTGCTTGATAACGAAATGCGGATGGCATTTTGTAAAGCGTTGATATTGTTACGGAATAAAAATTTATTAGCGCCTACAGATTTACTCTCATTATTTTTCCAACTGCTGCAAAGCCAGGACAAGGCACTTCGTTTATTTTTACAAGCCCATATTATCAATGATATTAAAAATTTAAATGCTAAACATAAAAATGCAAAGCTGAATACTACTTTGCAAAATTTTATGTATACAATGTTAAAAGACAGTCATGCTCGTGCCTGTAAAATGTCAATGGATATCATGATAGAACTTTATAAGAAAAATGTTTGGAATGATACAAAAACTGTAAATGTTATAGCTACAGGTTGTTTTTCTAAGATTGTAAAGGTTTGTAAATTAATTTTTGAATAATATTCATGTCGTTTGTCACTGAAATTAAAAATATTCAAGAAAAAACTGTTTTCAACATCATGTTTCATCTGCTCTGTTGACCATTCAAAGAAACTAATGAGAAAAACTGACAATAAAATTAATTTTTAGGTAGTGGTTGCTTCTCTAAAATTTTTTCTTGGTAAAGATCCAGACGAAAAAGAGTCTGATAACTCGGATTCAGAAGATGAAGTGGATCCTAAAAGTGTGTTAATGGCCAACAAATTTAACAAGAAAACTAGAAAACGAGAAAAGCAATTGTCCAAAGTAAAAAAGCTTGCTTCAAAGGCACATAAAAAGAAATCGTCTGCTCCTACTTTTAATTTTTCGGCAATACATTTAATCCATGATCCACAGGGTGAGTTAATTTTAAAGACTTTCATTGTATTTCATTGTTTTTTTTATGTTATATTGTTATAGGTATGGCTGAAAAACTGTTCAAACAAATGGAATCCAATAACAAACGTTTTGAAGTCAAACTAATGACCCTTGACGTTATATCCCGTCTGATAGGTCTTCACGAGCTATTCTTATTCAACTTTTATCCATACATAGAACGTTTTATTCAACCACATCAACGAGAGGTAACCCGAATATTGCAATTCGCCGCTCAAGCGAGTCACGAATTAATACCTCCGGACACCATGGAACCGCTTTTAAAAACCATAGCTAATCATTTTATAACTGAACGTAATTCTTCAGATGTTATGGCAATTGGTTTAAATGCCATTAGAGAAATATGTGCTCGTTGTCCACTAGCCATGAGTGAGGATTTACTAGGAGATCTGGCCCAATATAAAACATATAAAGATCGGTCGGTGATGATGGCTGCACGCTCATTAATTCATTTGTTCCGTAATACGCGACCAGAGCTACTACATAAAAGACATAGAGGGCGACCAACAGAAGCAACAGATGAGCTTGTGGGCAAACAATATGCACAAATTAATGCAAAAGATTATATACCAGGTGCCGAGGTGGTTTTAGAAGAAGAATCAAAAGATGTTGAAATTAATTCCGATTCCGATTCGGATGATGAGCAATGGGTTGATCTCCCCCACTCTTCTGATGAAGAAGCAGAAGGCGAAGAAGACGCTTCTGATGATGATAGTTCATTACTTGAAGATAATGAAATGGAGGAGGACGAGGAGAAAGTTGAAGATATTGGTGACAGTAAAGAAAAAGGCACTGAAATAAACAACGAGCAGTCCGATGTAACAGAAGGCAACGTTGAAAAGAGTAAAGATACATCATCACGTAAGATTCTTCTTGCTAAACGGGTAAAAAATACTTCAAACAATGATCCAACAAAAGTTACTTTAGCACAAAAAGTTTCTTTGGAGCGTATTTTAACCGATGAAGATTTTAAACGAATCGATATGGCAAACATAAAAAAACAAGTAGAAGCAAAAAAAGGGCAAAAACGCAAGCAAGCTGAAGTTCAGCAGCAGTCTGCTTCAGAACTCGTAAAGTTGGGTGACATAGAGAATATTTATAAAAAACGTAAACACGACAAGCAGACCCGACTTGAAAGTGTGGCTAAAGGACGAGAAGATCGAGAGAAATTTGGATACAAAGACGGACGCCAAAATATTCATTGTTCTAAAACGAATAGAGAAAAAAGAAAGACCAAGAACTATCAGATGATTAAACATAAAGTCAAGGGCAAGGTAAAAAGAAGCTTTAAAGATAAACAAATTGCGTTAAGGAATTATTTGCTCAAACAGAAAAGAATGAAATAAAATTTGTTATTAAAAATTCTGTGATTTTGAAATAAAAATTTTGTTCTATCAGTGGTGTTTCTTGTTTTTGTAGAAATAGATGGAAACGTACCTAATAATAAAAAATTTTAATAACTTAAAATAATTTGATTCACACGGAATAAACATAATTTTGAAATAATTATTTATTTTATTTAAAAGATTGCCTTGCTTTTGTTACCTTAAAACATTCCATTTTCTTAAACTTTATCAGTACATTTGTTTTAAGATCTGATTCATTTTTTTTTTCATTGCTTCTTTTTATCAATGTGTTGTACACCTTTATAATCGAAATTAATTATGTATTATTTCTAACAATTAAGTGGTTTAAAAGTGCATATAACTTAAATAAATAAACTATTTTTACTTGTACATTAAATTTTCAAGTTTTTTTTTTAGTTCTTAGCAGTAGAATTTTTGTATCCAAATTGTATAGTGTGCTACTTTTTGATTACGTAGATTTATATACGACATCATAGGAATCAATCAAACAAAATTGACCTCTGGTTTAAAATTAAACCAATTTAAAAATTAGTGCAGTGAGTGCTTTAAAATAAATACATTTTAAATGTTTTAGTTAACTATGATGTATTTAAATTTTGACTGATGTAATTGCTTTTATCGTTATTGCATGTTGTCCTATTAAGTACGAATGTTCAAATATAGATCGTGAGATTTAAGTGTTCTGCAAAAACATGCGTACAAAGTCTTAACTTTTTTTTTCTCAGAACATGGGGCTTAAAAACATCCTGCTAGTGCAGCATAATTTATAAGATTTTAATACCAAATATAAAACAATTATGATTGCAAACTTAACTCAACATTTTTAATCATAAAATATCTCATATATGTCATTATTCAGCTTATGATACTTTTTTTTATCAATCAGACTCTTATCTATGAATCGGACTAAATAAATTTAAATTATGTATTGATAAGTCACTTGTCATGTGCTGTATGTATATGACTGTCTCACTTTTGCTGTTAAATAAACCTGATTGCTTTGTAAACGTATATAAAAGATAAGGGAGTTACATATCTTTTACGTATTTAAATTAAATTAAATGTTCTCCCCTCCACATACGATGTTTTTGAACTATGGTTTTGAACGTGTTTTGTATAATGAATGGTGCAATGTGCTTAGATGGTATGCTCAATGAATTGATTTCTTAAAAAGTATGTGCCAAGTAAGCTCTTTGATATCAGTGTACGTGTAGTTGTGATTAAGGATATTACCAGTTTGGTTTAAATTTGTTAATCCTTTTTAAATTTTAGGTTAGTTATATCATCTCGTTAAGGTTATGTGTAAATATTGGGCCTTTTAAGTATTCAATTATTTTAAACAAATCAAGATGTTCGGTGCAAAGATCAATAAGCAGTTACTGCCGATGAAAGGCCATTATTTTTTATTTAATGCGGGTACGTATTTTTTCCTTATAAGATGGTAAATATTAAGTTTGCATGTTTTAGGAACTGCGCCGGTGGTGCCTTTCATGTCAACTTTTGCGAGACAGCTAGGTTTTTCTAGTTTTATCGTTGGAATTATTTATACAATTTTGCCGATAGCAGGAATGTTGGCTAAACCGTTAATGGGTGCAATCGCTGATAAATATCGATGCCAAAAAATAATTTTTCTTGTAGTGCAACTTATCACAGCACTTTCTTTTCTTGCCATGAGTTTTACACCAAACCTACCGGTGGATACCAAAATACATTTTGCTTGTGATAGTGAAGCAACCTTATTAGATACTTGTGTTAATAACATAACTATTGACGATGACTGTGCACTTGATAACATTAAAACAGAAGCTGGTCTAAACAGAAAAATCAACTGCGAGGTATGTCTGTCGATTATTAATTGTTTTTTTTTAAATGTAAAGAATGTCATATGCATTAATGAATAATAAAAATATGAAATTGATTAAATGGGGCAAATTTACGGATTGAAGAATGTACTCTAAATATACTTGTGTTTCTCAGAAATTCAAAATTCTATAATAAACTAATAATTCTATACATTTTTGTTGATAAAATATTCATATACCATTTATCTATTGTGAATTGCTAAAATATTTGTTTAATTTGTTTTTAATAGGTAGGTATTCACTATGGAAGTAAAATACCGGGTTATTCTACTTTGTTAGGAAACCTCTATAAACCTTATAATTTTGTAAATTGCAGGAAATTCTCTATTAAATGACGTTGAAATGGTTTTTCTGTGATGAAATATGTCAGATTGGCGATAGTCAATTTTTTTTTTGAAATTACATAGATTACTATTTTCTATTGATTATGATAGAGAATTAAATTCCAAATCTGATAATTTTTTTTTTTGTTGAGAAAAATGAGTTTAAAAATGATTTATTATTTTTTTTAAATCATTGTATTGACTAAACAAAATACAATCAATCGCTGTTTAAATGACAGTTTAAACTTGTCCAATTATATTTTATTATTTTTTAATAAAAAAACATTATTTTGTGAGTACTAAATTGAAAATGGACCTTCTGAGAAAGCGTATTTAAGGCTTCAATTTAACGCTCACAAAATAATAGTTTTTGTTGAAAAGTAATAAAACACACTTAGACAAGTTATAAACTGTCAATTACTACAGCGATTGTGTTTTGTCTAGTCAAATGCGACTTTATAAAAATAATATACAATGTTAAAACTAATTTTTTCTCAAAAATTTTACCATGTATGCTTATTTTTTCAATGCACTATTGGATTTAGAATTTAATTTTTTTCAGAATCAATAAAAAAGCATAGTATGTAATTTTAAAAAAAAGTTGACTGTCGCCAGTCTGTAAAAAACAAACATTTTTACTTAAATTGATTGAGAATTTTCTTAAGTTTACAAAAATTAAGGGTTTTTAGGGGTTTCCTTTCATAATAACAAAGTTATAAGGGTGTGTGACAGTTAAACTGAATCACCTGGTCCATAGTTTTTAATTTAAAACATAGTAGTCTGTGTTTTTGATTGTTTTTTCATGGGTATATTTTAATTGTAGTTACATTGCCCATTTACACGTCAAGATTGGGATATTGTATGTCATCAGTGGAATGCAACCCAATATTGTGACACAAATTCCAGTAAATTGGATTTTACAGCTCATTTTACGGTTGCTGACTCAGAACATAAAGGCCACTGTTTATATTTCCATGTCGAGTCTGTTACTTTACAAGATGACAAAACTTATTATCCGAGTTGCTCTTCACCTAAGAATAAAATTTCTACTGACTGTGATATGAAATGCGATTTTTATGGAATAAACGATCGCGTTACACAAACTTCTGTGAGCGACAGCAATATATATACAGTGCATCAGTTTTGGATTTTATTGACTATTTTTATAGTCTGCTGGGTTTCTCAAGCTGTTGTTGTCAGCATTGGAGATGCAATCTGTTTTGAAATGTTAGGTATGTTTAAACATTATTGGAGTGAAAATTAGAAATTAATAAATATAATTATGTGTAAGAAAATGAACCGCAATGCAAAACCTTTAGGGTGATAATGTTTATAGTTTTATAAACTAAGTAAAATACAATAACTATAAAATACTTGAGGCAAATTGTTTTTTTTTTTGTATGATCTTAATAAATTCTTATTTATATTATACAGGGTGGTCCAAATTCGATGGGATTGCATGGGTATCTCGGTTAATATTCAAGATAGAGAAACGGTTAAATTACCAAAAATGTGTAGTTTTTTGGGACAAACTCAGAACCGCTTTCAAAAATATTCTATCATTTCCGGTTTTCGAGTTATTGAATAAAAAGTGTTTGTTTGTCATAT
Source organism: Elmis aenea (assembly GCA_947652605.1). Lineage (NCBI taxonomy): Eukaryota > Metazoa > Arthropoda > Insecta > Coleoptera > Elmidae > Elmis > Elmis aenea. Next base: position 5,534,550 of record OX393577.1, on the reverse strand, counting down.
TAATAATGTGTCATATCTCCGTTATTGTTGTAAATATCGCAATTATTTGTAAAACTTATTCTTAGATTTTTTTATATTTAGTTTGATTATACTAAAAAACAATTTTTTACGCACGCCGTTTAAAAGTTATGACACAAACTTACCTTTTTTTTTAAATGTGAGCGATAGTTGGCTATGACCTATTTAAATTCCTTTTTTTTTTCTCATTTCAAATATATAAGGGTTGATGTAGTTATTTTCAATAATACGCAAGTTACGAAGGTTTTTTAGTTTGTTTTTTTTTAAGAAAATCATAATAGGCTATGAAAACAAAAAAAAACAAGGTGTAAAACCTTTTAAGACTCATGTCGTACAAGCTACCAATTTTTGAACATTAGATAAACAGCAAAATACTACATTACTGCTGATTCCGACTATGCTGTTGATATCTTATGTTCAAATATTTACAATGTTTATCTCAACAACAAATTGAAAAACGTTGGTAACTTGTACCACATGAGTTTTATAAGGTTTTGCACCTTGTTTTTTTGTTTGTTTTCATAGCTTACTAAGATTTTCTTTAACCCTTTCACTGCGGGAACCGTAATAATCCGCATTTATTATTCGTGTCCCATGTGCGGGAACCGTATTATTACACGAGCGTAGCCCACAAACTCCATAAGACCCGAAAAACGCCGCACTGAAGGCACGAACTTCTCAAACGAGTGCCGCAGTGAAAGGGTTAAAAAAAAACTAAAAAACCTTCGTAACTTGCGTATTATTGAAAATAAATACATCAACCCTTATATATTTGAAATGAGAAAAAAAAAAGGAATTTAAATAGGTCATAGCCAACTATTGCTCCTATTTAAAAAAAGGTAAGTTTGTGTCATAACTTTTTAACGGCGAGCGTAATTTTTTTTTAAAAGTATAATCAAATTAAACATAAAAATATCTAAAAATAATCTCTATAAATATTTCCGATATTTACAACAATAACGGAGATATGACACATTATTAATATAACAAAATATGACTTTTTATTCAATAACTCGAAAACCGGAAATGATAGAATACTTTTGAAAACTGTTCTAAATTTGTCTCAAAAAACTGCACATTTTTGGTAATTTAACTGTTTCTCTATCTTAAATATTAATCGAGATACCCATGCAATCCCATCGAATTTGGACCACCCTGTACAGTGTCCATAATTACATTGGTTGGACGTTCTTGATGGACAAAAATATTTTATTGCACAAATTAAGTGTTGTTATTGCTTTATTATGAATTTTAAGTGATTCGTTATGTCTGGTGTATTGTAAAACAAACTTTTGTTTAATAATTGTTATTTCCTAGGTGACGCACCGCATAAATATGGTCAACAACGTTTGTATGGTGCATTAGGATGGGGAATTTTTTCAGCTATTGCTGGATTTATGTTGGATTATTTTAGCGAAGGACAAAGTAAAAAGAATTATGCATCAGTTTTCTTTACAGGAATGGCCATTTTAATTTTAGACTTCGTTGTTTCGTCTAAAATTCAGGTGAGCTTGCCTTATGGTTGTTTGAGAACCTGTGATATAATCCAACTGAGTTTGAGACCAGATGATGGCGTAAACGATAACTCTTTGAAGTAATGTCGTTTTTTTGTTTTATTTCCAGTTCAAACAACAAAATTTGTCTGCTAGTATTCTACGCGATGTGGGTCGTATTTTAGCGGACGTACGAGTATGCACGTTCTTGTTGTGGTGTGTTTGTATGGGCATGTGCACAGGACTTATCTGGCAGTTCTTGTTCTGGTTGTTGGAAGATTTAGCGGCGAAAGAAGGTTGCTGGATGCAGGAGTGGATTAAAACGCTAGAAGGACTCGTCATGGCCATCCAGTGCTTATTAGGAGAATTACCATTTTTTTTCCTGTCCGGATGGATTTTGGAACGAATCGGGCATGTACATGCGATGAGTTTAGTTGCTGTAGTGATCGGTGCCAGATATATTTTGTATTCGTTGATCTCAAATCCATGGTTCTTTTTACCCATAGAGTTAAGCAATGGCCTTACGTTTGGACTGTTCTATGCAACAATGGCTTCGTATGCCAGTATTGTAGCACCACCCGGTACTGAAGCTACTATGCAGGTAAAAAAATCATTTAAATGCATGAAAATGAGTTGTATGTGTGTTTGTTTGTATTCATAGTGGTCATAAAAAATTAAAATGTAAATGTTTCAAAATTGTAGTACATACTATAGTATACAGGGTGATTCAAATTCGAGGGCGACCATAGGGATCTCGCTTATTACTGAAGATAGAGGGTAGGTTTAAATTTGGCAAAGTTGCTAAATTTTATGCTCATCAATAATATCAAAACAGATTTGAAATATCTTCAACTGTTTTTGAAAAAATTGAAAAAAAAATGTAAAAATGACCGTTTTTTTGCTATAACTTTTTTCTTTATATTTTTTTAAATCTTAAAACTTTTACATGGCCATTTTTTATTTTACTTTTAATGGTGCCATCAATTTTTTGCTGTGTCTATCCGGTTTGTTTTATAGGTACTAACTTTTTAATTTCTTATGGGCGACAAAATTGATTTTCATTTTGTTAGCTAGAACTTTTTTTTCTGATTTCAAAAATGTATTACATGATTATGTTAATTTACATAAACAACGTATTTATTTGGAAAAAAAATTGTTTAACATGTCCTAATAACTAGAGGAAAATCAAGTTTATCGCTCATAAGAAATTAAAAAGTTAGTACTTATAAAACAAAACGAAATCGGCACAGCAAAAAATTGATGGCACTATTAAAAGTAAAATAAATAGTGGCCGTGCAAAAGTTTTTACAGATTTAAAACAAAATTATAAATAAAAAAAGTTATAGCAAAAAAACGAAAAGGCATTTTTTCAGTTTTTTTTCTAAATTTTTTAAAGAACAGTTTAAGATATTTCAAATCTGTTTTAATATTATTGATGAGCATATAATCTAGCAACTTTTCCAAATTTAAACTTTCACTCTATCTTTAGTAATAAGCGAGATCCCTATGGTCGCCCTCGAATTTGAATCACCCTGTATGGTACTACGATTATTAAAACTTTTGCATTTGCATTTTAATTTTTTATGACTACCATGAATAAAAATGCAAAAGTTTTTACAGATTTAAAACAAAATTTTAATTAAAAAAGCTGTAGAGAAAACACGAAGTAAATTGTTTAAGTTTTTTTAATTTTTTTAAAAAACAGTTGAAGATATTATTTCAAACCTGTTTTGATATTATTGATGAACATGAAATTTAGCAACTTTGCCAAATTTAAACTTTCACTCTACCTTCAGTAATAAGCGAGATCCCCATGGTCACCCTCGAATTTGAATCACCCTGTATATAGGGTGTTCCAGATAATATTTCCAGCATGGGGATCTCGCTTATTATAAGAGATACAAGTTTGCTTAAATTAGATGAATTATTCACAAGTCTGAGAGGAGCTACAGTTTATTTTTAAAAGAACAAAATTCTTCTTACTTTAGAAGTTGTAGCAAAAAATGTCTACTGAGTCCTCCTTACCCCCAAAAATTTCATTTTTATCCCACTTGGGGTAATTATCCCGTTTCGCCGACCTCTGGCCTATAAGAAAAAAATGAAATTGGGAGTACCTACTATCTAAAAAACGAAAAGTGACAAAAAAATCTAAAATAATAGTTACATTCTACATAAAAAAGTACCTCCACAAAGTACAAATAAAATTGATCTAATGATTAATACAAACGAGAAAAAAATTCTACATTTTTATTGTTTTTGCTATAATTTCTCAAGTATGAGTAATTTTGTACCTTTTAACAATAGATTGTAGCTCGAATAATTAATCTAATTTAAACAAACTTATATCATCTCTTATTATAAGCGAGATCCCATGCTGAAAATGCTATTGGGGGTATAATTCAAACCGGTTTGTACATTATTAAATTTTTTTTATCTCAGTTATTCATGCTCAATTCTTTTAATGTGGGTTTTATACCTATGAGATGTATTAAGATGTAGCAATAATCACTTATGTTGCGCTAGGTCATGTTTATAATACTTCATTAAGTAAAACATGTATCTATCGAAAATTTATAAAAAAGTATAATAATTTACTTAATACTGGGTAAATTTTTGATTTCGCATATTTTTTATGTGTGACGAATTTATATTTTATCGGTGTTGAAAGACTATTTGGTCACTGTACTATTTTAAAAAAGAATTTTATATTAGCTTTCTTATTTATATCTCAACTGTACAAACAACTAAAATTAATATGCAAGTCATATTGTAGGTGTATAAGTTTCTGTCTGTAAATAATGACAAGGCTATAAACTTTACGTTATTGTGTGTATAAAAATTTGTTGACATAATATCAAGTAGGTATGTACAATATTTAAACAGTTTTACACATCGTTGTATAATAATTATATGCATGCATTTTAAATATTATTAGAAAAACATATTTCATATGTTATGCGTAGTTATTTGAAATAGTAACATATTTAGAAGGATAATTGAAATTTTATACTTCTTCAAAATTCAAAAAGAATAATGATTAGAAAATCTGCAAGTTTAATTTAAAGATGCAGTAATATTATCATTTATATTGTATAGGGATTTAAAGAATAAGCTTTATACTTCTGTTTGATAAAGGAGCAGACAACAATCTATCAAATTAATTTTTAATTAATCCTTTGTTCTTGACGTTTAACGTCATTTAATGTTAATCCTATGCTTCACAATATTTTATTAACGTAATGCCATCAATTATGATACTGTTTTAGTATCTCATAATACCTTATCGTAAAACAATAAAATTATCTCGATCTACACGTCAATTTAAAGCAGTAGGATTTAATAGTCTCTCTGTGGCAATGCGATGGTTCAGTCCTAAGTATTTTAATTTATTTAATTTATGAGACTATAAATAATTTCTTTTAGGGTTTCGTCGGTGCAGTATTCGAAGGCGTTGGAGTATCTTTGGGCAGCTTTATAGGAGGACTTTTATACACAAACTATGGGGGCCCAATGACTTTCAGATTATTTGGTATTGGTTCCCTCATTTTCGCTCTTCTGCACATCGGAGTTCAATATTTTCTTCAACATAGAGATTCTGTGCCGGGTAAAGGTGGGTCAAAAAATTCCATAAAAGATTAGACAATAAAAGTTTCCTGATTTTAATACATGACAATACATTCTTGATATTCTAGCGGCGCATGTAACCATTTTTGAACAATTTTATAATATTGTTTGTTTTAATTACTGATTTCATTAATTATCGGATTAAAAGTCTTTCGGCTTTAATGAGTACAGTTATGGAAACTGAAAATGTACTTTTGTTGAAAAAAATTCCGGTTCAATAAAATTTTAATTATAAAAATAAATAAATTAATGTAAATAAATTGTTTTTTAAATTAGCTTTGATTTTGATGATTATCAAAATAAAATTGGTAAAGCTGAGGTACTTACTAAGTATAGGTAAAGAATTTGATGTGATATATGACGTTAAACATAACACATTTTCTAAAAACTAGTTTAAAAAAATTAAAATTCAACAGTGATTAGGTAGGTAGGAACTTCCAGCTTTAAAACTTCTTTATCTCAAGATGTTTCTTATAAAATATTAAAGAGGGTCGCAAAGCCGTTTTTTAATATTTTATTGGATATTACATCCACCCAGGGCCTTTCAGAAAAAACGCGAGGCCCGGAGCAGTGTGAATAAAAACATATTCTTGAATTGTTTTAAAATCCATCCCGGTTCACACTGATAACTCCTTCAGGGAATGGTTTTTACAGATCGAGTTAAATATTGTGAGGCCCCTAAATTTGTAAGAGGCTCCCTAAAATTGTGAGGCTAGGGGCATCTGCCCCTTTTGCCCCCACCCCTCTCTGATAGAGCCCGCATACACCAACTGTTTATTAATTTTATTTTTGAATTTATACCTTTTGGCAAAATTTATTGAAATGCCTTATCAAATGATCCATAATTTAAATTGCTTTTGCAAGAAACTTTTTTATGGTAACAGCAAACAAAAGTAGTCTGTGAAACTAATATAAAACAACAGAATTTAGTATAAAGTAAATAAAAATCTTCGATTGACTGTTAGTAGAGTTAATGGTGTACAGATAATAAACAAACGTATAAATGTAATAAAAAATACAAAAATTAATTAAGCTCATTTCACAATAGATCCTTGTAAGTTTAATTTTCGTTTATTTGATTTTGTTCAATTTAAACTTTTGTTTATTTATTGTATTTTCATCATTTAAGTTCGTCAAACACTTTTTTTTACATTTATGTGTATATTTTTTTATAGCCAACTGCGATTGATCTAATGTTTGTTGTTCTTATAAAAGAGTTTCTCGCGCGAGATAGTTAAATTATATATCATGTGATGAGGCAATGTCGACAGCTTTTAAATGATATATTTAAAAGTATAGGGTATCATAAAAAAAATTAACAATATAATTTTAAAATTGAACACTTCAAAAGCAATTAAATATACAGTGTGTCCAAAAGGAATGGAATATGCTGTATATCTCGGTAAATATCCACTTTAGGGAAAAATGTTTTGAATAAAAGTTGTTTGGTACTTAGTTTTCCACCATAAGACCTTTTTTTTTTTTGAATAACAAGCGCAATGAAAAACAATTGCATTTTCTTAATGACAAGATACCCCCATATTATACTCATTCGATAGAGAATTTTTTTCTCTTTTCAATGATGCAAAACTTTAGTACCTGCCCCAACTTAAGCAACTTTTTGAGAAAAACGCAAAAATTATTGTAATTGTTTAGTATTTATTTCTAACAAAAACCCCATAAGAATTACATTTCTTTGACGAAATCTACAATAAGTGTTCAAACTGTGAACCAATTACAGCTTGGCAATGATAAACTCGGTTTTTAAACCTGTTTATAACATTCCCAACCATTTCAGGTGTAATTTCTTTAATACGATCTTTTAAATTTTCGATATTCTCCGGCCTCTTAGCATAAACTTAATTTTTAAGGCGACCCCATCATTGAAAAGAGAAAAAAAGCCTCTATCAAATGAGTATAATATAGGGGTACCTTGCCATTTAAAAAAATGCAATTGTTTTTAATTGCGCTTTTGTTATTCGAAAAAAAAAATGTTTAAATTTCGTCTTATGTTGGAAAACTAAGTACCAAACAACTTTTATTCAAAACATTTTTCCCTAAAGTGGATATTTACTGAGATATATAGCATATTCCATTCGTTTTGGACACACTATGTAAAATGCCGTTATATATTTAAAAAATACTTGCAACCCTCTAAATATTTTATAATAAACACTGATATATGTAGTATAAAGTATTAAAGGACTGGAGAGTTTTTATTGGGACACCTTGTATGTACAAAATGAAATTCCTAGAATGCCAAAACTAGTGAAACTAGTTTAACGTTATTGTTTTTTTTTTTTTACGGTTTACCTAATAATTTTTAATCATTTGTAACCGGTTACATGCCTTCATTCATATCTAACATCTCATGGTTTTATCGTATTTAAAGTGTAATGTATCTGAACTGAATTATTATTTGTGTTTAAAAATGTTTTTGATTTTTATATCAAGAAAATTTTTGTTTAAAGTTTTCGACACTTGAAATAAATCATAATTTCTATTCCAAAACAATATTGACAGAATTCTTTGATTAAGTTTTGTATGCCACATTTTATAAAAATGGGAAAGGTGCAAAAAGTAAAATAGGAGTAAATATCTCTAATTTATACATACCCTGCAATAAAAAGTCTTATTAAGTCTTACTATCATTTAATTTGATTTATGCATTTTACTTATTTAATGCATAATACTTTGGTGTGGGTGTTATTGCAGTAGCGCAGTTTTCACGACATTTGTGGTTGTGGTATATGATTTATTAGGCTGTTGAGTTAACGTTTCTTGTATTGTAAAATATTTTAAATAAATATGATGAGTTATTGTGTTTTTGTTACATTTTATTAGAGTCTCTGGCAAGATACGCAGCTCCCCATGATGCTATTCATATGGTTCCTGACGATCTTGACGAACAAAAATTATTCGTTTCTTAGCCTAATTGTTTTTAGCTCAAATTCGTTTATTATTTAATAGCGTGAATAGTAAAAAAATTGACTTTTTAACAATGGTCTTACCGCAACTGTATTGTTTGATAAAGCAAGAGTCAGGTTTATATGTGATATTTTGTATGTTCTTTTATAGCATTTATCAATAAGTTTAAAATAGTAAATGAAAAAAAAATGAAGGATAAATAACGATTGATAGGAAAAGTTAATACGTTTATAATCATGAAATAGGTATTCAAGTTTACCGTTTGAAGTACTTGAGAAAAACAAGTAATCCCAGATTTCGTAATGGCTATTCAATTGTTTTTTATAAATTACCCGTATAAGGTGATTAAAAGTTTAAACTCGGTTTAGAACAATACAAATAGTAACATAAAATCAGATACGATGTATTTTATATTGTTTGTCAACAGTTCCAAACTTTTTTGTTGGTAGAAATGATAACAAAAGACAGTCTGTCAGATGCACACTAATGTACTTTAAATTGGTGGTTTGTGTCAGGCAAAAGTTAATTTTTTTAAAAATCAGTTTTTGATGAAGTCTGGGTCTATTATTATTAATAAATATCGAAATAAAGTAGGACCATAATATTAAAACAAGTTGACATTTTACCTTACTGTGGCTACATTTACGTAGATGATAAATGTGTGTTGTTCCCTAAAATTGTCAACACAAACTAGAATACGTACCCAACTAAATCTTAAAAAAGATATTGTTTTGCCTTGGCTTAAATTTTTTATTTAAATTTAAATTATGCAGTGGCAATTCAGTTATGTTCACTTTCTTTACCAAAGCAGGTTTTTAAACAAGTTTAAGAAGACCTGTTTAATGGGAACAATTTTAATGACGTTTTACAACAGCACCCCTACAAAATACTTTCACTTAGGAAATAGTTACAAAAATAATTTCATGTAAATAAGTCTGCAAAAAAACCGAATCAATAAAATTAAAAGTTCCTAAAGTAGCAAGATAGGGTAACTAGAAGTGTTTTGTTTTTTATGTTATCCCAGTTATAATACATAATCCTAATGTCTTTTGAAATGATACCATATCTTGGTTTACAGTATAATTAAGCTTATCGTAGGTATTTATTTCTCAATGTAACTTTTTTTATTTTAAAAGAACCGAGCAGTCGAATAGTGTCGTAAATTTGTTATAAGTTTAAAAGCATTATTTTGCAAAGAATTCTGTACACAAAAATTACGCACAGCGTGAAACAATCTGTAGAAAAATATGCTTTAAGTTTTAGTTCTGACCGAGTTTGTTCAAATATTGTGTGCCATTTGATGAACCTTTTTTTTTGTACCGATCTAGATGTATACAAAAAAAAGTATGTATAGTATCAGTCTTAAAGACTAAAAATTGATTAAAAAGAAGTTAATTATATTTATCCTTCAGCAGATTTTTGTTTAAAGCTCTTGGATTTGTAAAGAGCATAAATAAATATTTTATTACTCATATATTGTTCCATATAAACCTTAAAGTATTATATCTATTATAAACTGCATAAAAATATCATATATAAGTTTGACTCTTGAATAGTTAATAATGTAGATGATTTTATAAACTTTTAGTAATGTTAAGATTGGGGTATATTTACATTCCCGTTGATCGAATTTGTATTAAAAAACCAAAATAATTTTAATTCATTAAGTTTGTCAAATAATTTTGGTTGGTGTAGCTCATAATAAACAAATGAAAAACTAAAACGTAGAGTGACAGCTAGTAGCACTTCATTAAATTTATATTGTGTGTAAAATTTAAATTAATAGTCGTATACGTTATGTTACCTATTAAAATTATTTTCTTATTTTAAATTATTATGCAAGTGAAAATATTTTTTTCGATACCTAAGACAGCATGTAGTTAAAATTCTAGTCTGTTTATTTAAGTCACTTACCTTTTTAAGTGATTCATTGAAGTTTAAAATAATGTTTTTCCAAATTTAAAAAATTTAAAATAGTTTGTATTATAACGTTGAGGAAAAGTAATTTGCATTGGAAAAGTTACTTAATTATGTTGATTGATTGTTGTTTAAGTCAGCTTTGGAGAATATTAAAAGAACGTTGCATACTAGCAATGACAGCTGAAATATAAACGCAATTAATTATTTAATGTGATTTAAAATAAAAACAACCTTAAAACGTAATGTGATAGAAATATCTTAGTAAAAAAATGCTTGAGTGCATGTTTATTCCTAAAATGATGCATTTAACTTTACTTATGACTGCATTTTTTCCTTGTCCATTAACATTTACTATAATATTCATTTTTATTTATTTCATTCAATTTTACAATTTTTGGTTGTTATAAGTCTGATGTTTTAATTTTAAATAACTTTTTAAAAACTGACAGAGTGCCATTATTTCATTAATTTTATCCCCGTATAAAGATGAGTAGTATTATTATATTTGAAGAGTTGTCGGTTGAATTTTTTTAGACCAAAGTTTGAATTAAGGAAGTTTTTATTTAAAAAAAAAATTATAATGTTATTAGGTAGGCTGTTAATCGTATGTGGTTGCAAGTGCTCTTGGAAAATTTGGTTTAGGAATGCGTTTAATAGTTTTTGCAACAATATATTGTGTTTTCCTGTTTAAAACCTTAATTTTATTTAATAAAATTTGTTATATTATGTTTTTATATTTATACGTGTTTTGTTTTTAGCGCATGTAATCTCGCACTTAAATTTTATTTTGTGAAAGTCGATTGTTTAGTATTTATTATTATTATTATTATGTGTTTAGAGGTGTGATAAATTGTCTGTTTAGTTTCAATAAAGTGCAATAGAAAATTGTATTTATGTTTTAATCCACATTAACACCTGGTAATCAATAAATCATATTTATTGCATAAGAATTGTTGGAGCATGTTGTGATTTTTAATTTAATAATAATCGAGGATTTCTCCTAACTTATTTGTGAGTGTTTATTATGGTCTATATTTTCTGAAAATGTTAAAGACACCATTAGTAATTAAAAGTTTTGAAAAATATTCCAACGGTATAAGTAGTGATGTAATAATAAAAATCTTTAGAAGGTACTTTTTTTTGAATTATTTAACATTATATAACTAAAATTCAAGTTCCCAACTGACCAAGTCCACTATACTTTATAAATTCATATTTGAGACCTAAATACCGCTTCGTTTAATTTTTATGGGACTTTTACTAATAAATGTCTCTCGACAGGACAAATCCAAAACCAATTTTTTAATAACTCATTCGTTACCAAAAAAATTAACATATCTATTTAAGTTCTCAACTGACCAAGTCCACTGTACTTTATAAATTCATATTTGAGACCTAAATACAGCTTTATTTAATTTTTATTGGATTTTTACTAATAAATGTCTCTCGACAGGACCGATCCAAGAGCAATTTCTTAATAACTTATTCGTTACAACAAAATTTTTTATTTCTATTTAAGTTTCCAACTGACCAAGTCCACTATGCTTTATAAATTTATATTTGAGACCTAAATGTAGCTTCGTTTAATTTTTATTGGATTTTTACTAATAAATGTCTCTCCACAGGTACGATCCAAAAGCAATTTTTTAATAACTCATTCTCTATTACAAATTTTTTTATTTCTATTCAAGTTTCCAACTGACCAAGTCCACTATACTTTATAAATTCATATTTGAGACCTAACTATAGCTTCGTTTAATTTTTATTGGATTTTTACTAATAAATGTCTCTCCACAGGTACGATCCAAAAGCAATTTTTTAATAACTCATTATTACAATTTTTTTTGTTTCTATTCAAGTTTCCAACTGACCAAGTCCACTATACTTTATAAATTCAAATTTGAGACCTAACTATAGCTTCGTTTAATTTTTATTGGATATTTACTAATAAATATCTCTCGACAGCCATCGATCCAAAAGCAATATTTTAATAACTCATTCTGTATCACCAAACTTTTTATTTCTATGCAAGTTCCCAACTGACCAAGTCCACTATACTTTATAAATTCATATTTGAAACCTTAATATAGCTTTGTTTAATTTTTATTGGATTTTTACTATTAAATGTCTCTCGATAGCACCGATCCAAAAGCAATATTTTAATAACTCATTCTGTATCACAAATTTTTTTATTTCTATTCAAGTTCATAACTGACCGAGTCCACTATACTTTATAAATTCATATTTGAGATCTAAATACAGCTTCGTTAAATTTTCATTGGATTTTTACTCCTAAATGTCTCTTGACAGTACCGATCCAAAAACAATTTTTTAATAACTCATTCGTGACCTAAAAAATGTACATTTCCATTCAAGTTCCCAACTGACCAAGTCCACTATACTTTATAAATTCATATTTGAGACCTAAATATTGCATCGTTTAATTTTTATTGGATTTTTACTAATAAATTGTGTTTTGACAGTTCTGGTCTGAAACAAAATTTTTAATAACTTAATCGTTACCAGATATGGTTTGATTTTTATTTTATTTTTCGATTGAGTTAGTCAAGTGTACTTTATAAACTCATATTTGAGACATCAATATTGCATTGTTTAAATTTTATTGAAGTTTTACTAATAAATCTGTTTTGACAGTTCTAGTCAAAAACCAAATCTTTAATAACTTGATCTTAACCATATTTATTTTGATTTTTATTAAAGTTTACGATTACCTTGGTACTGTATACTGCAGAAATTAATTTTGTTTGCCATAAGAACAGTATTGTTAAGCTACTGTGATTCATAAAAATAGAACGCAACCCATCTAACACGTTGCGCCTACGTAGGTATGCAATGTGCTGAACAAAACGCCTACTTTTGCCATTTTTAGACAACCTTCGTAACTGTTATGTCAAATATATTGCATCTCTATGTAGGCGTTTTGTGTCGTGGTTGCCTATCAATAGGCGTAACGTTTAGTGGGTTGCATACTGTACATTACGCCTACATGGATATGTAATTAATTTAGCGTCGTTGCTACGCAGGTTGTCTGAAAATGCCGAAAGTAGGCGTTTTGTTAAGCACATTGCATACCTATGTAGGCGCAACCTGCTAAGTGGGTTGCGTTTTGTATTTAAGTAGGCGCCTGTTTTTAATGAATAATAGTATAATAACACTAAATCGTTGAAAAATCAAATTTTTTTAATTTTCATCGACGTAACGCATGTCACTTGTACAAAAAGTGAATTTAATCAACTGCAATAGCAAATAGATGCGTGTTTAAGTGCTAATAATGTTAATGAGTAATTGTTTTACTGTTTAATTCCCAAAACATAATTTTCCCAGTTAATCTGAGCGACCACAAACTCATACGGCAAAAACAAAATCCAATTGACCAAATCATCTATACTTTATAAGTTCATATTTGAGACCTAAAAACAGCTTTGTTTAATTTTGATTGGATTTTTACTAATAAATGTTTCTCGACTGGACAAATCCGAAACCAATGTTCTAATAACTCATTAGTTATCACAAAAATTAAGATTTCTATTCAAGATTCATCCTGGCCTTGTCCAGTTTGCTTTATAAATTTGTAATTGGAACACAAATACATTATCTTTAATTTTTACTGACAGATTTTTATTACTTATTATGCTTCTGTTATAAATTTGGACTCTTCCTTTTACATAATCCAGCTGTTTTTGTATAATAACAATTTGAAATGCCATCGTAAATCCTAAAATTCATTATTATTTAATGCATAAATCTTTATATTACTTGTTTAATAATAAATTACTTGCACATTTTTAGGCATCTGTGTCTTCTATCCAGTCTACAGGATCATCAGTCTTAAAAATCGTCATGCCAATTTGTAAAATAATTAAGTTGGCGCTTAAAATCTGAGAAGCGAGAAAATCACACTTAGGAAATAAAAAGTTTCATATTTGTGGTCTGACTTACCTAACAATTTTGCCTTTGGTGTTAGAACACAATTTATTGTTTGGCATATTGATTTCCTGTTTAAGCGAAAAATATTAATTGTTTTGCTGTTGTTCAAAGGATTTTTAAGTACGTTTTCGTGTTATCTACACTTGTTGAGCCCTTCCTAAAATATAATTTTAATTACAAGGTGTTAATGTACCAACTACATACCTAGTTATTACCCACAAATGTCTTACGATCTTCAACCGTTAATAAATGTATTATGCTTTTAGGAATTATAGCTTGACTTTTTGCTAAACAGGTTAAAAAGTGATCATTACATGGGGGTGAATAATTACTCCCAGTTTGTGAATTTCTTCATCTAGATCTTGAACCGACTGTTGATGTTTTGGATTCCTTTAAACGTAAAGAATATACTGCTGCAACTAAAATAAAAACATTCACAGATTGTTTTGACACTGACTGTTATTGCCGAATTTAAAGCTATAGGCTGTCTCTAATAATACGCCACATCGTAATTAATATCGTAATGATTGTCTTTGAATAAGAATCGCCCTTCAGTTTCATTAACAGCTTTGATTAACAGAGGTTGTACACACCTGGATTACAGCAGTTAAACTGCACCTCTGCCTTCGAAATGGAAACATATCATTTGCACATAGTGGTAATATTTTATGTAATGTAATAAATTCAATAATAAGTTTAATAATTGTCTCGGGATTTCTAGGCCAGACCATGTATGTCACTTTTAATTCACAAATACGTCACCGAATTTCTCGGTGAGACCTCGTATGCTATTTTTTAATCACCTTGAGTAACCTTCAAACCGTTTAGTTCAGAGAATCGCCGAGAAGTTTGGCCAAGTTTGACCGCAATTCGACCTTTAATTAGTTGCCGATTTTGCCACGTGTCTTTTTTGAAAGTGGACCCGATTGGTGGCGCCACGTTAGCAAAAATCGCGGCGATATACTTAACTAAAAATTACAAAGTTTATTAAAGGTGGTAAATGCAAATCGACATACAAAATTTCGTCTAGAAATGAGGAAAAAAGCGTGAAAATTTGGTCTACATGTAATTATTGCTTTTATACGTCAGTTTGGAAACGATTTTTCACAGTTACTTTTTACAAAATGCATTTGTACCTTTAGTTTCTTTAAAAACGGTCAAATCAATTTGCACAGCTCTTCTAAACTTTGAAAAGAGTTCAGTGTATATTATAGCCTTGCATTTTATTTTGTAAAATATCCAAATATTTTGCTATGGGTCTAACTGTTTGTAGAAGCGTTAAACAACGTTTATGCAACGCGTATTATTTTGTTTAGAAACCGATTAAAAATATTTATTGTAGCTGTTTATGGTTTTAAAAAATTCTTTTTTTTTCAAGGGTATACCCTTCACATCTTTTATGTAAAAAAAATCAAATATTTTGTTATGGGCCTAATTGTAAAAGTGTTAAACAACGTTTATGCAATGCGTAACGCATATTATTTTGTTTAGAAACCGATTAAAAATATTTTTTTGGAGCTGTTTAAAGTTTTTAAAAATTCTCCATTTTTCAAGGGTAAAATATTTTTAATCGGTTTCTAAACAAAATTTATTTAAATGTCTTTTTTGAGAAACAAATACCTTAGGTTGTTTAAATTTAAATAGATACCATATAACTTATATTTTTTTGTATTTCGAAAAGGGCCCTGTACCACTTCAACTTTTAGTGGGTACAATACTTTTAATGGTAAAAAAAGGTTACCGGAACAGTTTCTTCTCAACAATGGTTATTTTGTTATTTATAACAGTTTTTTTTAACCCGTAATTAGCGAAACTTTGATTTCAGATTGTGCGTGTCTTTATTAACAATTTAATTATGCAAATAATGCAGAACACCATTCACGTCAGTATAATTAGATAAATTTAAATATTTATTTACCAAGAGAATGCAAGAGACGCATGCGCCCGTTTCTTCATAGAAGCAACGCGGCTTTTTTAGAATCAGTTTGGTACTTCAGTGTGTATACCAAAGTTAAAGTTCTGTAAAAGTTCTTGTGCGCTTATGGTTTTGTCTTAAAACAATTTTCATAATGTTAGAAGACCTTAAAAATATGGTACGTATGAAACTGTTTTTAATAAAAGCTCTTAAATAAACTTTTAATTTATAACTGTCTAATAACATTCATTTAAAACAATAAGGAAATTGAGCGTACCCAATGTTTAGTTTTGTTTCAATTTGGGACTCATTTTACAAGAATAGTGTGGTGTGATATAACAATACGATTCTAGAAATCATTTTATTTCGACACCAATATCCACGTGGGTGGTAAGAGCAACAGGCAATTTTAGAACACGCATCATTCAAAACATTCAACAGCCCTTAGTCATTCATAAACTTTTATGCGTCTGTTTGGCCCAGTTTGTTTATTTTAACCAACCGGTTCAAAATTTTTGTGAATCATGTATTATTTTCACCACACAATACCCAACAATTCAATCCACATTTAAATGAATGACCGACGACCGTACCTACCTGAAGTTAAGATCAAGGTAGCTTTTAAAAAGCTATTTTAATATTGAAATACACACACTTCAATAATATTTCGCAACAAAATTTTTAATTGTGAATAATTAAGTTATAACACCTGATACTCTGTACAAATATAATTTGCGGAAAATATTTTTTATACAGAACATAGTTTTATTTTCATTATTTGTTACGTTTCTTCAAGCAAGCGGCCAAGATACCAAGGTCTAGGTTAAGGTTAAGATTGAAATGATAACACGAAATATGTTTCATTTACATTTTAAAATTTAATCCACACCCTTGGAACCAGTGTTCATCAATCTTTATTTTCACGACAGCATTTTGGAAAGAATAAAATACGTTTACATTCTTTTAATATACATGGGAGAGTGCATTTTTGGCCGTTGAAAAAATTTTTGTACCCATGTTCCATCTCAGTCGAACACAGAACATTTTTCGGACGAGAGAAACCTGCTAAATAGTTTTCAAACGCGATTTTTATTTATTTTTTAGTTAGTCATGATTCCTACTGTTAGGTGTAGGGCTGTTCAGTTGTGTTGTGCTGATTTTTTCCCATGTTTTTCTGTCTTGTGCTAGCGTTTTTAACTTCCTCTTGCCAGGTTTTTCTCGGTCTACCTCTTTTGTTTTTCCCTGTGATCTTGCTTCGTGGGCTTTTCTGGTTAACCTTTCTTCTTTCATCCTATAAATGTGACCCAACCATCCCAGCTGTCTATTTTGTATTTTTGTTTTAACTGATTTTATCTTTAATTGTTCTCTATATGTTCCATTTCTGATTCTCTCTTTTTTGGTTTTTCTTTGGATTTTCCTTAGAAATCTCTTTTCTGCTGCATTCACACGGCCTCTATTTTCGTTTGTGAGTGTTCACGTTTCACTACCGTACAAAAGTGCCGGAGTTACTACCTTTTTAACCACTTCCACTTTTGTTCGTTTTGGGACTTCTCTATTTCCAAAAAATGCTGTTCTTAAACTCTTGAATATTCTTCCCAGATTTCCTGTCCTTTCGCTTATTTCCTTGTCCATTTATCTCTATGATCACTCCTAAATATTTAAAGCTTTCTACCTGTTCCAACCTAAGCCCATTTAAAGTGATGTTATGAGTTATGTTCTCTGTTATAAGTTGTAACGATCATAGTTTTAGTTTTTTCTGTATTTATTTTCATATCGATTTTTTCCAATTCCTGGTTTAGAGCTTCTAGATTATTTTGCAGATTCTTTTCTGTTTCCGCGTGATATAAAAATAAAGATCGGCAAAATCTATCCGGGCGTGGAAGCTTGCCTATTGAAATCGGTGGTTAGCTTCGTTCCAGAAATAGACCGATTTAAAATACACAAATTTGCATTTTTACAGTGGTTATATAAAGATCAGTGATTTACATGAAATCTATTTTATATTAGAAAAATAAAATAGAATTCAGTAAAGCGTAATTTTGTAAATGTTTACAACCATTTATTTGTAATTTAAAAGAATTTTAAAAGTCTTTTTAAAGTATGTTTTAAAGTCTTCAACAGGGACAATTTAAGTAATGACGCCAGTAAACAAATTCCATGTGGGTAAATTTTTATTTTTAGTTTTGTCTACCCCTCAAGAAACATGACGTGAAAGGTTTATTTGGGTTTTAAAAATTGTTACGTCGATGTAGAAAGTAACTCATGTCATAGGTCTTGTTTATCAACATAAACTAAATAGCCATTTAGAATTGAAAAAGTACAGCTTTAATTATTTTTCTGATAATAGTAATATTACTTAGATATATTTAAAGTTTTATATAAAGTGATTTCAAAATGTGGCCTCTAAAACTTTATTATCTAGCATGACCTTTAATGTTTAAATATTCTGTTGGCTAATAAGTCAATAACGTTTAAATTAAGATATCATTCCTATTAAATATGCATTGACAGTTTATATGGTAGTGGCACATAGTAATTATAGCTTGAAATTATGCAAAATTGATTTATTTTTAACTTAGGCAGCTAAATACATTTTTCTTAAGCATATTTATGGCCCAAAATTACCATGGATTAAAAATCAAACAGCTAAATGGCCAATTAAATGGAAATAGTGAATGCTGAAGAGCCTTTAAAGCTGTATTTGTAAATATAAAATTTTCTTTAACATTTAATTTTTGTGTGTGAAAACCCTTTACTTCGAACGGAAAAAAATTATAACTTTCTTGTTTTTATCTTTCAGTTGTTCCAAAATTGCCGCTGCGTATCTTTACAGCCTTCTCGAAAATATTACGTTGCTCTAATAATTTACAATAAAATCGCGATATCTCGAAAAATGCCAGTTTTACGTATAAAACAGGTTAATGTTTTTGAAAGACAATAAAATTTTCTACAAGACTATGTAAAAACATATAGGGTGTTGTATTTAAGAAAATTGAGTTATCGTGTTTAAAATTCACAAGTCTGACCAACCGTAAAAGACACCCTGTATAATGTTTTTAAAATGTAGTTAGCGCAAAGCGTTAATTAATCTATTGTCAATCTAATTTTCGAACGAAATTCCACTGCCTTTTTAAAGAACTTAAATGTAAAAAAAAACTGAAAGTGCTGTATCGCTCAAAATTTTCATAATAATGTAAATTTTATGAAAACAGTTGACTTTAGACCCATAAAACCCCATATATTTTTAAAGTGAATTTTAAGAGGAATCGAAAAATATAAAAATATACAGGGTGTTCCATTTAAAATTTCATAAATTGAGTCCGTTTCCGGTTGAACCGGAAGTCGTATTGCAACCTCAGTATTTTCATCGAATCCGAAAAATACGATAACGCTAAGATACAAAATTTCATTGTAGTATCTTTTATGATGTTTTAGATCTGTTTCCATACTTTTGCGCATCCCTGTATATTTTACACTTCCAAACTCGAAAGGATGAATGCGTTCAAAAAAATATTAAATTCTTACGTTCGAGTTTGCAAGTCTGAAAGTGGACACCCTGTATATAGCTGAATAATGATCAAACGTACAGTATAATCACTGTGTTTATTTTTAGTTTGTTTATTTTTAGTTTAACAAAGATGGATTTGTCGTTGTTGAGGGATTTTTAACAGACAAGGAAGTGGAAGAACTTAAAAAGGAGGGCGATAATTTAGTGAAAAATATGCCAGAACAAACAAACAGAACTTTGTTTAACACAACTGACAATCAACAAGTAACTACTAGAAATTATTTTATAAAATCATCCATTTACACTTTTTTTTAAATGTTTCTAGGGCAAAGATAAATATTTTCTTGACAGTGCCGACAAAATAAGCTACTTTTTCGAAACCGACGCTGTTGCACCAGATGGATCACTATTAGTAGAACCACATTTGTCTCTGAATAAAATAGGCCATGCTCTGCACGACCAAAACGAAGTTTTCAAAAATATCACATTTGACGAACGCGTAAAAGAAATATGTTTCCAATTTGGTTTTGCCGATCCAGCAGTAGTTCAAAGCATGTACATTTTTAAAAATCCTGGCGTAGGAGGCGTTGGTAAGTAATTTATGCAATAAATTCTGCTCGAGTAACTTGAACGATGAGAGAATGCATGTTGAATCGTGTCCAAGATGCTTAATAACCAGTTGGCAAGAGTCTGGAACACCTTTAGCGTATTTTAAGATCACTTTATGCCAAATATAAAATTTATACCTTAAATTGACCTATCCCAAGCACTTAGTCATTACGTATCCAAACAGAAATTCTGGGTGGTATATAAAATATACAGGCTGTAAATAAAAGTTGAAAAGTTGCTTAAATTATATTATTTACCTTTCAAAGAGCTACTCTGAGAAAATATTCTTATGTTTTAGTCATACAAATATTCTAATACTCGATTACAATTTTTTAAATAAAATTGTCAACATCTATAGGGCCTCCGTTGGCCAAGAAAATGTCTTTTGTGCAAAGCTGACCCTCATTCATTTGGTCACTAATATAGGATCAGGTTAAAGGTTAGCCATAGTTTTTTTCCAGCAGTATGGATTATTTCACGAACTGGTCAAACGTGCGTTTTCACGAATTGGGCAAAAAATTGCCTATCTTTCAAGCTGACCCTCATTCATTTGGTCGCTAATATAGGATCAGGTTAAAGGTTAGTCATAGTTTTTTTTAGCAGTATGGCTTATTTCACGAACTACCTTTTTCACGAATTGGGCAAAAAATTGTCTATCTTTCAAGCTATTTTTTTGCACACAGTTTACAAATCCAAATAGTGTTAATCTCATTTTAGCGCAAAGGTTGCCTTCGTAACTTTTTAATAATTGACTTTTTTCAGGAACATTTTTACCTGGAGTATCAAGATATTTACATGACTAAAAAGATAAGAATATTTACTTTACAATTCAGACAAAAAAAATAATACTTGTGATATTTAAATAACTAAACCATGAAAATACACCGAAAATCAAAAATATTTTTACTCGTTGTGTGCAGATTTTTATTCCATTTTAGAATATGACGTTTAGAATATGAGTTAGTTCTAAATGAGATTATCATATGGGACTAATTTTTAGGACACCCTGCATACTTGGGAAACTAAAAACTGAAGTTTTAAAACTGTTTCAAAACAAAAAATACAATCGACGTCTTTTAATACAGATATTCATGTAACTGAACTTAGGTCCTGTGTGGAGGCCGGTCAATGTTCGAATAAGTAACAATAAATAAGAATTTTGGATTCGTTTGGATTATATTAGTAAAACTAGATAATATGTATTCTACAATTGGCCAAAAGTGAAAAAAAGACGCATGAGTTTGCAGTTAATGCAAAAAAGAAAACTATTGACGTACTTTGAAGCTTGTCTTCAACGAATTAATCATTGCTTGAAGCTGAATTAAGTAGATGATTTACAAAGTGCTCGTATGCACTCAATTGTGGCACAAAGAGAACCAAATCTACTGCTATTTAAAGCGCCATAATAAATTTGAGCATTTGACGGGACATTTTTCAGGACCGATTCCAAAAAGTTTTTAAATTTCATATTTAACAATGAAAGAGAAGTGTTAAAGCATATTAAAACAATTATCACAACAAAACTGTTGTTATATTTGCTATATATAAATAGTTTATTTCCTACATACCCATCAGTCTTTTAATTTAACAAATTTGTGTTGAAAATAATATAAACAAAACAACGAGTCAAATGTTGGCACGTACAGAACATATTTGGCTATATGCAGGACCTATTTATAACACACGCCTACTTTTTATTTATGTTTTATAATGAAACAAATTGTTGGAAAATGTTTCGATGTATTGTATTTGTGTAAATTGTTTTGACTACTACCATGCAAACTTTAAATTGCTTTGGTCACTTTTAAAAATTATGGAAAATTAAGGCAACTACTGGATTCGCAAAAAATTATATAGGGCCCTAATACAAAGATCAACATAAGGTTTTCGAACAGTGGCGTATCTAGGAAAAATTGTGCCCACAGCTAGCAGTAAAGTTGCGCCCCTAAAATGTTTACCCAGGATACGTGCATGACTGAATGTGTTTAATGCCATAAGTTGAAAAAATTTTGTATCCCAATCTGCTTAAATTTGGTATCGGACGTTTCGTCCATTTTAGGCTATCAACTTTGCTATATCCCTATATCTCACAGGAGCCATATAGGATTTTTGCATTAATAGGTAAAAGCAAAAATTCTGAGGACAATATCATAGCTCACCATAAATGCAATTTAAAAAGACAGCTAATACTTAAAAAAAAAGACTCTTTATAAAATCAACATGGCCATGAAAAACAAAATGATCTAACATGTAAAGGAATTTTAAAATTTGTCACGTAGAGTAACTATTATTAAGAATTTCTTAATAGTTATTTTGCATTTATGTAATGCGCCTTTATTTAAAAAAATTATATTTTGAATAATAAACCAGATATGAAGAAAATGCGCACTAGTTGGGCACTCTCTATATTCAAACTTAAAATTAGCAAAAACCAATGATTAGTACCTACAAATATATAAAAACTGGTAGCGAACTTACTTCTTATACCTTCAGTACAAAATTCAAAAAACTAACTGTTGCAACTCAAAATTTGCGTTTCATAAACACGTTAAAGATAAACCGTCATTACGCGTGGAATTTTAATACGCGCCGCTAGTTGGTGATAAAAAGATACGCCGCATGTCGTAATAATAGTTTTTCAAGGATTTTTTTAAATGGAACGATAATGGCTGGAGTAATTATTTAAATAGGGCAATTTCTAACGATTCCACCAGTAACAATAACTTGACAGTTTTTATGAAAAACTGCTTAAAACATTGTATAAGTACTTTTCAAGATCATCTAATCGTGGAAATCATGAAAGTTCTGACAAAAAAAATACGAAAAAAGTAGTTTAATAGAGTATCTTATAAATTAAACGTAGACTAGTTGAGTTGACGTTAGATACCTAAGTGAATTTTGTTTCTTATTTTAGTAACGCCACATCAAGATGCAACCTTTATATATACAGAACCTGTAAATTTAATAGGATTTTGGATAGCATTAGAAGATGTGACTGTAGAAAATGGTTGTTTGTGGTTTGCGAAGGGGTCACATAAAAGTGGCGTGCATCGTAGATGGATGAGGAAACAGGACGAAACGTCCCAGGAACAACTAATGTTTGATGTACCAGCTCCACATTACCAAAAAAGTAATTTTATTCCAGTACCAGTAAATAAAGGTTAGTACAGTGTAGTACACAAATATGATGATTGCTTTATTCATTACTTGTTCTCAGTGGCGACGGGGGGTAAGGGGGTTAAAAAAAATTCGCCGCATGTTGTATGCAACTTTGTTTTTGAAGTGTCAGTTGATATGATGGTGCATAATAGAAATATAAATTGACTAACATGAACATGTATTCTTTTTACAGGAACTTGTGTTCTTATTCACGGTCAGGTTGTACATTATAGTGATGCTAATAAATCTGAAAACTCCAGAAATGCTTATACGTTTCATGTTATTGAACAAAAGGACACAAAATATTCTGAAGAAAATTGGCTACAGCTACCTGCAGATAAAAGTTTTTTAAGTATATATAAAAATTAAGGATAAAGTAGGATTATAATTAGATTAGTTCAATGTAATTTTTTTCGTGAAAAATAAATATTATTAGAAATAATTGTTTTAATTATTGCTTGTTACACAATCAACAGCGTGCAGTACTTAAAAAAAGCAAACTATGGGTATCTGACTTTAAGTAATAGAAATTTAATTATTAAAAAAATGGATACTTAACTTAATAAATACAAAACATAAAATGTTGCAGTATTTTATTTAATTTTTTTTAAATTTGAAAAAGTCAGAGGCTCCAAACCTTTTTCTAGTATTGACCTCCTATAAAAAAAAATTCCTTTCAATCGACGCCCTCAGGACTATTATGTTTTTTCCCAAGATTTTGCAAAATATATCAACGAATCAGTGGCGTGCGGTGGGTTTTAATGTAAGGGATGCTGTCGAATATATATTTTTTTTAAAATCCTTAAAAATCTATTTAAATCTTCATCACCCACATATATATATATACATGCTTAAATCCCGTAAAATAGCATGACAACGTATTATTATTAACTAGCACTACTAATAACTTGTAATAATCCAAAAAAGTTTTAATTAAAAAAAAATTCAACTTCTTACTAGTCTGTTATAATTCGTGATGTACATACCTGCGAGAGAAACTCTCGTATTTTTAACGAAGCTAAAGAAAATTGTAACTGATAATTTGAGAAACAAAAAAATTAAATTAAGATATTCGAGCTCTGCAACTTATTAACATAAAAAAACTTTAATTTTACAGACTGACTAAAATTTTTTTAGAGCTATGACGGTTTTAACAAACTCCACTATGCAGTTGCATATTGCATTCATGTTTAATGAAATCGTATCCAACTATAAACGCTAAGCGCGACCACAATACTACCGCATTACCGGTGATCGGTGAATGCGTTTTTAGCTGTAGATGCTGTTTTCAAACCAGCATCTACAGCTAGTATACAGCTCCATCAACTGATACTTAATACGCATGCGTTAACTTCTATATCTCTATGCTATGAGTCCAGCCCTAGATGCTGAGCGCTACACCGCATTCACGGCCTTAAATGAGGCAGTCAGACAAATGGGATATATTATAAGATTTTTTTCCCCTTAACTTTAAAATGTAACTTTTAATGGACATAATAGTTCAATAATTACTCTCTACAAATTAATTTTAGAAAAACAAATTATATATTAAATTAATGTATGAAATATTTCAAAATTTTAAGGGATGCGCCGCATCCAACGCATTCATGGACTGCACGCCACTGCAACGAATTATTTCAAAAAAATTATGTTTTTAAAATGATAACAAAATAAATTTATTGGATTTCGTTTTTCAACATAATTGTTATTATTCTTATTATGTATTTGAAAAGTATCTAAAATTTTCAAAAACAGTACGATAAGTACCTATCTGACTTGTCCATCAATCCCCAATCGACCTTAGTGTTTCATCAACCCCTTTCAAAATTTCATCGACCCCCAGGGGTCTATAGAAATCCCCAGGAGGTCTATAGACCCCCAGGGGGTTTATAGGGATTCCCAGAAGGTCTATAGGGATCCCCAGGAGGTCTATAGGGACCCCCTTTCAGAATCTATGTGTTAGAGTATGGCGCGCAACTTAAGAAATTCAAATTTTGGTATTTTATATTTATCACTATCACAATAGTAACCGACTGTCACGTGTCCCAGTTTAAATGTTCTTAACCTCTAAATTTCTAAAATGACAACAACGTATTGTGATTGACTTTAAAACTAATACCTAATGAAAAAATTATGTTGGATATAATATTATCGGTGGCAAGTGCCATTAAGACTTTATGCTATTTTAGTTTTGTGCTTAGTTATAAAATCGGACAATTAATTGTGTATATTTTAACCTTTGCTGTGGATATACTGCTTACGTTTTGTGAATATTTATTAATAATATTGCGAGTAGTATTCGAAGACTTAGTAGTGTTCTTAAATGATGTGTTCCAACGCACTGTATATGCCTCGGATCAGGTTCATGGAGTTTATCAGACTGCTAGTAATGTGGTACACGGAGTTGTCGATACTTTAACATTAGCTTTTAATGCAACCGTGTTCTTTGTGGTTCAAATTTATAATTCCATAATCGCCGGAGTTGATGCTCTAATATTGGGCACTGGAAAACTCTTTATGGGATTTAAGCAGTTTATTATACTGCTAGGATCTGGAATATGGTTCGTCATAATGTTTGTGCCAAATTTAGTTACATACTTCGTACTTAGCCTATTAACATATATTGAAAATATTATATTAGAACTTCGGAATTTCTATGAAAATGGAGTAATGCAGATAAAATTGTTTATAAGTACAGTGTACGATTTTGTAACAGACGTTCCATTTGAATCTGCAATTGGACTAGTGACGGGTGCTTGTATCATGTATCTCGTCATCAAGTTTCACATTTTGTTGTACAGATTTTTATATGAAACTCTTAGATCATTGTGTGCAAGGATAATTCAGAACTTTATACAGTTTCGAAGGAGATTAGAAGCTGTTTTTCAACGAATCGAGAGACATGTTGAGGCTGTTGAGGGACCAACATCAGATGACGACGAACGTAGTAGTGAAAGTGAGGATGATCAGACTTCTCCAAAACGTAATGAAGATCGATATTGTGTTATATGTCAAGAAGAATTTAAATGTGTTTTAATATTACCTTGCAGGCATCTGTGCTTGTGTAGTACTTGCAATGCCGAACTAAGAAATTATTATGATACATGTCCAATTTGCCGTGGTGTAGTTCGTAGAACCATGAAAGTGTACCTGTAATTTTATTAAATAAAACGATGTAATATTATTCCAAAAGGGATTAAATGTAGCATCCTTCAGTCAGTACTGAGAAATATATTTTATGGTAGTTTTGACTGCAAACTAAAAGTGTAATTTTATTTTTTAATCTGTGATTCAAAAATAGGTGCGAGTTTATTATTTGGTTAGGGTTTCGAGCATAGTTTTTAGTAAAATTTATGTACTATTGCTTGTGGAGTTTCTTTTTAATTCGTAGAGGAAATTAAATTGCATTTTTCTTTGAATGTATTCGCCTAAATGAAAAGTTACTACAGGCATTTTATGTAAAGAATTTAAAAAGCGTGTTATTTATAGAAAAAAACGCCCTCTGTGTTCCATACTTGTTCATTCACCAAAAGAAAAGAAAATTCTGCACTGACTGGTGTTTTAATTTCGTTTATCGATGTACTTTGTTGCAAGTTTCCAAAACTTACTATAATTTAGGTAAAGCAGAGCTAATAGTAATTATAAAAGTTACCACAGGAATACTTGAAAACAACTTTGTCCTTAGTTAAATATTTTTGTACAATTTAATCTTAGGAATTGCTAATTTTAGTTTAATCATTTGACTGTATAATATTAGGTAATAAGTACTATAAAATTGTTTCTATGTGATGTTTTTTAATAAAGATGCAAATAAGACTTAAGTAACAGTCAATATTTTTATATTATAGAAAAATAAAGCAATTATAAAACGAATGGACTTTTAATTAAATGTTTTTGCAATAAACAGAAGGAGGAGGAGGTTATTTAACCAGTTCTGTATCTCTTACCATTTAAAAGATTCCCATGCTGTGCAAGATAACTGGAACAAGCTGTATATTTTTGGTCAAATTAGCTTCATGGAATTACTGTTTGTTACACAATGTGTTGTGTTTAAGCAATTTTAACCAGGGCTAGAAACCGAAAAAAATTTTGGTTAACGGTTAACCGAATTTAAGAACTTTATTTTTATAACGGTTTTTGTTGAAAAACCGGTTTTTTCCGTAAAAAACCGGTTTTGAAAAAACCGGTTAATTTAATCGGTTTTTAACATTATTCAGATTTGGAATGCAAAGTATAAAAATATATTATCTATTTATAATTTTATAATATATGTACAATCAAGCATTCAGTAATTACTTTTGGTAAACTAATCACATTTAATACAGATTTTGTATTTTTCAAAATAATTTTTATTAAAAAGAGATGTTTAAAAAACCGGTTTTTTATTATTTTGGTTAAAGGTTACCGTTTTTTTTGCCTTTAAAAATAACGGTTTCGGTTTCGGTTAAAAATCACAATTTTGGACAAAAAATAAAGGTTAACCGGTTTTTTAAACCGGTTTAAAAAACCGGTTTCATGCCCTGATTTTAACAATAACTTCATTCTTATTAAACATTATTTGTCTTTTATTAAGTATTGCCACATGTACTTTAGATAACGTAAAACAATTCATAAAAACTACACTTTTACTTGTAATGATTTATAATTAACTTAATTATCACTACAAAATCTATTTGCACAAAATAGCTAAAAATATCAACCTATAAAAATAGATCGTGCAAACCATAATTCAAAGTTATGTACAGTTATCAACAGATTGCTTAAAAATAAAAACTCAGTGTACAAAAAAGTCATAAATACAATAATTTTTATTAGGATAGGTGGATTATTTATTTAATTAAAAGCTTACGCATTCGTAAGCAACCGTAATATCTTTTTCTTTGCAGGTAAAAATTCGTTTTTATCAGTTTCCCTGCAATAACAACAACCAGTTAGAAAAGTGCATATACAGAGGGTGACCAAATTAATATCGGGCGATCGAAAAATCATTGATGCCACGGGTGTTGGGAACTTTATTCGAACAGATGGTAAAACATAGGAAAACCACACACAAAATGACAGAACAACCTGAACGGGACAAAAAACGACAATACTACGTCACTGATATCCTAGTTTTACACTGCGATACCAACATAAACTTGGTTATTTTATGTTCGGTCTGAAGTTAGCAGGCATCAATCATTTTTAATCACTGCAGTTTATAATTTTTAAAAAAATCAGAAGTAAATCTTTGATGAGTTTATTAATTTAGCCACAATCTGTACAACCAATACAAAAAGAAAAGATCGGGGTCAATAAAACAAGCTAGTTAACACATTGTTTTACTTATAAAAAAATAAAAAACAGTATAAAAATAAAATACGCAATTAAGCATCTATTACAACTACTTGCCTTCCCAAAAATATCTTTAGTACATCTCTCGTTGAGTCTGGAACATAATTTTGATTAATTATGTTCTCCAAAGCCAAAATACAAGCTTCAACGTTCCACGTCAATTTCAGTTTTTTATCTTCACTCTGAAACAATGCAAAACAAGCAAGTGTTAGCAATCGCACCTAAAATGATTTTGTTCAATTTGATCCAATATGAATATTGTATTACTCACTTTGATTAGTCCCAGATGCACAAGTATTGAATTATTTATTAAGGAAAGTTTTTCATTTTCTGTTGCCCACGAAAAAAGGTTGCGGTATAATAGTTCACTGCAATAGAGCGTTGATTTTTTTATAGCTTCTTGAGTACTTAGAGAACATATTTTCATGATTATGGGAACCATTGTTTCGATAAATGTGTCCGAATTTTTCTAAAAATAAATTATGTTTACCAATTATTAATTCAACATTCAATAAAACCCTTGAGGATGATGTTTCTGAATGCATCCGAAAATGTAAAAAGTTACAGGGTGTACCATTAAAAAAAATGAAGTTGGATAATTTACTGCCAAACCGGAAACACAAAAATATATAAAATATTATTGAATTATAACTTAAAAGTAAAATATCAATACTTGAAAATAGTAATTTTTTTCCCCGAAAGTTACTTTGGGAATTGTTAGTTTTTATGATAGCAAAAAATTTGAAAAACGAAACAGAATAGAGTTTTGTCTGTAAATTATAATGAATTTCAAAAGTTTTGAGTCAGTTTCTCTTTTGTTTGGATAATTCACTTACCTTAGCTTTTTCTATAACAAGTTGAGCAATATTGTCCTTAAGGGTATTAAAGTTTTCAACATTTGGAGTATTTATAAAATCTTCCAAATCAACTGTTTTGCTTTTAGTTTGGAAAATGCTGGTGTCTTCAGTCACATGTTCATTTTCACTCTCCTCCTCACTGTGGTCCTTATTACTGTCCTCATTTTCATCATCATCTTTTTCATCTTCTTCCTCATCATCGTCGGATTCATCTTCATCCAAACTACCCAACACGTTTAGCTTTCCTATACGAAAATTATAAAGCATAAAACACAAATTTATACAATAATGTGATTAACTGAAAAAAGGGGCAAAAAAGCGTTATTAAGTTGACACTTACCAATGGCTTTTAAATTATCTTTTAGTTTCGTTATTCCAGCTTCACCAAACTGATTGCCATCCAACACCAAACTCTTCATGTTCACTTTATTCGCCGTCGCTTTTGCCAAGGCAATACCACCTTCTATACGAATTTCGTTGAAGCCCAATATAAGCTCGACAAGTTTAACATGACCGTCTTTAAGACTTTCGGCTAATAAGAGGGCTCCTTCAGTTTTTAAAAGACAGTCGCCAAAGTTGATTTGTTTAAGATTTTGTAAACTTGGTAAAACCTTTGCGATAGCTTTGGCACCTTTACTGCCAATAGTGTTATCGTTCAGATTTAATATTTGAAGATTTTTATTTTCCGTGAAGGCATTCGATAAAGCCGATATACCGATGTGGTATATTCCATTTTGTGGCATTGCTATTTCTTCCAATGTTCCTATCGTCTGGAATTTAAAGAAACAAACTGTGAAGATTTAAAAAACTTCAAATTGTTCTCATCTTACTGTAGCATATTGACAAGACTAGGAATTTGTTTTTGGATTTTTACTGCTATCAAATATTATGCCTCCAACAAAAATTGGAATATTAATGATTCATAAACTAAGTATATATTCATTGTATTTAGTTTTTTGATTTTAGGTGACAAATATTCAGAAGATATAATTAATATTCTGTTAATTACCTTAAACACTTCAGCCAAGGCTTTAGCTCCATCGTTTTCCAAACGGTTTCTGCCGGCAATAAATACTTTCAAAGACAATGGTTTCCCTTCATTTTTACTGGAATTGTAACAATCTAAAAGTGCCGATGCTAATAGTTTTCCCCCAGTAATACCTAATCCATTATTGTTAAGCCGCAACTCTTCCAACGCGTAGCAAGAAGAGCTACGTAAAAGTGATGCTAAACCTTCTACTCCGATTGGTCCAAATGCGTTATCACTGAGGTCTAATTCTGTTAAACGTGCTCTTGCTGCCACTAGTCCATTGCCCAGAAATTTCTGAAAGATGTTTACACACGCTTTGGATATTTAAAACAATTTTGATCCAACTCAGCTATACTAACCAAAGCTTTCGGTATTTCTGTTTTCATACGTCCTGTGAACATATCTTTCCATAGTGCTCGTTTAAATTCAGAATGTTTTTCTAATGCTTCTGCAATTACTTTTGAGGCATCAACACCTAACGTGTTGCCTTCTAGATTTAAATATTGCAAATTTGTGCAATTATTAATTGCATCGACGACTGATTTGGCTAAAATTAAACTTCATTACTTTAACAATACTGAAACCTTATAGTAAATACAAACCATCATCTTCGGTATCTAGCTTTAAGGATTTTCCTTCAAAACTTACTCCACTAGGGCTAACACGTGTGTTTTCAAGAGCAGCTACAACATCATCTACACTTAAACTGGCCATTATTATTAATATTACACCCACAGAACACACTACTACACTAATAAATATGTTAAATATAAGAAATTGTTATCTGTGACAACAACAAAACACAACGCCAGCTGTCGAAAGTTCGTTATATTTAAAAAGCACGTGAAACCGGTATTGGTTATTTTCAGTCTTAATACAAGAGAATATTGAGGTTACAATAAAGTGACAGTTTGTAGCAGTGTAGGAAACATAAATAAAATTGTGGATTGAGCTAGTCCGGTCTGAAATATATTTTGGATTGAAAAATGAAACATCTAACACTAAAATTTTAAAAATCGCTGCATTTAATATGCACTGAAACGGAATACATAAAATGTCCAGTAAATACGAAGTGAACACTTTTAAAAATAAATGGACAGGAGGTTTTAAGTTTAAATAACGAAAAGTCTGTCTTTTTCAAAAAGTGTTTTGATGTTGTTAGTTTTGATATTTAATCTTTAGTTCTAGCTATATTTTGCATTAAATATTAATTAAAATTTATAAACGTTAACAACCTTATTATAATAGTTAACATACTTTGTTGTATTTTTTAATTTTATATGCATCGTTATACAAAACAGATTTTACCGTATTTTTTTTTCAATTTCATATAAGTAAATAAATAACGAATGAAATTAGAAAATAAATTAATAAAATGTCATATAATGTGTACCAAAATTTCATAATGAGTAAATTGCATATGTTGCTTATTCATTTTATATGCAGCAGTTAAATTTCTAGAGTAACATTGTACACATGATTTCATTTACACAGGTACTTATTTCAAAATGCACTGAAATATTAATGCATTGGGAGATTGGGACAGCCGCCAAGGAACAAATCCGGATTAGCAAAAAGAATAATTTATTAAATCGTATTTAATAAATCATAAAACAACGTGTATCAGTATAGAACTATTAAAAACCAATAAGTAATGTTGATTAAAGTTTTTGAAACATTTTTAAATGGTTTATCTTGTATTTGTTTACAAGTTAACACGTTTTTTAAACTCGCTTCTTTTATATCTTACTTCCATTACTGTGTTATAACAGTTTCAACTACATTACTTCGGTTCGTTATTTGCAGCGTTTTTTTAAATTTAACAGTCAAAATTTGGTTTCAATAAGGATATACAAAAATTAAATTTTTGCTGTTAGGTTTTGGACTGTAGATTAAATGGTTTTAAACAAATTGTTTTAATGATTACTGCCAGTTAGTTATTAATACTAATAAAGAAAATGCATACCTATTTATGTTTTATAATCTTATTATTTTAATGACCTCCCCCCAATGGCTAACTATCGGCCAATACTTCTTGTAAATGGATCTTCGATTTAGAATTATGTATGGTATAACACAATTTTAAAATTGCCCGCAAATTTAAACAAAAATGGACTACGAGGTGTTCAAATGCAGCATATACAGGGTGTTCCAGTTATCGTGAACAGCATGGGGATCTCGTAAACAGTAAGAGATACAGAGTTGGTTAAGTAGGTCAAAATGATCAATAGTTTAAGTGCAACTATTCTATGAAAACAAATCTTGAAAAAGATTTATAGTTTTTGCGCTACTGATAAAAAACAAACAAATGACGTTTTCAATTTTTGCTCATACCTTGCTTATTCGAAATCATACGCAAAATATTTTTCGACATTATCAAGACACTTTTTGACGTAGATTTGAAATGTTTTAATAAATTGTTTTCATTTGTTTTTGGTATTTTAACTTCAACTTTCTTATTCTAAATACGGGGTAGCTGACTGTGACACCATTAAAACGATTTTTTTCTTGTTTTGTTGATGAATGGGTTGTTAGTTTTATCTTTAAAAATAAGTAATTTACTACAATATTATTGTATTTGTTAAGTTTAATCAAAGTGGCCATTGGAAAACAAAACAAAACATCACATAAATAAACTAGCTGTATTTAATTAAACACAAAGAAACCTAAGATATTTTTCAAATTACATAATCATTTATGATTTTTCAATTACTATTACTATTGAATTTAAATTATAACATGCGTTCAAAGTGTAGGCCACTCTCCATGTGCAATACAAATTTGAGATCTGTACTTTGTAGATAATAATGTTTTCCTAAGCATATTTCTTTTTATTTGATAAACTTTTGTCAAACTAGCTACTTTTAATTCTTTAATTGTGTTCAACTGTCTTTTTATGATTTTTTTGTTTTTCAATGGCCACTTTGATTAAACTTAACAAATACAGTAGTATTGCTATAACTTACTTATTTTTAAAAATAAACCTAACAACCCATTTATCAATGAAACGAGAAAAAAATCTCTTTTTAATGGGGTCAAATTTTATACAAAACATTATTGGTTTTTATATTTGTACAACACAGTTCTGCTAAAGTATGTATTTCCAACGTACTTTATTACATTTTTAAATAAGCTACATTGCTACTTTATGCGTTTTACAACTTAATTATTTTTTCCCGCCTCTTTTGATCTAATTATAGCCACAAACTTAAAAATCTTTTAATAAGTGTTTTTCATTAAACATCGTCGCTTTTCAAGGATAAATTAGCCTAGTCGCATGGGATACAAGTTCCTATTTTCGTTTTCACAGCGGACAACTGCCAAAAATATAGAATGATAATAAACCAGGATAACACCAGCAGCTGATAAAAGTAGAAACGAATATTTTAAGTATTACATTGTGTCCCAGCGGCATATGATCATGCAAATTTCAGTTAGTGCAAAAATGTTAAAGTAGTGCGAAAAAGCTAGTCTTTTACCACTATACTGTGCTTCTATATTTAAGTTGGACATTATAGATCTCACGAGTTATACGGAAGGATACGGTAAAAGTTAATTTCCAAAATGGGGACGGTTCTCAAGGTAGTGCTTTTCGTAATGGCATGTGCTTTTGCCCTTATGGCGTTTAAGTTAAATCAAGCGTTTTTAAAAATACCTCCGTTACCGGAACTGCAAGATACTTGGTGGGGTCCCGGATCACCTACTAAAGAAGACAAAACAATTAAACCGTTTAAAGTTAACGTTTCCTCTGAGGTACGTAAAGAGTAATGTTTGCCATAAATATTTATTATTCCCCGATGCTGTATTATTGCGTTATTTTGCCAAGTTAGAAAACACATCAGTTCACAAAAATAGGTAATAAAAAATTGCTTTAGTCACCAAGGAAATCTGTTGTAGCCAATTTTTCTTAGCGTTAAGTAAGACTTCATCTTTAATTTTGTAGCAAGCATAACATAGCAGAGTTATTATATAATTAACCTTGGTAGTAAGTGTCGAACTCTGGGTTTCTATATTTATATATATCGAAGCAGATATAAATAGTGTTATGTAATGCAGAAGCTATATTACTTCTAGCTAAGGTTTGTCAACCGCTGGGATTGTGGAAATAACTTGTGGTAATCACGCACGAATTTGTGCGATGGCATTTTCTGGCAGATTAACAACTTGAGCTCTCCACATAAAATGTGTAGTTTCATTTTTTAAATAGAAACTTGCTCTATATTTATCTATTGTGTAAATTTTACCAACATTTTTAGCTCAAACTTTATGGTTTTTTGTGTACGTTGTAATTTTTTTCCTGTTCCATTTTTTTAAAGTCTTTTTTGTTGAGAATTTACGTTTTGTAATAGTAAATTACAGTAAACTTTAGGTTCTGTCAAGTGCACCCCAGGAAATAATTTTAATTTGTGCTCCTGACACGAGATTTTCGGAATTTTATCGTGAAAGTAAGCATTTTTTGATTCAGTACAGTTCATTATGTAAAAAATTGTAATAAATTACAAAGATGAGCTAATATGCAAAATAATTGTCAGTAAGCGTTTAAATAAAAATACACAAGCATTAATAATTTAGTTTCGAAACATATTCGCGAATAACTTTTCAACTGCTTCTCAATAATAATATTTTAATAACAAAAGCGCAATGAAAAACAATTGAATTTATTACTACTACTATACTCGTTTTTTTTTCTCTTCTCAATGATGGGGTCACCTTAAAAATAAAGTTTGTGCTAAGAGGCCGGGGAATATCAAAAATTTAAAAGATCGTATTAGAGAAGATATGAGGTCTATTACACCTGAAATGGTTGGGAATGTTACTAACGGGTTTAAAAACCGAGTTTATTATGGCCAAGCTGTAAATGGTTCACAGTTTGAACACTTATTGTAGATTTCGTCAAAAAAATTAGTTCTCATGATGTTTTTGTTAGGAATTATTTGAGAGTATATTTTTGCGTTTTTCTCAAAAAGTTGCTTAAGTAAGGGTACCTACTAAAAATTTGCATCATTAAAAAAAAAAAATCTCTATCAAATATCTCGTCATTTAAAAAAATTCAATTGTTATTCATTGTGCTTTTGTTATTCGAAAAAAAAATTGTCTTATGATGGAAAAGTAAGTACCAAACAACTTTTATTCAAAACATGTCTCCCTAAAGTGGATATTTACTGAGATATATAGCATACTCAATACCTTTTGGACACACTGTATGTAAAATATAACCACATATTTAAAAAGACTGTGTAAACCCTCTAATTATTTTATAAGACACACCATGGTTCTTATCGGTAAACCTCTAATACTTGTTACCTACCTAATTGCCTACTACCACATACCATTATCATACTGTTTAAAATATACACCATAAAATACACAGTTATTTAATATATGAACTTTTTCTGTACAGCAACAGACGCACAAACAAGTCAAATACATCCAAAAACAATTTACTTATAGGCATCTTATTTGTTATCAGACAAATTATTTTTGTACGAATTCAAAAATGCACTAACAAAAAAGTTATTAAATTTATGTGGCGACCTGTAAGAAACATATTTTCATAGTTTCAAACAGTTATTTATGGAGTGAAACAAACTGCAACTGGGATATATTTATAGACATTTAACGTTGCAGAACACTATGTAAATACACTTTAAGTAATGTACTATTTTCTGGCTAATTACCCTTCAGTTACTGCAGCTTTTTATTACGTACACAAACATTTAAAAAGTGTAGTAAAAACTTACAAATACTTATACCTTTGTACGTAACAAAGTACATCAAAATTTTGTAGATAACTGAGAAATGTTGAATAAAATGATATTTGTTATAAAATGTCCTGAAAATTACAAGTCAATATCTTATTAAGTAGTTGAAAAGTAATTCGCGAATATGTTTCGAAAGAGGATTAATAATAAAGAAATTTTGCTTTGTTGAGTTAATTTTTGAAACTTCTTACAAACAGAACAATGGATTATTTCCCGAACCGTTTGTTTGTTATAAGTAAGCATGATCAACATGTCCTGAAAATTTCATGTCAATATCTTAAGCAGTTGAAAAATTATTCGCGAATATGTTTCAAAACGAGATTAATAATAAAGAAATTTTGCTTTTTGAGTTAATTTTTGAAATTTCTTACAAACAGAACATAGGATTATTTCCCGAATCGCTTCTTTGTTATGAGTAAGCATGATCAACATGTCCTGAAAATTTCAAGTCAATATCTTAAGCAGTTGAAAAATTATTCGCGAGTATGTTTCGAAAGATTAATAATAAAGAAATTTTGATTTGTTGAGTTAATTTTTGAAATTTCTTACAAACAGAATATTGGATTATTTCCCGAATCGTTTGTTTGTTATGAGTAAGCATGATAAACATATCCTGAAAATTTCAAGTCAATATCATTACCGGTTGAAAAAATATTCGGGAATATGTGTCTCGAAAGGAGGTTAATAATAAGGAAATTTTGCTTTGTTGAGTTAATTGTTGAAGTTTCTTACAAACAAAATATTGGATCGTGTACTAAAAAATTTTTTCGTTGTAGATAAGCATGATAAACATATCCTTAAAATTTCAAGTCAATATCTTAAGCGGTTGAAAAAATATTCGGGAATATGTGCCTCGAAAGGAGGTTAATAATAAGGAAATTTTGCTTTGCCGAGTTGATTGTTGAAGTTTCTTACAAACAAAATATTGGATCGTTTCCTAAATCATTTTTTCGTTGTAGATAAGCATGATAAACATATCCTTAAAATTTCAAGTCAATATCATAACCGGTTGAAAAAATATTCGGGAATATGTGTCTCGAAAGGAGGTTAATAATAAGGAAATTTTGCTTTGTTGAGTTAATTGTTGAAGTTTCTTTCAAACAAAATATTGGATCGTTTCCTAAATCATTTTTTCGTTGTAGATAAGCATGATAAACAAATCCTGAAAATTTCAAGTCAATATCTTAAGCGGTTGAAAAAATATTCGGGAATATGTGTCTCGAAAGGAGGTTAATACGAGTAATAAAGAAATTTTGCTTTGTTGAGTTAATTGTTGAAGTTTCTTTCAAACAAAATATTGGATCGTTTCCTAAATCATTTTTTCGTTGTGGATAAGCATGATAAACATATCCTGAAAATTTCAAGTCAATATCTTAAGCGGTTGAAAAAATATTCGGGAATATGTGTCTCGAAAGGAGGTTAATAATAAGGAAATTTTGCTTTGTTGAGTTAATTGTTGAAGTTTCTTACAAACAAAATATTGGATCGTTTCCTAAATCATTTTTTCGTTGTAGATAAGCATGATAAACATATCCTGAAAATTTCAAGTCAATATCATAACCGGTTGAAAAAATATTCGGGAATATGTGTCTCGAAAGGAGATTAATAATAAAGAAATTTTGCTTTGCTGAGTTGATTGTTGAAGTTTCTTACAAACAAAATATTGGATCGTTTCCTAAATCAATTTTTCGTTGTAGATAAGCATGATAAACATATCCTGAAAATTTCAAGTCAATATCTTAAGCGGTTGAAAAAATATTCGGGAATATGTGTCTCGAAAGGAGGTTAATATAATAAGGAAATTTTGCTTTGCCGAGTTGGTTGTTGAAGTTTCTTACAAACATAATATTGGATCGTTTCCTAAATCATTTTTTCGTAGTAAATAAGCATGATAAACATATCCTGAAAATTTCAAGTCAATATCTTAAGCGGTTGAAAAAATATTCGGGAATATGTGTCTCGAAAGGAGATTAATAATAAAGAAATTTTGCTTTGCTGAGTTGGTTGTTGAAGTTTCTTACAAACAAAATATTGGATCGTTTCCTAAATCAATTTTTCGTTGTAGATAAGCATGATAAACATATCCTGAAAATTTCAAGTCAATATCTTAAGCGGTTGAAAAAAAATTCGGGAATATGTGCCTCGAAAGGAGGTTAATAATAAGGAAATTTTGCTTTGCCGAGTTGGTTGTTGAAGTTTCTTACAAACAAAATATTGGATCGTTTCCTAAATCATTTTTTCGTAGTAGATAAGCATGATAAACATATCCTGAAAAAATTCAAGTCAATATCTTAAGCGGTTGAAAAAATATTCGGGAATGTGTCTCGAAAGGAGGTTAATAATAAGGAAATTTTGCTTTGTTGAGTTGATTGTTGAAGTTTCTAACTAACAAAATATTGGATCGTTTTCTAAATCATTTTTTCGTAGTAGATAAGCATGATAAACATATCCTGAAAATTTCAAGTCAATATCTTAAGCGGTTGAAAAAATATTCGGGAATATGTGCCTCGAAAGGAGGTTAATAATAAGGAAATTTTGCTTTGTTGAGTTGGTTGTTGAAGTTTCTTACAAACAAAATATTGGATCGTTTCCTAAATCATTTTTTCGTAGTAGATAAGCATGATAAACATATCCTGAAAAAATTCAAGTCAATATCTTAAGCGGTTGAAAAAATATTCGGGAATATGTCTCTCGAAAGGAGGTTAATAATAAGGAAATTTTGCTTTGTTGAGTTGATTGTTGAAGTTTCTAACTAACAAAATATTGGATCGTTTTCTAAATCATTTTTTCGTAGTAGATAAGCATGATAAACATATCCTGAAAATTTCAAGTCAATATCTTAAGCGGTTGAAAAAATATTCGGGAATATGTGCCTCGAAAGGAGGTTAATAATAAGGAAATTTTGCTTTGCCGAGTTGATTGTTGAAGTTTCTAACTAACAAAATATTGGATCGTTTTCTAAATCATTTTTTCGTAGTAGATAAGCATGATAAACATATCCTGAAAATTTCAAGTCAATATCTTAAGCGGTTGAAAAAATATTCGGGAATATGTGCCTCGAAAGGAGGTTAATAATAAGGAAATTTTGCTTTGCCGAGTTGATTGTTGAAGTTTCTTACAAACAAAATATTGGATCGTTTCCTAAATCATTTTTTCGTAGTAGATAAGCATGATAAACATATCCTGAAAAAATTCAAGTCAATATCTTAAGCGGTTGAAAAAATATTCGGGAATATGTGTCTCGAAAGGAGGTTAATAATAAGGAAATTTTGTTTTGCCGAGTTGATTGTTGAAGTTTCTTACAAACAAAATATTGGATCGTTTCCTAAATCATTTTTTCGTTGTAGATAAGCATGATAAACATATCCTGAAAATTTCAAGTCAATATCTTAAGCGGTTGAAAAAATATTCGGGAATATGTGTCTCGAAAGGAGGTTAATAATAAGGAAATTTTGCTTTGCCGAGTTGGTTGTTGAAGTTTCTTACAAACAAAATATTGGATCGTTTCCTAAATCATTTTTTCGTAGTAGATAAGCATGATAAACATATCCTGAAAATTTCAAGTCAATATCTTAAGCGGTTGAAAAAATATTGGGGAATATGTGTCTCGAAAGGGGGTTAATAATAAAGAAATTTTGCTTTGTTGAGTTAATTGTTGAAGTTTCTTACAAACAAAATATTGGATCGTTTCCTAAATCATTTTTTCGTTGTAGATAAGCATGATAAATATATCCTTAAAATTTCAAGTCAATATCTTAAGCGGTTGAAAAAATATTGGGGAATATGTGTCTCGAAAGGGGGTTAATAATAAAGAAATTTTGCTTTGTTGAGTTAATTGTTGAAGTTTCTTACAAACAAAATATTGGATCGTTTCCTAAATCATTTTTTCGTAGTAGATAAGCATGATAAACATATCCTGAAAAAATTCAAGTCAATATCTTAAGCGGTTGAAAAAATATTCGGGAATATGTGTCTCGAAAGGAGGTTAATAATAAGGAAATTTTGTTTTGCCGAGTTGATTGTTGAAGTTTCTTACAAACAAAATATTGGATCGTTTCCTAAATCATTTTTTCGTTGTAGATAAGCATGATAAACATATCCTGAAAATTTCAAGTCAATATCTTAAGCGGTTGAAAAAATATTCGGGAATATGTGTCTCGAAAGGAGGTTAATAATAAGGAAATTTTGCTTTGCCGAGTTGGTTGTTGAAGTTTCTTACAAACAAAATATTGGATCGTTTCCTAAATCATTTTTTCGTAGTAGATAAGCATGATAAACATATCCTGAAAATTTCAAGTCAATATCTTAAGCGGTTGAAAAAATATTGGGGAATATGTGTCTCGAAAGGGGGTTAATAATAAAGAAATTTTGCTTTGTTGAGTTAATTGTTGAAGTTTCTTACAAACAAAATATTGGATCGTTTCCTAAATCATTTTTTCGTTGTAGATAAGCATGATAAACATATCCTTAAAATTTCAAGTCAATATCTTAAGCGGTTGAAAAAATATTCGGGAATATGTGTCTCGAAAGGGGGTTAATAATAAAGAAATTTTGCTTTGTTGAGTTAATTGTTGAAGTTTCTTACAAACAAAATATTGGATCGTTTCCTAAATCATTTTTTCGTTGTAGATAAGCATGATAAACATATCCTGAAAATTTCAAGTCAATATCTTAAGCGGTTGAAAAAATATTCGGGAATATGTGTCTCGAAAGGGGGTTAATAATAAAGAAATTTTGCTTTGTTGAGTTAATTGTTGAAGTTTCTTACAAACAAAATATTGGATCGTTTCCTAAATCATTTTTTCGTGTTAGATAAGCATGATAAACATATCCTGAAAAAATTCAAGTCAATATCTTAAGCGGTTGAAAAAATATTGGGGAATATGTGTCTCGAAAGGGGGTTAATAATAAAGAAATTTTGCTTTGTTGAGTTAATTGTTGAAGTTTCTTACAAACAAAATATTGGATCGTTTCCTAAATCATTTTTTCGTGTTAGATAAGCACGATAAACATATCCTGAAAATTTCAAGTCAATATCTTAAGCGGTTGAAAAAATATTCGGGAATATGTGTCTCGAAAGGGGGTTAATAATAAGGAAATTTTGCTTTGTTGAGTTGATTGTTGAAGTTTCTTACAAACAAAATATTGGATCGTTTCCTAAATAATTTTTTTGTTGTAGATAAGCATGATAAACATATCCTGAAAATTTCAAGTCAATATCTTAAGCGGTTGAAAAAATATTCGGGAATATGTGTCTCGAAAGGAGGTTAATAATAAGGAAATTTTGCTTTGCCGAGTTGATTGTTAAAGTTTCTTACAAACAAAATATTGGATCGTTTCCTAAATCATTTTTTCGTTGTAGATAAGCATGATAAACATATCCTGAAAATTTCAAGTCAATATCTTAAGTGGTTGAAAAAATATTCGAGAATATGTGCCTCGAAAGGGGGTTAATAATAAGGAAATTTTGCTTTGTTGAGTTAATTGTTGAAGTTTCTTACAAACAAAATATTGGATCGTTTTCTAAATCATTTTTTCGTTGTAGATAAGCGTGATAAACATATCCTTAAAATTTCAAGTCAATATCTTAAGCGGTTGAAAAAATATTCGGGAATATGTGTCTCGAAAGGGGGTTAATAATAAAGAAATTTTGCTTTGTTGAGTTAATTGTTGAAGTTTCTTACAAACAAAATATTGGATCGTTTCCTAAATAATTTTGTCGTTGTAGATGTCGTAGATAAGCATGATAAACATATCCTGAAAATTTCAAGTCAATATCTTAAGCGGTTGAAAAAATATTCGGGAATATGTGTCTCGAAAGGAGGTTAATAATAAAGAAATTTTGCTTTGCTGAGTTGATTGTTGAAGTTTCTTACAAACAAAATATTGGATCGTGTACTAAATCATTTTTTCGTTGTAGATAAGCATGATAAACATATCCTGAAAATTTCAAGTCAATATCTTAAGCGGTTGAAAAAATATTCGGGAATATGTGTCTCGAAAGGGGGTAATAATAAAGAAATTTTGCTTTGTTGAGTTGATTGTTGAAGTTTCTTACAAACAAAATATTGGATCGTTTTCTAAATCTTTTTTTTGTTGTAGATAAGCATGATAAACATATCCTGAAAATTTCAAGTCAATATCTTAAGCGGTTGAAAAAATATTCGGGAATATGTGTCTCGAAAGGGGGTTAATAATAAAGAAATTTTGCTTTGTTGAGTTAATTGTTGAAGTTTCTTACAAACAAAATATTGGATCGTTTCCTAAATCATTTTTTGTTGTAGATAAGCATGATAAACATATCCTGAAAATTTCAAGTCAATATCTTAAGCAGTAGAAAAGTTATTCGCGAATATGTGTAGTATTTAAGATAAGATGATTGACCATAATCTATTGATAACAATACAGGAAAAAAGTTACGAATCATAGAAATCTATAAAATGTTTTTTATATACATTCGCTTGTAAATAATTTTTGCGAAGCTATCTTATTGATGAAATGCCACAAGAAAATAGTTTAAAAAGTGAATTCAAAAATAACCGGCCGTAAAATGCTCTTAAAATGTATAAAATAATTTTCTGTAAACACATTTAAAACCTTTTATTATTAATAAGTTTAAAGTTTTTATAGATCAATAGCTATTATATTTTTGACTTAAGGTTGTTAAATTTATATCACTCTTTAAACATTTATTTGAAAAATTGCAATGGTTAATAAAGTCAATTAACGCCAACACATAAATACTATTCCATTAAAGTTTTTATCCATTCGAAAGGTAAGAATTAAGATAAATTTAGCTCTAAAAAAGGTTAGTATACATTATTGGACTTACTACTTATCAAGTTTTTCTTTTGTTTAAACCAACAGCGACTCGACGATATTTTATAAACAAATGTTGAAATGAATGTTAAAACAAATATGAATAACAAGGCTAAAACTTGCACCTCTTCCATTACATAATTTTTAAAATTGCAATATTCAACTAAATTATTTCACTGCTGATTTAATTGTTACTAATATCTTTGTAATTCTATGATAATCTTACAATTTTCAACATTATCTTTAGATGGTATGATTAAGATAATGTATAAGTTGTGTTAACAAATGTGTATACGAAATCGATTAGATTTAATGCACTGTACTGGCTAGAAAAAATCATTTATTTATTAGTTTTGATTTCGTTGGCTGTATTTTTTTTCCCGAATTAGTGCGCTACATTAAAAATAATTATTAAGACTTTCCACTTTGAGAGTGCAAAATTAAAACATCCATCTATTACAATTATATTCTGTTTAGTTAAATAATGCCTTTCAAATGATAAAAACTCTTTTAATTTTTAATTTTCAATTACGGAAAGTTATCATGAATTTTCTGTAGTATTTTGAGTCGAAATAAAATCGTTTAGTAGCCTTTAGGAGCAGGCACTCTACCTGTAAGATATATGTTCGTTTTTTGGCCACATGCAAAACTAGTCTCGTGAACAAATTTTAAATTTAGAAGTCGATTTAATTTTAGTCTGCAGAACGGGCAAGTTTAAATGGTCCCAACAATTTCTAAACATTAAATTTACATTGACATATTGTAATTGAAAAGAAAAATAGAGAAATACTTTTGTGACAAGTTATAGAGATGTGCCAAGTTGACGAGACTGTGTGGGCATACCAAAAACAATTAACATTCCTTCCCCACGTGAATAAAGTATTACTAAAATTTTGAAAAATGTTTATTTTAATACTTTTATGTCCAATCTGTGAGAAATTACGTAACTTTCAAATTGTTATTTGTTATCACATTTGCCCTAATTTTAACCGTTATGTTTTGATGATTCAAAAAGTTTACAATTATTGTAAGATTACTAGTTCTGTCTAAAAAAAAACTGAAATTAGCAATTGGTGGTTTAAATATAGTTCAGATTCTGACAAGGGAGGGTCACGATATGTTGTCGCTAGAATCTGATCAAGGCTGTGTTTATTGCATCAAGAACATCAAAACTAAATGTTTTGCAGAGTTATACGTGCCACTGGCCAATTCCTGCGGAAAAATAGGGGAAAAACTGAAAAGTTGAATTATAATTTTTGCGATCGCGTTGGCTATGAAAGAGATAAAATCAAAATTCTTCTATTTACCGATTTGCGCATCATTTGCAAGTAAAATGGTGCAAAGTTTTTGAAAAAAATCTTAAACGGTTCCGGAGAAAAACGCGAAAAACGAGGCCGTTGTAAAAACTGTTTCCGCTATGTTAAACTTCTCAAATCATAGCGCTTTTGCAATGGTTTCGTTT
Source organism: Elmis aenea (assembly GCA_947652605.1). Classification (NCBI taxonomy): domain Eukaryota; kingdom Metazoa; phylum Arthropoda; class Insecta; order Coleoptera; family Elmidae; genus Elmis; species Elmis aenea. Next base: position 5,490,164 of record OX393577.1, on the reverse strand, counting down.
TTGACGGTTTTCTCCGGAACCGTTAAAGATTTTTTCAAAAACTTTGCACCATTTTACTTGCAAAGGATGCGCGAATCGGTAAATAGAAGAATTTCGATTTTATCTCTGACGGTTTCATGGCCAACGCGATCGCAAAAATTACTTTTATTATTCAACTTTTCCTATTTTTCCGAAGAAAATGGCCAATGGCACGTATAACTCTGCAAAACATTTGATGTTTTTGGTGCAATAAACACAGCCATGATTAGATTCTAGCGACAACCTTCCCTGGTGAGATAAATGACAAAGTTGAATTTTTGTTTAGATGTAAAGCATTGTAATCTTTTGTCTGCTTTGGAAGGCAACTTCGCACGTCATTTCCAAGCTTTTCACAATCAAGAAACCCAGGAGAATGAGACACTCGAGTTAAAAATTTTGAATACCAGAAACTTACCTAAGTGACATTTTCTGTGCGGTCCGCCAAAACAATGTTTTGGCAGTAAACGTGTCTTTAATGACTAAAATCTTGACAATGGGTTGCAAAATTGGCTAAGACAATAAACAATATGATTATGTGCAGCTGATTTTAAAGGATTGTAAAATTAAAGAGACAGTTGTATCAATGTTGGAGATCATGTTAAATTTGTTTTTCTTAATTATTAAAAACTAGTTAAGCAATATTTTTGCCTAATTACGTGTTCCAAGACACAAGCTTATTTTTTTAGATAATAATACAGAACTTATGGGATTTTTTTGTAAAATCTTTACTATATTATTGGTTAACTCAAGCTGAGCGACAATTTAAACAATTTTACTACATTTTACAAAATTTATACTTGACTTCTTGCTTAAACACTTTATTATAAGTTTAATATTATTGCATTAGAATAATTTAAAAAATTACCCAGTGTACAACATATTATGTGACGAACCACATACATGCTTTAATACATTTTAATATTTAAAAAAAGTAGATAAAAAATTTCATAAATCTGTACTGCGATCAAATATTTGTGTTTTAATAATATACAGCATACTTTTGTTTAATACTAGGACAATAATTTTGCCCACAAGGTGTAGCGAAGGACCCATGTTCTTAAAAATGACAAACTGTAAGTTCAGTCCCTTTAAATGTGTTTCCTGGCACAAAAACTAAGTGATGAGTTGTTAAAAAAACCATTATATCTGGTGTTGTTTCCTTACCACTAATTTACATTATTTTTTTAAATATCTGCCCACAATAATCTCATCTAATGAGAGATTTGTTACTATTTTATTAACTTAACTAAAATTTTAGATTCTAAAAGATCTCCAACGACGCCTTGAAACAGCACGTACCTTCATTCCACCCCTTGAAGGCGTACAACAACAATATGGCATGAACACAAAATTACTAAAAGAAATAGTAAGCTTCTGGAAAACTAAATACAATTGGAGGGAAAGAGAAAAGATCATTAACAAATATCCACAGTTTACTACTAAAATTCAAGGATTGAATATACACTTTTTGCATGTAAAACCTGCCGCAACCACAAGTCTAGCTGTATATCCTTTACTGATGTTGCATGGATGGCCCAGTACCTTTAGAGAATTTTACGATATAATTCCCTTACTAACCATGCCCCAAAAAGGTCGCGATTTTGTGTTCGAACTGGTTGTACCATCTTTGCCAGGCTATGGATTTTCTCAGGGTGCCACGAAACCCGGCTTAGAGGCAGCCTTCATCGCCCCGATATTTCACAAACTCATGGGTCGTTTAGGATTTGAAAAATATTTCGTACAAGGTGGTAATTTGGGGATGTTTGTAGCAAATTCCTTGGGAAAATTCTACCCAAAGCAGATACTAGGCGTTCACATGAATGGTTGCTTTCTTACAACCCCTCGTGCTACGATAATGCATTTATTAGGAGTTATTTACCCTCCCATGGTTGTGGACAAAGAACAAAAACACAGATTATATCCAGCTGCAAACATTTTTTCAAAGTATCTGTTAGAAAGCGGTTCTTTACATCATCAAGCTTCTAAACCTGATACGATTGGTAAGTTTTGGCAGTTTTAATCAACATACGCAACACATTACCTGCTTTAGTTTATTTTTTTTATTATGATCGTCTTATTTCTTTCACATACTGCTAAATGCATGTTTAAATCATTCCCAAGACAAGCTTACATCCACATATTTAAATTTTGCATCATTTGGCGCACTGACAGTGTCAATCAACATTTTTTTGATGATTTGCAGAATACTCTAAATGATAATCCGGAAAGTTGACACATTTTTTTAAAATGATTCATGACCAATTTTACGAAAAATAAATTGAAACTACCAACAACGGGGCAACGATATTATTTTTTGGCTTTGTTGTATAAATTGTACAGATTTCAAACTCCAAATTGTTTTTTTTTTTTTTGTTCTCTGAAGTTCAAATACATCAAGTTTTGTCATAATTTGTTTTTATACATCCTATTTGGACCAAAAATGAGTAAACTTTAATTTTAAAGACACAGTGCACTTTTTATACAATAATAAACTTGAGTGAATTTTTGTTTAATGCAGTTTTAATCTTGACAATTCAAGAATGTCATATTTAATGACTTCCAATAACAATCAAAATTTTTAATTTACTTTTTGTTTCAAGTAAATTTTGAAATCAACGAATTGACTTTGTTGTAGGAATTGGTCTTAATGATTCTCCTGTTGGATTAGCTGCCTACATATTGGAAAAATACACCAGCTGGACAAATGAGGAATGGAAAAATAGAGATGACGGTGGACTTACTCTCAAATTTAAATACGAAAATTTGTTAGACAATGTTATGATATACTGGGTCACTGGTTCTATTACATCTTCAATGAGACTGTTTTCTGAGACATTCAAGAAAAGCCAAGTTACCACACCGATGGCCAGGTAAAATGAATTTTATACAGGGTGTCCCAAATTACATTTCCAGCATGGGCATCTCGCTTATTATAAGAGATACAGGTTTGTTTAAATAAGATGAATTATTCCTTATTATGAGAGGAGCCACAATCAATTTTTAAAAGTACAAAATTCCTCGTGCTTCAGATGTTTTAGCAAAAAATATGAAAATGCGGAATTTCTTTTTTCTCTCATAACTTTTTTGTCTTAACATGTTAAGCGCCATTTGTAACCATATGGATACAAATCATTTTGGCCCGATGGGCCACCTGTATCCATTTGGATACAACACAACATTGAATACAACACTACATTACAATTGGTGGCTAGAAAAAACTACTTTTATTTAACATGGTGGCGCTTAACGTGTTAATCGTAAGAACAATTTTATTTGTACTTTCTTATGATACTTTTTAATGGAGAATGTAATTGATATTTTAGATTTTTTTAAATACCTACCATTTTTGAGATATTACACCTCATTTCATTTTTTCTTATGGGCTGCGAAGTTAGCTATGGAATACTTAAATGTGCTTTTTTTCTCTTTTAAATGAGATATTACTTGCTATATCTGTTTTTATAAATAAGTCACAAAATGAAGAAAAATCGTATTTTACCCAAACTGTATCTCTTATAATAAGCAAGATCCCCATGCTGGAAATGTAATCTGGGACACCCTGTATACTGGACGTAGTTACTTTATTTTATGGCTGCAAATAAGCAAGCAGTCATATTTGATACTGGATGAGGAGTCCAAATAAAATTGATTATCTAAAATTAAATAATATTGAAACATCAACTAAAGGAAAACTATTTTTTGCAGGATTCCTCTGAAGGTACCTAGTGCTTGTGCCAATTTCCAAAACGATATTGTCTACCATCCCGAAGTTATAATGAAGGAAAAGATGCCCGATTTGCTCCAAGTTAATGACATTCCCGATGGTGGTCATTTTGCTGCCTTTGAGGAACCACGACTGTTAGCTGCAGACATTAACACTGCCGTGTCAAAATTCCAGGACTATAATAAACGATACAGAAGGATATAAAACGACCACGTATTGATGAGATGTTACGATGAAAACTGAAGATGAAGAATTTGAGTGTAGATAGCAAATGCGTGTGGCGGTTCTTTCATGTTTTTCCAATTTGAATCGAGACTGCTCGCGTAATGTATGAAATTAGGACTATTTGTAATTCAAAAAATTAATAATGAAATGAAGTAAATCATCTTGTTACAAGCCGATGTTTTAAAGTAACTACTTTGATAAGTTGATAAATACTTCTCATGTCTTTGACTGGTAATGGACAATTGACATGGTGTAAAAATAACTGGGAATAAATTATTTGGAACGAAATTTCAGAAATTTGAAAACGCATGTTACAAAATTATCATTGTATATTTGTATTTATAAACTTGCCTGTTATAATAAAATTGAGTTTATGACAAAAAATAAATTAAAAATAAAGGATAGTCTCGATAGATATAAGGTTTGTTTCAACAAGCGATTTAAAACCAATCCATGGCTCAGTACATGAATTGGTTTATTCGCATGAGTGAACTATGTACTAATAAATGTGTTGGCCAGTATAAGCCGTTGTTGGAACGCTTTTACGATTGGCCTAACTGTAAATGACATTTGTGTCTATTGGGTTCATAGAAATGTGCGCATCGCAAGGGTAAACACCTTAAGAATCCAGTACTTTACTAGATGGGATTGGGTGGGCGATGCATAGCTACCTGAGCTCACGTTAGTTATAGATAGCGCAGCGTGTAAAAATCCAAGTGCTAGTACATGCTTTCATTCGCGTACTGTTTTGACCGTACTCTGACTAGTTCATGTATTAATTTTATAACAGTTGAAACAGACGACTAACCGTCCGGTGAAGTATCAGAGACTGTGCTGGAACGCGATATCGACACTGCGCAGAATCCTAATAGTACATCGGATCGTACATAACCTTGTTGGAACAAACCTATATTGTACAGTATGTCCAAATTAATGTGAACTTCGTGAAATCTCAAAATTGTAATAGAGGTTGGGTAAATGTAAATGTATAAATGTATATGAATGTGTTGAAAAAATGTAATGCTGTATGTATTGCAAAAGATCCATAAGCACAGGCCAAATTACTAAGAAATGTAATATTTTAGGCGTTAAAAATTTGCGATGGAAAAAATTCTTGTCAAAGGTTTTTTTGTTTTCGTATTACATACAGCACAAACTAGTTTGTAGATGTGCTTAAAGTGTCAATAAGTTTGATTTTAAAACTGCTTCAACGTATGAATTGACAAATCACAAACGCTTGTCTAAAATTGTTCAATACGACAGCAAAGCTTGTAAATTTAATTAAATAAATATTTTAAGAAGTCTTAAACCTTTAGGACAAACTTTTTAATTTAGGCATATTGTGCATAATTAAAACTTGGTTAAAAAGAATACTGTTATAACGATTCAGCCATAGTTTAATATATTTTTGATCAATTAAGTATCAAAAATTAAATGGCTTTTTATGTTTTAGTTTTAATATCAAAAAGTTTGTTTATATAATTTGAAAACAGAGGCAAACAATAGTCTATTAAGTTATTGACAGTGTTTGAGGCTATACTGCAACCAATAACCTTTAAAAAAGTACGACAACAATTAAATTAACAACATTTTTACTTTACTTGCGTTTAATAATTAATTTATTTTTTCAATTTTTTTTTTGTGTTTACTACCTTCAATTCTTAAACTGTTGTTTGCTTTACGTGATTTTAAAAATTTTTGATATGACCGTGGTAAATATTGTTAACTTTCAGGACTGTTCTCCAGGTAAGGAAATTATGGAAGTAGAAAGTTTTATAGCTTTTTTTATTGATTCTAAATCTAAACTTGTATTTTACTTGCATAAGAAAATTGTAAAACATTTCAATAAATTCTTGTTCATATCTATGAGGCGCCGTTTGTGTCAAAAAGAAATTTGTAAAGTAAATAAAATTTCGTACATAAATTTACAAATAAAAAAATATTTAGTCAATTTCACATTAATATTTTTTAATTTTTTTTTTCTGACCGGTAATAATTTATTTTTCAAGAAAATATTTTTATTTATTTTGTGTAAATTTCTTTTTTTTTTTTTTTTTTTTTTTTTTTTTTAAAATTATTATCGGTAATAATTTATTTTTTAAGAAAATATTTTTATTTATTAGCGCACCAAAAATTTTTTTTTTTTTTTACTGCAATTATGTACGTTATTATACAACAGATGGCGCGCTACCCAACCTTTGTGTTTAATTTTGAAGTGCTGCGAGCAAATGAACTATTGCGTGAAAATGTGAAATGAACTACATTTGACGTTCGAGTCTTCCAGTTCAAAGTAAGTACGTATACTTATACTGTTTTGTAATTTTTTAAGGTAATTGTAACTATTTTTTCCACATAGCCGTCCGTCAAAAAAACAACGTAGTTTTATATATATTGGTGATCATATGCCGGTTGTTCAAAAACAAAGAAAGTGATGTATCAGACGCTCACAAAACAAAGTAGAGAAAGGAACTACCTGTGCAGTTGGACTCTGCAACTAATGCTTTACCCTTTATCATGTATACGGTGTACGTACAGCAGTATATGTTTTGCCGTTTTTGTTTATTTGGATTTAATAAATTTTCTTTTGCTGTATTTCTGGTTTACTTTCTGATAAACTTCACAATTGTTTGGATATATGATATATAACCCCATTTAAAATACCTATTGGGACTATAATATCCCATAATCAAAAGTCAAATTTGAATTTTTTCAAAAATATCTTTTATAATACACTTATATTAACATACAAAACCATAAGCAAATTTCACATTCCTTTACAAACATTACAAAACAAAAATAATTTTTTGATAAAACTGTTACACCAAAATAAACATATCACTGACCAACAAAATGAACTCAAATCTTATAATAGTATCTTACGAAAATGTTATGCCCTTATAAAATTACATAAATGGCAGTAAAGAGTAAACCACTTGGACCTATTATTAGCTGCATTAATTCTCCTACATACAACATATCAAAATTATGGTAAAAATATTAAAAAAACATCACAATAATGAATTCTATAAAAAAAAAATCTTATGAATTTGTAGATTTTATTAAAAATATAATGGTTTGATGTACACAAACTGGTACAAAAAAAAAAAATATAATTATATCTGTAAACATTTATGCACAACCAAACACCATACCATTTTTAATTCCGTAAGTCATGTACTTACAAGCATAAGTACTTACTTTAAAGTTGAAGTCTCAAACGTCAAATGTAGTTCATTTGCTCGCAGCACTTCAAAATTAAACACAAAGGTTGGGTAGCGCGCCATCTGTTGTATAATAGCGTACATAATTGCAATGAAAAAAAAAAAAAATTTGATGCGCTAATAAATAAAAATATTTTCTTAAAAAATAAATTATTACCGATAATAATTAAAAAAAAAAAGAAATTTACACAAAATAAATAAAAATATTTTCTTGAAAAATAAATTATTACCGGTCAGAAAAAAAAAATTAAAAAATATTAATGTGAAATTGACTAAATATTTTTTTATTTGTAAATTTATGTACGAAATTTTATTTACTTTACAAATTTCTTTTTGACACAAACGGCGCCTCATACATATCAAAGAAAATTTAGGTAATTGACAGAAATAATATGTTTATAGTAAGAAAATGAAAGACTATAACAGAATTGATGATGATTTGTTTAAGAAAAAATAAAAGATTAGGGTGTCAAAACAAATGTTTTCTTCTAAAACGTTCATATTGAGTATAAAACTTTTAGTACAGTGTGTCTAAAAGGTATGGAATATGCTATATATCTCAGTAAATATCTACTTTAGGGAAAAATGTTTTAATAAAAGTTGTTTGGTACTTTGGTCCACCATAAAACCAAATTTAAATCCTATTTTTTTGAATAACAAAAGCGCAATGAAAAACAATTAAAAAATTCTCTATCAAATGAGTATAATATTGGGGTATCCTGTCGTTTAAAAAAATTCAATTGTTTTTCATTGCGCTTTTGTTATTCGAAAAAAAATTAATTAAATTTGGTCTTATTGTAGAAAACTAAGTACCAAACAACTTTTATTCAAAACATTGTTCCCTAAAGTGGATATTTACTGAGATATAGGTATAGCATATTCCATACCTTTTGGACACGCGTATATAAAGGTATAAATTAATATGAATACAATTTAATGTTGCTATAAAAATTATGGCAATTGGAAAACAATTACTCCTACAAACACCCTGTATATTATATCTACGCGTGTTCAATATTTTAATAGGATTAGAATTGATTTTTATACGTAGGTATCTAGATTTTTCACATGAAAAAGTTTTTCTCTTTTTGGGATTTTTTTGACATTTAGTTCGTTTTTATTTGCTTATACTTACCATTTTGTTAAGGTGATTAGAAGAATTAAAATTTATTGTAAGGCCTTATAGTGATTTTTCAAATAAAGTTTATAAAATATATACTTTGTATTTATTTGCAAAAATATTAATAACAATTTAATTCGCATTGTATTAAACTTGCCTTTTTTACTTTTGTATGAGAAGTTTTTTTAATTTAAAAACGATTGTGCAAAATTGGGTAAAAATATAATCAAGAAGAATCATATTGAGTTGCTTATTGTCTATGTAACATTAGCATGTAAAGCTGTTGTGTCAGAAATATTGTTAATGCAGGTCTCAAGTTAATTTAAAAAAAAACACGTGCTTGTCACATTTCATTCAATTATTTATATTCATGTGTATATCATATTCACTTAATCGTTTTGTTTAAAACTGACCTTTGTACATGTGTTAACTTTAGCACCTTAGTGATAATCAATACAGAGCCGTAACAAAAAAGTTTTGGCAGGAGACTTGGCTTAGAACAGTGGTTTTCAACCTTTTAACACCCAGGGCCGGGCAAAAATTGGAGAAATATTTCTCGGACCGGCGTCGGCCAGAAATAAAAACCAATGTAGATGGAATTTTATTTATTAAATCTAATTTTAAAAATTACAATTTTTGGCGAAAATAGTAAAATAAATCAAATTTCGCGCCAAACGGCGGCAGATACGAAGAAAAGTCGAGAGACACGTTTTGTTTAGAATAAAATGCTTTACCGAAAAACAAGTCGAGTTTGATTTTGAACAGGGCCGTACTAGTTTTTTATAAAATTTATTGAAACTAAACCCCTACAACTCCGCCACTGGTTGCTTGTGGGGGTTGACATTTTCACCGAATGTGGTAACCTGTAAAGCCGGATCCACATCAATAAAAATTGCGTTGTGCGTTGTATTTGACACAAATTTGCTCGTGTTCGTCGAAATTTTTGTTGGTGTAGACTGTGCGCCGCATAGAAATGCACACAAATAATTTCGTGACGAACAACGCACGCTATCCGTCGTGTTGTCGGTTTTTAGCCAACTTCAAAGAGATTTGCGGCGCACAGTCGTGTCAATGTGGACTTGATTCTGAGTGCATCTGTAGTTTTGTTTCATTTTACTACGTAAATACCTATGTTTGGGTGATTGATCATGTCTCATTTTTTAAAAAAGAAATGTGCATTGTTCATAAATACATCGGATTATTTACATCGCACAAAGAAAGTGAAAACTGGCTCTCTAGCAGCAAACTGCAAACTGTTGCGCTTTGCACAAACAAACCTTCACAAGCGGATTCGGCCGTACAACACACAAGATAACTATTTACGTGGTAAAATACTTAACCAGATTTAAATTTGCGCCGCAAATATTTTTGCTGAATTTCAAAACACAAAATACAACATAAATTTTTATTTATGTGGATCCGGCTTATGGTGGTGTTGTATACCAAATTTGGTTTAAATATATGTACTGGTTGAGAAACGGTTAAAAATTATCGATATTTTTTCGAAAATTTCAATTTCAACACCTGCTACAAAAAAGTGGACCACCCTGTAGAGGTTTCACTATGTAAGCAACTTAATCTTGGACATTATTTAAAAATAAATTATTTTTAGTAGAAATAAATTTAAACGTATACAATACATAATACTTAATGCAAAAATGTAAAATTTCATATTTGAGGGAGAACCGATATATTATTGTGAGTCCCCGTCATACGAACGCCACTGGTTAAAAAGTTCTACGTAATCTGGCGCTAACTGTTTGTGGTGGGCCAACATGTGAATCGCGCGATCGCGCGCAGTCTGTTAGTTACACCGGCATGAATGTAACATGGGTTTCTTAACTAAATTATTGTTTTTCGTTATAACTGCGTTTATAGTGTTCATTGGCATTCAGATAAATAATCTTTTATCAATTCCGCCAGTACCTAAACTTGAAGAAACATGGTGGGGACCAGGGCAACCCAAAAAGGAAGATACTTCCATAAAACCATTTAAGATTAGCGTGCCACAAGAGGTAAACAATGTTGTCCAAATGAATTTTGTATATTAATTGTAATGCCAGTGACTTGTCGAACAATGGGTTTATAATATTATATTAGATGTTCCTAGTAGGTTTAAAGCATCAAATAATTACATTTCATAGTACTTTGTACCCATCGCTCGTTCCTGTATATTAAGGACGCGATAGAAAAATGTTTTTTAGATCTATAATTTACGATTTTAATTGTAAAAATTAAACCGTGCGCCTCTCAAACTCGCAATTGTTATTTGATCTATTTAAAGGCCTCTACTCACCTACCAATTTATCGGTACAACTGACCGACCATTCCGATAAATTGTTTAATGTGTAGTCTGTCACCCGACCAACCCGACAGTTGGACAAGTTGGAACGGTCGGGTGGCCAGATCATCCAACAAAGCAACCGCCCCACCACATTCCTCTAGATGACTATTAAACTGAAAATTTAACGCTATTTATAAATTTGTTATCCACAAAATGGCATCAAGCCAAAATAATAAAAAAAGTTAGACGTTTATGCTGTGTTGGTTGGACTGGTCAGGAGGTGTGTAGACAACAACCAACACGGAGTTCCCGACGGTCGGCTCCGACAAGTTTGGTAATGACTAGAGGCCTTAAACCTTTACAATTTTCTGCTTACTTTTATTATAGATATACAGCGTGGCCACAAAACCGATATTTTTGTTTGGCTTATAAGTTTTGTCTGCTTATTTATTTTCTCGTGTTTTGGCTTAAAACTTGGCGAAAACAAAATAAATTACTATTTATTGCGTTTGTAAAACTAAAAATTTTTTTCACCAAAATGCGTGTTAAAAAAACATTTGCTCTGAAATTATTGGAATTGCTTTTTGAATATTATGATTATTTTTTAAATAACTGGGCTTGGATAGGCCTAACAGTAAAGCATCGTAGAAAATAAATAGTACCTACTGCGTAACGGCGAGTAGTTGTAAAAATATTTTTTATTAAGTAATATTATAACTAGCATAAAACGGTAAGTAATAAAATAGAATCATAGTTATAAATTTGTAATTATGATTTATGAATAAATAATGTATAAATAAGTGTTCATACAAATAATGTAAACTTTAATACTAGATGATTTCGCTAACACTAACGTAGCAATAATCCCGCAGTTTTTTTCGCTTGAATACTGAATAAAATTTCGCTACTCATATGCTTTTTTCGCGCAGCTTTTGTTGCCGTCTGTCCGTAGCAACTTAGTTTTTCATTTTGAGCGTACCTTCATGCATGATGAGGCTCACATATGGTCAAAATTATTCTTTTATTTATCTTTGAACTTGAACTTAACGTATTCTTCATACTGTTCCTTTAATTTCCAACCAAATTATCATAGTACATTAATACATACATTTCATACTTACTAATTTTTATTAACTTAAACAAATGTTCTGATCCACGAAAGAGATTTCATACTCTGCAACTTATTATGTATGTATCAGTAATTCCGAGATATTTCCAATGGAAAAAGGTATCTGTTTTTCAATATTATTCGCTGCTGTTTTAGTTTACAATTTTTACTTTCTGTTTATCTTGGTAAAATTTTATCAGCGTCGTCCTTGACCATCATAGTCTGCTAACTCGACTGTAGTAACATGGAGTTTATTAATGTTGATTAAGTAATATGTGCCAATAAAATACTTCGGAGAGTGAATTCGCATTTCAAGGTTTCTTCTACAAACAATTATTATTTATCCACGCGATATAGTTTATAACATAATGTACTATTAATAACTGGGATGTGATAAAACTAGTAATCAATTTATTATCTTCAAATCTGGTGATAAATATTACAAATAGTTAGAACGATAAGTAATGTATACAGGGTGTCCCAAATTCGAAGCTCAACATGGACATCTTGTTTATCGCATAATTTTGCTTAAGTAAATTATAGTCAATGAAAGTTACTTTATAATTGCAAATAGATGTAGGTATTGAATTGCTACAGGAAATGGCAGAATGTTGAATCATTATTTTGTCTCGTGTCATTATACAGGGTGAGTCATTAGTGTGGGATCGGTCGATTGTGGATTGTGGCTAAACGGTTTGAGATAGAAGGTTGATTCGAATATCTCGAAAAGTATGAATTTAGGGTATAGGACATACTTGAATGAAGACTGATTTGATGACATAAGAAAATACAGGTGTTTGCATTTGAAAACATTGAGTTACGAGCTTTTGAAAATCATGGAAGTTGCCACCTATTCATGAACACCCTGTACGCGTGATTCAAACTTTATTATATCGAGCGAATAGAGCAATATTTTCTGCATGTCCTTATCAAATTACAACGCAGTACTTCGAAAAAGAACTTCAGGAGAATCTTTTTAAAAAAAACTTAAAATCTGGAAAAATTTTGAAAATTATTTTGTTTTAGTGACAAGGTGGCACAAAAACCTGTAGTATTTTATATTGATGCAAAGCTAAAATAAAGCCGGTCAAAAATATTAAATAAAAAATGGGGTATTGTATTTGAAAAAGAAAAGTTGCTACTAGTTCCAGATAGGTGACTCATCCTGTATATTTGAAAATATTTTTATCGTGTTCGGAAGAAAAAACTGTATGAAGTAGCGTTTGAATCAACTTTCTATCTCAAACCGTTTAGCCACAATCGACCGATCCCGCACTAATAATTCACCCAGTATATGTATACAAATATTGTTGTAGTCAAATATTAAACAATGAAATAGTGGTGTATTGTTAAATAATTAATTGCATTATAGTAATCTCTGTACGATTCTCATCACTTTTTATCCAGTACCTATTTTTCATTGTTACGTTCTTACTATTTGTTACTTCACCCGTTCTCCATTTTTTTATTCCCTTCTTTTACACTGCTTTTTTATTTATCTTGCACTCAGTTGTTTTTGATCCACCTTTAGCTTCTCCTCCTTTAATCAATTTCTTCATATCCTACATTCCACCCATCTCACGCGTTGTTAATATTTAGTAAAATGTGATCGTTGTTCACTTCGCGACTAAAGGAAAAATATTTTCAGGTTTTAAAAGATCTTAAACAAAGACTTGAAACTGCTCGTCCATTTGTAGAACCCCTAGAAGGAATTCAACAACAGTATGGTATGAATACCAAGCTTTTGAAGAACATCGTTGAATTCTGGAAAACCAAATATAACTGGAACGAACGTGAAGCATTTTTAAACCAATATCCACAATACACCACCAATATACAGGGTCTTAAGATTCATTACTTGCATGTTAAACCAGCCGAGGCGTCTAAGTATCGTGTAATACCTTTATTGTTATTACATGGTTGGCCGGGATCTGTAAGAGAGTTTTATGAAATAATCCCTTTACTTACTACACCTCGCAAAGGTTTTGATTTCGTTTTTGAGGTGATAATACCATCATTGCCCGGTTATGGATTTTCTCAAGCAGCTAGTAAACCTGGTCTTGGAGCTGCCCAAATGGCGGTTGTATTCAAAAATTTCATGAGACGTCTGGGTTATGAAAAGTTTTACGTACAAGGTGGTGATTGGGGTTCTGCTATTGGAACCAATATGGCAATACTGTTCCCAAATAATGTTGCTGGACTTCATTCGAATATGTGCTTTAACAATGCAGTAACTTCATCTATCAAGCTATTTTTGGGCAGTTTTTATCCTTCTTGGATAGTAGATAAAGAACATGAAGATAAAGTTTATCCCTTAAGTAAGATCTATTCGCATGTTTTACTGGAGTCGGGCTACATGCATATACAAGCAACGAAACCAGATACAGTTGGTAAGACATTATTAAATAATAAAATTAGATAATACAAGTATGATTCCGAAGCTGGTATGTGGTGTTTCAAAGTCACATTATTAGTGTGGAGGTAACTGACGTTTCGTCCTCCGTTGTATAAGAAATCTTCTGAAGATGATTTTTGGCTGTGAATAAGAACTCTTTGTATTATTTAAAAAGCGAAAAATACTACCTCAATTAATATAAATTTAATAGTTTGTCGTTGTCGTGAATGTTAGGTAATGAAATATTGATGTCAATTTTTAGGAGTTGGTCTTAATGATTCACCAGTTGGTTTGGCCGCGTACCTCATAGAAAAGTTTATCACATGGACAAATCCCGATTGGAACAATAAAGAAGATGGTGGCCTTTTAACTGCAAAGTTTTCTTATGTTAGCCTTTTGGATAACGTCATGATATATTGGGTTACAGGGTCTATAACCACGTCTATGAGGATGTATGCGGAAACATTAAATAAAGAGCAAACGGCACTTCAGTTGCACTAGTAATAATTTAACGAAATATAAACACATGACATTATGTTAATAATTCTTTTTTCAGTATACCTGTTGATGTTCCCACTGCATGTCTTAAATTTGCAAACGACTTGCTGTATCAACCGGATAGTTTATTAACCGATCATTATAGGAATTTACTTCAATCCACTGATTTTGCAAATGGCGGACATTTTGCTGCATTTGAAGAACCAAAAGTAGTGGCTAACGACGTCTGGTCTGCTGTTGATAAATTTTTAAAGCATGTTGTAAAACCTAAGCAATAGATCGGTTAAATATGTTGTAAAATAACAATTTTGTTTGAGAGACTGGAAGTTTTTGTTAATTTTGTATTGAATAAATATAGATTTTTATACTACATTCGATTTTTTACGTATTATGTCACTTTGACACACCTAATTGCAGATCACATTCTTGAAGTTGAAGGGAGTACAAAAAAGTATACACTTGGAACAAATACGATTTAAACATTGTAGAGCAAGACAAAAGCATTCTGAGTTGTATATTACACCTATAATTTAGCATTTAAAATTCGATTTTCTTCAACTTTTAGATTTTCTTAGGGCTGTAAGCTGAAATCGGCACTTTTTTGGACCCGCGATTATGAAGCAATTCGTTACATTAAAACTATAGTAATGCATCTGTGTATGTGATTTGAATACATGGTAAAACTGCGTGCTAAATGGGGGTAAATGGTAACGTTAGTCGGTGGTATAATCTTTCTGTGACGTGAAAAAAGTTGCGTTGCACGTAGATTAGAGGTGCTCAAACTATGCCCTTGGTGTCACTTGTGGCTTGCCGGCCCCTTAGTTGTGGCCGTAAAAGCAAAGTCCCAAAAAATATTCTTAAAAAGTGTATTATACAGGGATGCGCAAAAGTATGGAAACAGACAAATATTTAAAATACTATTGCAGATATAACAATGAAATTCTGTATCTAAGCGTTATGGTATTTTTCGGATTCGATGAAAATATTAAGGTTGCAATACGACTTCCGGTTCAACCAGAAACGACATAAAACTTTGAAATTTTAAATAGAACACCCTGTACATTTTCACATTTTTGGATTCCTCTTAACATTTACTTTAAAAAATGTATGGGGTTCCATGGGTCTAAAGTCAACAGTTTTCGTAAAATTTACATTTTTATGAAAATTTTGAGCTATACAGCACTTTCAATTTTTTTTTAACATTTAAGTTTTTAAAAAGGCAGTAGAATTTCGTTTAAAAATTAGATTGACAATAGATTAATTAACACTTTGCGCTAGCTACATTTTTAAAATATTATACAGGGTGTTTTTTACGCTTGGTCAAACTCTTGAAGCGAAGCAAAAACCGAACCAAAAATGTTATTACGCTTGGAACTAATCTGATTTTTCATGAAAATGTTATGCGTCAGGATGAACGAACGTCTACAACAAACTTATTTTACCGAGTAGTTACTAAGCAGTTTATTCTTCAAAAACACGCTCATAAATACATAGTTAAGCTCTTTTACACCATAAAAATAATGCTGATTATTAATTTATTCGAACATTAACTTACAGGTTCTAAAAGATCTTAAACAAAGACTTGAAACTGCTCGTCCATTTGTAGAACCGCTAGAAGGAATTCAACAACAGTATGGCATGAATACCAAGCTTTTGAAGAACATCGTTGAATTCTGGAAAACCAAATATAACTGGAGCGAACGCGAAGCATTTTTAAACCAATATCCACAATACACCACCAATATACAGGGTCTTAAGATACATTACTTGCATGTTAATCCAACCCAGGCGTCCAAGTATCGTGTAATACCTTTATTATTGTTACACGGTTGGCCGGGATCTACAAGAGAGTTTTATGAAGTAATCCCTTTACTGACTACACCTCGCAAAGGTTTTGATTTCGTTTTTGAGGTGATAGTACCATCATTGCCCGGTTATGGATTTTCTCAAGCAGCTAGTAAACCCGGTCTTGGCGTTGCCCAAATGGCTGTTGTATTGAAAAACTTGATGAAACGTCTGGGCTATCAAAAATTTTACATACAAGGTGGTGATTGGGGAGCTGGAATTGCGTTGCATATGTCAGTATTGTTTCCAGATAAAGTTTCTGGTTTCCATTCTAATATGTGTTTTTCCACGAAACCAATTTCGTATATTAAACTATTTTTGGGTAGTTTTTATCCTTCTTGGATAGTAAATAAAGAACATGAAGATAAAGTTTATCCTTTAAGTAAAGTTTTCTCAAAACTGTTGTTGGAAACAGGCTACATGCATATACAATCAACTAAACCAGATACACTTGGTAAGTAAAAGATATACGCTAAATGTCTGAATTATAGCTTGTGGCAACAGCCTTTCTTATGTATGTCAACAGCTTTGTTCCAATTCCAACAAGCGATTTAAAACCAATTCACGGATGGTACATGAACTGGTTTATTCGCATGCGTGAACTACCTATGTACTAATAAATGTATTAGTCAGTATTAGCCGTTGTTGAAACGCTTTTACGACTGGTCTAACTGTAAATGACACTTGTGTCTATTGGGTTCATAGAAATGTGCGCATCGCTAGGGTAAACACCTTGAGAATCCAGTACGAAATGGGATTGGGAGGGCGATGCATAGCTACCAGAGCTCACGTTAGTTGTGAACAGCGCATATTCCAAGTGCTGGTACATGCCTTCATTCAAGTACTGTTTTGACCGTACGCTGACTAGTTCATGTATTAATTTTGTAATAATGGAACCGCCGACTAAAACGTTCGGTGAACTATCAGAGACTGTGCTGGAACGCGATATCGATACTGCGCAGAATCCTTATAGTACATGGATCGTACATAGCCTTGTTGGAACAAACCTTATAGTCACCGAGCTCGGTGGCTGGTTGTGTTAACAACCTAACTTGCAATCGTGAGGTCATGGGTTCGAATCCCAGGGCCGACTGTCATTGTAGATCTTTCAGGCGGTTTCCTCTACGTCTACAGTTAAGGCAAATGCTGTGGCAGTACTTCCACCTATCCTTGCCCATCCTTGACTATCCACATCCTTACTCACTATCCTTGCACCTCTAACGGCTGAAGAGGGTGTCAATCCCCCTATAGCAGTCTGCCGCGCGAACGGAACACTCACATGTGAAACATAGAACCTTAAAGTCTACTTCATAATTATTTTTTCATCAAAAAACATCTTTTCTGCAATTAAATATTAAAAAAATTATGTTTAACTACGATTTTTCAATTTTCTGGATGACTGAAACTTTGAGAGATACAGTAGTTTGATTGCAAATCTGTTTTCCGTTAAAAGATATCGCAAAAATCTAATGAAGATTCGATTTGTCTTTTACTTTTTTATTTGTTAAGAATAATTTTATAAAAATGAATAGTTTTATGTTAATCAATAGTCAGCTTAACTTATTTCTAAGATTTTTGGAATTATTGGAAGTAAAATTGTGGTGTGACATATGGTTGTATCCAAAGTATATTTTATATTGTTTCGTCTGAATAAATTTTTGTGTCCATAATAAACAAAAAAGTTGCCTATAGCTCGGATACAGTTGAAGAATTATCAAGAAACAGATGCAACAGTTCGATTTCTCGCATACTATAACATCAATTATCCAATCCCTTGAAGGATTTCAAAAAAAACGAATGATTTAGGAACATTTTAAAAAATTCTGTTATTTACGTTTATTTGGTTTGTCTGAAAAAAAAATTGAAATTAACAGTCTCTTACTCTTGTTTATTTAATCAACATTGTAGCTCTTGTATATACTGAGGTTACAATAAAAAAACTGCCACAGACTTGAACAAAGTGTCTAACTAAGTTCGAGTAAATTTAATTCGTAATCTAAGTTAGTGATTTATTTGTTTTGTGATTTTCCTTTAGGAGTTGGTCTTAGCGACTCTCCAGTTGGATTAGCTGCGTATCTTATAGAAAAATTCACATCATGGACCAATCCCGAATGGGAAAATGAACCAGACGGTGGCTTAACTAAAAAGTTCACCTACACTAATCTCCTGGATAATGTTATGATATACTGGATTACAGGATCTATAACTACATCAATGAGATTATATTCTGAATTCTTTAATAAAAAACAAATGGCACTTGCATTTAACGAGTAGGAAAAACACGCTTTCTGTGATATTATATAATTATGTTAAATTTCTTTTAGTATTCCCATTTCTGTTCCCACTGCATGTCTTAAATTTGCTCATGAGTTGTTGTATCAGCCGGATAGTTTAATAATTGATTGTTATGTTAACTTAATCCAATCCACTGACTTTGCTAGTGGAGGCCATTTTGCTGCACTGGAAGAACCAAAAGTGTTAGCTGATGATGTCTGGTCCGCTATAGATAAATTTCTTAAGATTAATATAAAATCGAAATAAATCTTTATTGGATGCATTTTATTTGTACGTTATTTTTTTTATGAAATATACATTTCCATATAAAAAACTAGTTCTTTTTTAATTTCACGATAAATAAAACAATTTTATTTTAAATATTGTAGTACAGTATCTATTGAAAGTTAGAGAGTTGCCAGAAAATGTTTACTTTTTTTAGCCAATGTACCTACTAGAACATATGGAATGCACCAGAATATTTGTTGTAAGGGTATATTCAGTGCCGAATTTTTGTATAGGCTGAGTAGGGCCCCGCGACCGAGGGGGCCCCAGAAGGCCCTGATATAATTCCGATATCGACTACCCCGATATTTTCTTTTTTTTTGCTATTATGAGGGCGAGAAGCTTTTTTTTTTGCTCACCAGTTTTTTAGCAACGTATTTTTTTGCTCACCACCTTGCACCACACAAGGGGGGTTTTACTTGCGAAGGATGCGTGCATTACAAAATTTTGATTTTTTTCTAACCCGGATTCATAGTCAATGCAATTCCAAAAATAACTATTTTTGAGCACCACTTTTGGATGGCCGCGGATACTATTAAATTTTAAAAACGCACTTTCTGAACGTCATCAGATGCGCCCATCTTTTGGCTACATTTTGAGCCCAAAATCAAAAATCTCGGATGAAAAACAACAAAGTTATGATTTTTTTTTGTGAACCGAGGTGTTTTTTTTCGAACGAACTGCGGCTTTGCAGGGTTCTAGCTTTTCGCGTTTTTCTCCGAAACTATTTGAGATAATTTTATAAACTTTGCATAGTTTCACTCGCAAATGATTTTTTTTAAAGACGGTTTTATAGCCAACGTGATCGCAAAATGAAAATTTTTAAGCATCATTTTCGGACGACCGCAGAGACTATAAAATTTTAAAAATGCACTTTCTACACTTCATTATATGTGCCCATCTTTATGCTACATTTTGAGTCCAGAATAAAAATATAACAAAGCCCGTTACAAGGCCCCCACCAACGCTGGGCCCCGGGCATACTCCCGGTTGTCCAACCTTAGGGACGCCACTGCCCTTAGTTTCCTAGTTATGTAACTGTTCAAGACCTTCAATTTTTTTTGTTAAATATGGGATTGAGGATTTCTTTGTAGCCATGCGCAGGTAGGCGTACTTACGAATACAAATTTGCGCAAAAAATATTTAAGTAACATCAACAGACTTTAATAATCTAATAATATTCTAATGTAATATATGTACAGTGGGCGCCATAATTAAGTTGACACCTTGGTTTTTAGATTAAATTTATATGTAATACAAATATAGACTAAAAATATATATATAAAATATATAAAATAAATAGGAAATTGTATATTTTAATGAAATTCAGTTAAAAAGTACTAAAATAAATTACAAAAAATAAAAAAATAATTATTTATATGATTTATTCACCTGCCAAAATTAAGTTGACACTTACAAAACTATAACAACAAATATATAAACTATAACAATATAAGTAAAAATTAATTATTTAACTCATACTTTAAATATATACATGAATATTTAATATTTGGTGGGGCCACCATTTGCTTTAATTACCGTCTTGACAGTGAATTTATCAAATTTTGGGGCACCTCTGAAGGCAGAGATGTCCAAATCTGGCGCAGCGCGTTCACAAAATTCAATTTATTAGTTTTAGCTTGTCTAGGTGCTCTACGCTTGAGTTCCTGCCACAAATGTTCAATTGGACTTAAATCTGGGCTTTGTGGTGGCCATTCGAGATGGTTGATGCCCCGGTCTTGATGCCATTGCCGCAATATCTTTGCCGTGTGCTTTGGGTCGTTATCATCTTGGAAGATAATTTCATCCCCTGCAGGCAGCGATGCCATATAAGGTATGAGATTATCTTCCTAAATGCGTCGGTATACCTCTTTCGTCATAATGCCTTCGATTTGTACCAATGGCCCTACCCCCCACCACGAAAAACAACCCCAAACCATAATGGACTCTCTTGAGTTCTTGAAAGTTGGCTTAAGATTCCGTAGAGAAAAGGCCGTATTGACTTTTCTATGGACATGCTGACGACGATTGTATCCATAGAGCTCAAATTTACTTTCATCGCTTCATATGATACGTCGCCAATAGTCCATAGGCTTGTTAACATGCATCTTCGCGAACGCCAATCTCTTCTTTCTGTTACATTCGGTGATAAAAGGCTTGTTCTTGGCAACACAACCAATAAATCCTCGCTCCTTCTTGCGTCTTCTGATGGTGG
Source organism: Elmis aenea (assembly GCA_947652605.1). Lineage (NCBI taxonomy): Eukaryota > Metazoa > Arthropoda > Insecta > Coleoptera > Elmidae > Elmis > Elmis aenea. The sequence goes on along the minus strand of OX393577.1, from coordinate 5,468,952 downwards.
TGATGGAAGCTGAGATGTTTTGCTCCTCTTTAAGTTGGCCAAGTGATATCAGCGGGTTACGACTGATGGCCAACGAGATGATGTTATCGTCTCTATCAGATGTTATTCTTTTCCTACCACGGCCAGGAAGTGTATTCGCCGTTCCAGTCGCCTTTATTTTATTTATTATTTTTCTTACTCCTTCTGGAGATAATTCATGTTGTTTAGCAACTGATCTCATTGATTGCTTCGGGTGGCCAATGCCGTTAACTTTATTAAATATAATTTGGCGTTCATCGGGTTTCAGTTCCCTTCTAGGACCAATTTTACTACAAATATTTGGAATTACTTTTGTAAAATTATTTAATGAATATGTACTTACCTTATTTAGTTACTTTTAATCCAAAAATTTATTGGAGGTTAAGTTTAACTTAAAAAATGTTAAGTGTCAACTTAATTTTGGCACCAATGTAAAAACACTTGTTGAAATAATAATTAATTATTTATTATAACGTTTTAAACATTAAACGTAACTTATATACTAAATTAAAGATCAAAAATTGCTTTTACAATAAACAAAGTTTGTTAACGTCAAATTGTAACCGTTTATTTACAAAAATCTAAGTGAATTATAGAAACGTCAAAAAGTCGACTGTCGAATGTTTGGTATATTTATCGAAGCTACTACACCAATCGAAAGTGATATAATACTTAACAACAAAAAGTATAAAACTATATTTAAAATTAATAGCAATACAATCTTTTAAATTATTAGATAACATGACTTGTATTTTTAAAGATTATTGTAATGAATGCTGACAAGTTTTTAGTATGCTTACTTTAAAGTCGGTGCGTTGCAGAGTGGTCATCCGCATGCACAAGCGTTTAACACCTATTGTAATTTAAAATGGGGTTGTTTACAAAATTGACCTTCTTAGGTCTAGCCTTTTCCATTGGTATGTTGGCCATCGCAATAAATAATATTTTAAAAGTTCCACCAGTTCCTAAACTGGAAGATACTTGGTGGGGTCCCGGAAAACCCTCTGCAGGAGACACATCCATTAAACCTTTTAAAATTCAAGCATCAAAAGAGGTAATGTGCGTTATTTTATTCATTTCTAGCATGTCAACCGTTAATAATGTGTTACATTTCGTAATTCAAGAACAAAGGTTGAAGGTCAATATCGAATGGAGTTACATAATAAGCAGTGACGTGCGACATATTCAAAAGTAAAAAACGTAGATAAATATTAACTATTTGAGCAATACAGATCGTCCTAATTGAAACAATTTTGTTTTAAGAATTTCAATATGTATTTTGCAGTATTATTTAAGGATATAAATTACAAGCCTTTTTTTAAAAATTTACGAAAACAAGTCAACAAAATTATTTTCTTAAAAACTTTAAAATTTTCTGAAGATGCTAAAAATAACTTTGTTTGTATTGACAGCGCCAGTAACGATCTATTTCATGCTATGTCACATAATCTTATCATAGATAAACATTTAAAAACTTGAGGTAGTTTACATTTCAACCATTAAACGTCCGTATAGATTTCAAATAGTTAATTGAAAGTCTATATCATTTGTTTTTGTATTATGGTCAAGAGCGTGTGGTCTATAATTGTATAGCATATTACATGCAACTTCTGAGTCCTGTATTATTAGCATATTAATTATAAGTTGTCCATCGAGACATCAGTAGTTTCTTCTATTTTGATTTATGGTTTGATCATTTTCTTGAATGGATATGCAATATTTTAAATTAAAAAGCAAATATTTAGACAGAAATTGTGTATAACTATTCACTTAAAGAAATACATGTAAATTGAATGTTTGTACAATCAACGAGATTCAGTGACCAACAGTATTTTAAATTTTTTATGTTTTATTTTTTAAATAAACCCCAATAGAGTTTATAACAATGTAATCTGGTCTTTAAGACCAATGAGCAGTTTAATTCCAGCCTAAATTAATAATGTTCAAACTTAGTGAAAGGTTTACCCAATAGTAGTCCTTAGTTTGCCAATATATAAGTTCCTACACTAATTATTAACGTGCATACCACCGCAATCTCTGCTTTTTAACTTTTGCTTAAACTAACTCAAAAGGTTGAAACCTTTTAAGTCTTCTTACTAATCCTGTAGTCCAGGAGCTGGATCGCCTCGACGTTTACATGTTGATGGAGTCTTTCTTCGTGGCTCTTGGCAAACTTCTTAATGGTGTTGGTTATAGTGTCCATGTTGAGGTCCCGAAGAAAAGTCACTATTTCTGCAATACCAAGGTGCATCAGCGATGTTCCTTAGTGTTTTGTTCTGGAATCTCTGGATGATCCAAATATTACTCTGTTTGGTGCATCCCCATAGCTGTATCCCATTTGTCCATAAAGGCTTTAAAATGTGCTTGTAAAACAAAAGAATACTATGTAGAGACAGAGGAATTCCTCCCAATTAGCCAGTAAATTTTTTATATTTGATAACTATTTCTTCCCTTTTTTTCTCGACATGAGCCTTCCAGCGTCGCTTAGCGTCCAATGTAATACCTAAGTATTTCGCTGTGTTGGAGTATTGAATTTGTTTATTATTTAAGTTGATTGGTACAAGTTCAATTCTCTTGTTGGTAAAATTGACATGTACTGACTTAGTTTCATTTAACTTTATACGCTATGTTATTGTTCAGTTGTTGATCTGATTGGCAGCTGCTTGTAATTGCTCGGATGATTCTATATTGTTTCTTCCTACTGCTAAAATAGCCGTGTCGTCGACAAAGGTAGCTATGGTATCGTTTTGTAACTTTGGAATATCACAAGTACACATTAGGTAGGCATAGGACCGGACCTAGTACGCTTCCTTGTGGAACTCCTACTTTAAGTTCTGAATAAGATTCTTCTTGCTTTATTCTGAACTGTCTCTCTGAGATGTAGGACTGAAGAATTTGGGTGTATTGTTTTGAAAGGAGCAATTTTAGTTTATAATAATTAAACCATCATGCCTCACTTTGTCGAAAGTAGTAGTAGAACAATTTTTCTTTTCTTCTAGTTGAATGTTTATTTCTAAATCCATATTGATGAGTCAGAATTAGTTCTTTTTATTTTATTATCGGTTTCATTCTTTTGAGCAACAGCTTTTCGAACAGTTTTAATATAACAGGCAATTTTTATAATAAAAAGATCCAAATTAGCATAAATGTTAGCTAAAATGTTGGACTAATAGGGGAAAGTACCCATGAATGGGACACTTTTCTTAATTGTTGACAAATTTTTCAATAATAGCTCAGATGAATATGTTGTGTTACCCCAGTAATGTGTTTTAATGTAACAAAAGTGTTTTGAAACAAGTAAACGTGATTTGTAACGTTAACAAATTTTTATAAATAGAAATATATTTTGAGTGCGATGTCCCAATATGGGAACACTTGTTCCTAGAGTGGGACATGAGAAATCAATGAATGGGACGCCACATATAATTTTTATTTACTAATCAGTAAACAACTTGAAATGTTATAAACATAAATGCAAGATGAGATAATATAAAATATATAAGATAACATAAAAGACAGCGTTTTTTATAACTTTACAACATTATAAATAATATTAAAGAATTTTTCCAATGTCTTTTTCTAAATATAAAAAATTTTATTAGCCATTTTCTACCTGCTTTTTTATTTTCTTCCCACTTTTTCGGAAGATTAATTTTTAAAGCTACATGCTACAGCAAACTGATATGCTAGTTCTCTGGCTTGCAGTGTAGTTAATCCGTGACACATTTTTGAAGCATACTGAAAATATTCGGATAATGCTGTTTCCTCATTTTTTGAAAATATTCTGCGATTTCCAATATTTGGATCGTGTTTAAAAGTGTGGGTTCTCGTTTTGCTTTATTAACAGCTCTATGTAAAGAAGATTTAGAAATACCTGTGCATTTTGCAACTTCCCGAATAGAAACCTTATTTTTAATTATTTCACCGCCGATTCCATTGCGTTGAAGAAACGCGGATCCTTTTCTGTTTTTCCATTTTATCCTTTAAAGTTTAAATTATGCAAAAAATATCTAAATATTTATAACAAAAACTGTTTTAGAGTAAGAATATATAAATTCTTTAAATAAAAAAAGTCATCCTTGTTTGCGACGTGTCCCAATTAAGGATCAGTAATATGTCCCATTCAGAGGATAGGGACAATTTGTCAAACATAACTTTACTGACACTTAACCTAAAAGCTAATTGACTTGAAGTTTTATTATTTAATAGGTATAATATGCATGTACTTAAATAAGTTGTTGGAGTTACCGAATTTCATTAAACTTTTTCAAGATATCATTGAGTTCACAAACAACAATATTTACTTTTTAGTTACACAATGTTAATTCTGATATTACACGATTGTATATCAACATGAGAACTTCGAAATGGGGTAGTACATTAGGTACGCGATCTACCATCTATTGGTGAGTGCACGTATGTACATAAAGATTTGTGTTTAACTATAGTGTATTAAGAATGTCCCATCCAAGGACTGTCCCATTCATGGGTACTTTCCCCTACATAGAATATTTTAGCGATGTCAGTTTCGTTCTAAAAAGTCGTTTTTAAAGCACACTAGTTCTGATATACGAATTTTTATTAAACATTTCATCATAGCAGCAGCAACTGCGCCTATAGGGTAATCCGCCATTGGAAGAATATAAACTTGATGTAGTCTTACTACACACAAATTGGTTGGGCTATTGGTTTTTATTGTTCCAATACCCTTTGCCTGACAAAAATATGTCATAATAACAGCAAATTGGTTTTTCAGTGTGTTATTTGCAATGCTTTATAATTTTTTTAGGTTTTAAAAGATCTTCAACAACGTCTTGAAAATGCTCGACCATTTGCACCGCCGCTAGAAGGAGTTGCTCAAGAGTACGGCATGAATACAAAGCTCCTGAAAAACATAGTAGAGTTTTGGAAAACCAAATACAACTGGGAGGAGCGTGAGAAATTCCTCAATAAATATCCCCAATTCACCACAAAAATACAAGGACTCGATGTACACTTTTTACATGTTAAACCTTCGAAAGTCTCTGGTGTTCAAGTATTACCATTGCTCATGTTGCATGGTTGGCCCGGTTCTGTTAGAGAGTTTTATGAAATCATACCATTACTTACCACGCCTCAAAAAGGATACAATTTCGTCTTTGAAGTCATCGTGCCATCCTTACCTGGTTATGGATTTTCACAGGCAGCTTCTAAACCCGGTCTTGGTGCTGTGGAAATGTCTCTTGTATTTAAAAACTTGATGGAGCGACTAGGATTTAAAAAATTCTATGTTCAAGGTGGAGATTGGGGTGCACTGATTGTCACTCACATGGCCACGCTTTTCCCACAAAATATTTTAGGAATGCACTCGAATTTGTGTTATGCCAATACACCACTCTCCAATTTTAAAATAATGGTAGGGACCGTTTTCCCTTCGTTAATCGTGGATCAAAAATATGAAGACAGAATGTATCCGTTGAGTAAAATTGCGTCACATATTATGTTAGAAACAGGTTACATGCATCTTCAGGCTACAAAACCGGATACAATTGGTTAGTAAACTTGATTTAAGTAATTTAATTTGGGTACTAAATGACTTTCATCAAACAAATTAACAATACTACCATCTTGTTAATGTCTTAGGTCTATACATATATCTTAAATAAAGTGGGTGCTATGCAGCAACCTTGACGGAAACCCTCGTTACTGCAATTTTATTTAATATATTTCCCACCTTCACGTAGCTGGTCATATCACTGTACAGTTTCTCTATTGCCTGTACCAGTGTATTACTAATGCCTTTATTTTTCAATGTTTTAGGTACTGCTCTCAATCAATCACCAGTAGGTTTGGCGGCGTATATTTTAGAAAAATTCACATCGTGGACAAATCCCGAATGGAAAACTAAACCAAATGGTGGCCTAACTGAAAAGTTCACCTACAATGATCTCCTGGATAATGTCATGATATATTGGATCACAGGATCTATAACCTCATCAATGAGATTATATTCCGAGTCGTTTAATAAAAGACAAATGTCTATGTGGATGGAAATGTAAGAACACTCACATTTCGAAGATTTCAGTAAAATTAAAACGGTTTGTTGTAGGATTCCTACTGAAGTTCCTTCTGCCTGTGCTCGATTTAGACATGAACTGGTTCACGATCCCGACAGTTTAATCAAAGAAAAGTATGTTAATTTGGTACAGTCTACCGACTATGATATTGGCGGACATTTTATAGCATTTGAAGAACCTAAAGTTTTATCGGCCGATATCTGGTCCGGTATAAACAAAATGGAAATGTTGAGGAAAAAGCCGCAGTAAAGTTAAAATATGTTGTTACATTTGTTCGTTAATAAAGTCATTAACAGTTAATCGTCTTAGTATTTATAATCATATCAAGATTTGACAGACAGTAATTTTTTTTAATTGGACGGTAGTGGTACATGCGAATATTTAAATAAAGTATTTTCTGGCGAATTTAATAGTTAAATCGTTTTTTACAGTAAACCAGTTTTTTATGAAAAAACTGGTTTTTCGGCAAAACCCGTTATAAAAATAAAGTTTTTCGGTTAATCTTAAGCAATTTTTTTTTCGGTTTCGAGCCCTGCTTTTAAGGAATAAAAAACAAGACGTTATAATAAACATATTTTTTATTTTTACAAAAATATTTTTAATTCAATGATATTTATCAAATGAAGAATCGTAATACCTACCTAACAACAAAATTAACGGCTTTGGTCTTTAAATTTATATTGTAATCCCAAAATTTAGCTAATTCTATGCCACACAAACCTTTGTTTTCAAGATAGATAAATGTGTTGATACGAATATTAAGCATCTTTAATTAATTATGATAATTAAGTTGCAAACGATTGTTTACTTAATTCCTGTTTTAATGTCCAATGAGCAACTGAAAAGTATAGATTCATCAATTTAATTTCATACTTTATGACAAAATTACATTATTAATTCTAATCATTGATTGCTATTAAATTGATGTAGACAAATAATTACAATGCACATTTTCTTAAAAATTAAAAAAATAATTGTATTTAACTTAACTTATGGAATTTACGTATGGTAATAACTTACACAACTATCACTAATGTCTTTTAAAGTCTTGGATCACACTTAAACACTCTGAACACGCAAGAAAAAAATAAAATGTGTACATTCGCCTATGTTCTCCATGCAAACCATTTAAAATCTGGAGGTCGCAGCCTAGTCGCAAGCGAAACTCGACCTCAGCCAATAGAAAGTTGTCTAGCGCCTGTCCCTACCCTGTTTATAAAGGTACCCTAGTTATAACCATTTTAACCGGCATTTAATTTTAGTTGATAAATATGAAACGAAATTTTTGAGTGAGACAAAAATAACGAAAATGAAATTTTTTATTCTTTCCGATTAGAAACAAACGAAATATTCTTCATTTTTGGTCCCTGGTTTCACTTTTTTTTAGCTCCATAATAGTATGTACTGTGTTAGGTATGTATGTAAGAATCTAAAAGAGTTTTGTATTGTTTAAAAAACTGTAAAAGGGTTTCATGGTTAAAATAAATTGAGAAACACTGGTTTAGAGTCTCTTCTATTATTATGAATGTTTAAGGAATTATAATAAGTAACAAAATCGTTTTTTGCTTTAAACTATTTTTAGGTGGCTTTTTAAACCCCTTCCAATTTTTTAAAGTCATATTTTTAAGAGCAACATACTAAATGGTTGATAATTTTCTAGTTTCCGTCGCTAATTCCAGTATATTTTATTTATTTGATAATATTTTTAAACAACTTGCAAGTTTTCATGAGGAGGGCATAAAAACACATGTAACAATTCATTTTGTAACTGGTATAATGAGGTATTTCATTTTTAGATTCACTATAATTTTAGATCTGCTTTAGTTTTACTGCGCATGTGTGCCACGCAAAGTTCTCCTATGTGATTTTGGCTTTCATGCCACGTTACCCTCTGTTTAATACACATGGTTCCAAGCCGATTACTAAAGAAGATTGGTTTTTGTGCACGTCATTAACACCCATTTAAAAGTAACACTTTTATCTTGGCTTCGGACGAAAGGTACATACGCCTTTTAAAATTAAAGATATGTTATAATAAGCAAAAGCGCTATGGTTTGCATGTCTAGATGAGATCAGGGCCGGATCTATACAGGGTGTTTCGTAAATATTGCAAAAATATCGGGAGATGATTCCTTATCAAAAATTAAGGGGAGTCTATCATATAAACATTTTTCCTTAGGCATCTCCTTTCGGAGTTACACCCCCCCTAAAGGGGAGTGGTAAAATTAGGTTTTTATTTTATTTCTCAAGTTTGGATAAATGTGGAAGAATGATATTTGGTGGATTTTTTATACTTATTAAAAGGTTTTCCATAGTAATAATTTCAATCATCTCCCACCTTCACAGGGGGCTCGACCCCTGTTGGTTTTTTAATCAGAACTTTTTGGTGGGTCAAATTTTTTTTATTTGAAAGCTTAACCTTTTATATTCCTTAAATTTTCTCGTAAAACCTACAGTTTTTGAATAAAAAATAAAATAAGTAAAAATGACGCATTCGTTTTGGTGGTTGCCATGGTTTGTTTATGTTCATATTGGGTAGAATTGACGGGTGTAATTCATTTTGACTTTCACTTATAAAAACAATCTTTTTAAGTTATTTGTTATTGAAAAGCCGTACAAATTCATGAAATTGGTTTAAATATAATTAATTGTTAAGAGTAAAATTGAAGAGCTTATTTAAAAAAAGTACTTCTAATAGAGCGGTGCCTCATCTTGTCTTATTTAAAATATTTGGTACAAATGGGCAATGGAGATTCAAATTTAAAAAAAACATAGTATAAAAACCAGTTTTCTAGTTCTAGTTATTTAAGTAGGATTGAAAAAATATCTTTAATTCTTCTTGTAAACGCAGTCAGTATTGGGTTGTTTAAGTTAATTACTTAGCGACGAATCTTGCCTAGTATTATGTAGTTAATTTTATAAATTAATAAAAATATGTCGGGTTCATTTACGGGTTTTAGTGAGGAAGATATTCGTAAGGTACAAAGTGGTATAAATTTACATCCGGCCAATCAACCGACCAGCAATAAACGTAAGTTATCATATCTGCCTTTTAAAAGGCCAGAAACTTTTTGCAAAGTCTGTCTTACACGATGTAAATATTTGAAATAAAGCGGCAGCTTACTATTACAATATTATAGAAACACAAAACCGGCAACACGTAACAGCAAAAAGGAGAATCAATCATACAAAAAATAAGAAAATGCAAAATGGAATGATTTTAAATGAAAAACTTGAAAGTGCAGATAAATGTTTTACTCCGGAAGAAGCGATGTTATCAAAACCGTCGGAAGAAGAAAGTTGCAATGTTAAAACAGAACTTGATAATAAGGAAACGAAAAACGAGAGTCCTGTAACGGAAGTGAATTCAAAAATTGCCGAAGAAAAAAGCACTGAAGCATCGAATGTTGTCGAAAAGAAATGTATAGATTTAGAAGAGTTTCAAGCAAGACAAAAAATTATTGAAGAACAAAACAGAAGAAGAAAAAAATTAATAACGAAAGCGTTGGCGGACAAAACGAAACAAACGCAGGAAGAAGCACAAAGATTACAAAAAATCCAAAATGAATTTAAAAAACTGGATCTTCTATTGTCTACTGATGTCAGTATATTAAGAAAACAAATAGAGTTTGCTAGCGTGGAATACATGGAAGCAGAGTAAGTTTAAAATTCGGAAATATGGAATACTTCAGCTCATTTTTTTTTCTAGGAAACGGTACTTCAAAGTCGAACAAGAATTTTTAACTGCTAAATTGGTATTACATCAAAAACTGGAAAAGAAAGATATGTTAACAGAACATCTGTGCACAATTATAGAAAAGAACGAAGAAAGAAAAGCTGAGAAATTGAATGAATTGATACAAAAACTTAATTTTAAAGCAGACCCTGAACCGGAAAAAGCTGCTAATACAACTTTTAGTGCTTGTCAAACACCAGAATTATCCGCATTAGGTACCGAAGAAATGGAATCTTCACAGGTTAAATAAAATTATATTTTAATCTGAGTTCTTGGTCGGGTTCAGGGAGTAGTAGCGGCGATTTCCCTCTCCCCCTAACCACGTAAATATTTTCCCCCTCATTATTAATGTTAGGCTCAAAAACCGAAAACGAGCACTAAGCGAAAAATCCCCACAAGGCGTTCTGGTTCAAGTAAAAAGGCCACAACAAAGCGAAATTCGTGACGTTATTTATTAAAAAGAAAAGCTTTTACCAAGCTTTAATCTGACCCTCTATTGGTGACCAAATGAATGAGGGTCAAGTTAAAGTTTGGTGAAAGCTTTTTTTTTTTAAATTAAAAAGTAGAAATAGAGCGAGCTATAGCAGTTGTATATAGAAGCTATCTAGTAATCAGTAGCGTAGGCAGAATGTTTTCATGAGGGGTTAATAAAGGCAGCAGCTTTACGGAGAGGCTCTTTTCTTTTTTTTTAGGTCATCAGTCGCTTTTTTCAATTTTTTAATACAAAATGCACAGTTAAAGAGATTTTATCGATATAATTACGTTCCTGTGGAAGGGTTCTGACCCCTCTAACTTCCCCCTTGCCTCCGCCACTGCTACATATGCCAGAACGCGTTTTGGTCGGATTTTTGGCTCAGAAAGCGTTTTCTGCCTTTGAGCCTGACATAAAATACAAATTTTTGAACGTTTTTGGAAATTTTCATTTTTTAAAATGGCTTGCTTAAAAAATGCAAGTTCTAGAGAGTTAAGTAAAAATATAAGTATTAAATTAGGAACATTTAATTGCAACAAATTTGCTATTAAACTTAAATACCAATATTTTATGCTTTTTTAAACTGAATATTAAATTCTATATTAATTTTAAACGTTAAAGTACAATAATTGTAAATTTAAGAAAAATATATTTATTTAAAAAATTTGCAAAATAAAAAAATACCTCCCTTTAATATAAATGAATAATCGACTCAATGAAATGTGTGATAAGTTTTTTAATATGTACTAGCATAAGCAATATTTTCTTTTGTGTCAGCCAGGGATATTCTTGATTTTTTGAAATGTGATCTTTATTCTTGTTATTGTTTAAGAATATTATAAGATATTTATTGGTGCAATTATTTTTTTTAATAAGCTTGGGTGCAAATTCGGAAAACTCGGTGTATTGCACCCCTTGAACCCAAGTAGTTATTCCACTGAGTTTATTGGATCTAAAATAATACAAAAATTATTTCTGTTGCCTGAAATTGTCATTCATATCAAAATTGGTAATCTTTATTTACCTTACCAGGGAAGGTCACGATATGTTGTCGCTAGAATCTGATCAAGGCTGTGTTTATTGCACCGAGAACATCAAAACTAAATGTTTTGCAGAGTTATACGTGCCACTGGCCATTTCCTTCGGAAAAATGGGGTCAAAACTGAAAAGTTGAATAATAAAGGTAATTTTTGCGATCGCGTTGGCCATGAAACCGTCAGAGACAAAATAGAAATTCTTCTATTAACCAATACGCGCATCCTTTACAAGTAAAATGGTGCAAAATTTTTGAACAAATCTTAAATGGTTCCGGAGAAAAACGTCAAAAACGAAACCCCTATGATTTGAGAAGTTGTATAACCAAGTCTATGCGACTTGCATAGGCGTTTAAACTTATGGAAAACCGTTTTTACAAGGCCTCGTTTTACGCGTTTTTCTCCGGAACCGTTTAAGATTTCTTCAAAAACTTTGCACCATTTTACTTGCAAAGGATGCCCGAATTGGTAAATAGAATTATTTCGATTTTATCTCTGACGGTTTCATGGCCAACGCAATCGCAAAAATTACATTTATTATTCAACATTTCAGTGTTTCCCCTATTTTTCGAAGGAAATGGCCAGTGGCACGTATAACTCTGCAAAACATTTAGTTTTGATGTTCTTGATGCAATAAACAAAGCCTTGATCAAATTCTAGCGACAACATATTGTGACCCTCCCTTGTTAGATAAAATGCTTACATGATTTACGTTAAAAATTGATCAACGTTTTTTTTTTAATGTAAAATGATAAACGTCTTGCCTCTGCTTATTCAAATTTAATAATATTTATAATACGTGCAATTCAGTAAGTATTGAAAATTGAATTTTCGAATTGAGGGGATGCCAAAAACATTGACACCTTTAGGCTTGTAAACAATCTCATTGCATTTATTTTTGCTAAAAATAGTGATCTCGCTAGCAAGGGTAACATTTGCCCTTCCTTAAGTGGGTATACTATTTCCTCTGCCGATTTCAGTCAAATACGTAACTGTGGTGCTAAAATAACTTTAGTGTTAGAATATTTTACTACATCATGTTTTACCAGTCAACTTGTGTATGTGACCAGGGCCTACTAGAGAGGGGGTCTTGAGGGGTTGCATTCCCGGGCCCCCAAATTTATATACCAATTTTTTTGTTTAATATGCATTTTAACGGCAAACTGCAAATGAACAGCAAAAAATTGGCCACTTTTTTGCTCTTATAAAAAACAATTTTTTTCATTCACGAGGACCCCCAAATTTTAACGTTCCCCTCTTACCTCTAGGAGGCCCTGTATGTAACTAATTTATCCATTAAGTCAATGCAAAAACGCTGTATAATTTTTAATAATTTAAAACAATGTAATAAATAATAAAACCAATTTACTTGTTTAAAAAATATTTATTTCTATTATTTACAAGTTTTGGTCTGTGACATACAAAATTGGACAATTCTACTTATATTTATATTAAATATGGCAGTCGCTTTTAAAAACTAATCAATAAATATATTTACAAAAAAATAAAATTACAGATGTGCGCTTAACTTAAAACAAAAGGTTACGAACTTCTAATCTAATCTAGATTGAACTAGTTTATTCTTTGGTTACAACTGGCAATTTTAAAGTGTGCGTAAATGTATGTACTACGTCTACCTAACAATCGTCTCTCTTTCTTATACGCATTTCACTGGATGTGACGGCGATCCACTCGTTCCTAGAGCTATCAAACCACGTTAAGCCCAAATTGTACCTCCCGTTCAAGTTGGCGTGTTGACAGTGGGAATACCACCAGCCTCCTTCGTAATTGTTAGCACAATGTGTGTTGGAAATATCGCGATCGTTGTCAACTGTTGAAAACTCCATGCGGTTCTGGTAGTTCATGGCGTCACTTGCGTTTCCGTGGTACTTGTCCACCACGAGTTTAAAACCCATGCTGAAGTCGCCGACCCAAAAACTATCATACGTCGCCTGCCAGTATTTGCCATAAATGTCTTTCATGTTGATCTCTAATTTCGTGCAATTTCCTGCTGTTAAATAATGGATGTTTCGGTTGCCCAGCCAGTGTTCGCCGGTGGCAGAACCAAAGCCGCCGGAATATTCGTTCCAATTACGGTTGAAGTTGACCGAACCGTCGTATCGCTTTTGTATGGTGGTCCATCCGCCTTGACAATTTGCCATGATTGGTTCGCCTTCGCCAGGTGAAATGAGGTATAATCCATCAGGGCCAGACACGGCGCTACAATCATGCGGTAGCTTATTTACGATGCTTTTGTATTCATTCTCGAAAGACTTTAGTTCTTGAACGAGATGTATCGTTGATTTGGTAGCATTTGCGTCGACTGTTGATGATTCACTCTGGAAAAAAAAACCTCGATATTAGTATTTTTGAAAATTATTATAAAAGCTTTAACAAATAATAGCCATGTTGAAAGAGGTATCTTCATTTATTTAAAGAGTAGGAGGTTACTAAAACCTTGACGGAACACTACAATGAAAACGTTTTTTACGTAAAGCAAACGGTTTTGAAAAAGATTCTGATAATGTATACATTTACTTGGAAACAATATTTTTTTATCTACGTACGTATTTGTCCCTGTTATAACCAGGGCATGAAACCGGTTTTTTAAACCGGTTTAAAAAACCGGTTAACCGTTATTTTTTGTCAGAAAAAGTGATTTTTAACCGAAACCGAAACCGTTATTTTTAAAGGCAAAAAAAACGGTAACCTTTAACCAAAATAATAAAAAACCGGTTTTTTTAACGTCTTTTTTTTAATAAAAATTACGATGAAAAATACAAAATCTGTAGTAAATGCGATTAGTTTACCAAAAGTCATTACTGAACTCTTGATTGTACATTTATTATAAAATTATAAATAAATAATATCATTTCATACTTTGCATTCCTGATCAAAATAATTTTAAAAACCGGTTAATTTAACCCGTTTTTTCTAAACCGGTTTTTTACGAATAAAACCGGTTTTCAACAAAAACCGTTATAAAAATAAAGTTCTCGATTTCGGTTAACCGTTAACCAAAAATTTTTTCGGTTTCGAGCCCTGGTTATAACACGGATCTAACTAGGAGTACACAAAAAGAGGGAATAAATCAAAGATGGGACAATTAATTAACTCATTAAAAAATCAAGTATTGTATATAAAAAAATTAAAGATAAAACATGTTATTGAACATTTAAAAAAATCTTTTATTTGTATTGGAAAACAGAATAGCAATGTTTCTCAAAGTATACTGCGCGGACCCCTAGGGTTTTAAATTCTTCTAAAGGGGTCCCCCGGGTCTTCGAAAATCACGAAATTTTTTTTGTAAGGTATTTTCAACAAAACAGTTTATTGGGGTCCTCTGTAAGCTTTTTATTTTAGAAGAGATCCTTGGAGTAGAAAGTTTGAGACACTGGTCTATAGCAATATTTTACATTACATATACAACGAGAGGATTATCATCTTTAAGCATTAACTTTCGACTTGCCAATAAATGGATTATTTATCTGTTATTGTATACTACTATTACATAACAAGAGTTGTAAGAAGCATATAAAGTACGAGTGGAAAAGTTGCGCACGGAGCCGCGTAGCGACGAATGCGTATTTTCACGAGTGCGTAATTGCTTTACAACTCGTGTTATGTAGCATACTTTTTCTACGATCACTTAATACATACGATTTTTACGGTTTTTTGGCTAATATGCACATGTAATTACGTTACCGGAATTGATAATAATATGATATTTACAATGCAAAGTATCGATGACTTTCAATCGAAGTTTTTATATCCCTGCAATAACGTTATCCAAAAACTTTACATGTGAATAGAATCCAATTTATTTTGTAAAAAACTTTTTCAAAATTTCGTTTCTTGGATCCCTTGCAATGGTTAATTTTTAAAATTATATTCAAGCAGAAAATACAAGTGTGGCATACATTACTAGGGTTCGTGAAACTATAATTAAAATTTTAATTGAAAAACATCTGCTACAAGAATGAAATACTAAATTAATTGAAGTAGGTAACTGTATTTAAAAGTTTCAAGGTTTCTTTTGTAATTTATATATATTATGATAATTGCAATCCAATCTTCGAAAACAAAACCAGTTACGTCCGAGTGAAATCTGGACAATCTGGACAAACAATAACCTTTCATAAACTGCCAGATTGTTATGTAAGTGACATTAATTATTACTTGCACCTGTGTAACAAGAGTTATGTTGGGGCCAGTTAAGTAAAAAATATTGAACCAGTACTCAGGGTTAAGTTAAATTTCCGTTACATTGGTCATTTATTTTTTGTTGTGCAAAAATGTAATGGAAGGAAAGCAATATTTGGTTATTTTGAGCGATCATGTTATAAAAGATAATGAATGAAACAATCTTGCTGATCAAGTGAGAAGAGTTTCGTGAAAATAGTACGGAAATTAAAGTAAGATCAAATGTGGAAAATACAAAATTCCGTTAGCGATTTTTACGTAAATATAAAACTAAATCAAGGAAATCTTGCAAGAAATAACGCAGTTCATAAAGGCAACCATAAAAATAACTTATATAAATATTCCATTCACGAAACGGCGTTATTGTGTTTTACATAGCGATATTAAAGTGCATTTTTATGTTATATTACCTTTAAAATATGATCGTGAAGTTTAGAAGTCTGCATACTGGATGATTTCTTTAAATTATCAACGTTCTCTCTCGTCTCCTGAATTATAATATGATCCATATCCATTTTATCCTTTAAATTTGAGACGCTGGCTCCGATAGCTTTCGTAGATTGTCTAATATTTGTTTGATCTTCCTTCAGAATTGCAATTTCAGCGATGGCTTGGGACATTTGGAATTCCAATTTAGAAATTTCTTTCCTGAACTCCGGATAATTAGTGTCCACTTTATTTTCAATGCTTTCGACGTTCTCTAGAAGTTCGAGCATCGACATGTGGAGCTTATCAAAGTTTGATAACTGTCGGGTTAAATTGAAGATGGAGTCTGAGTTCGCGTTTTGGTTTGCTTCAAGCTTTAATAATTTATCTGAGAGACTCGCGGATCCGTCGTTATCTATGTGGTTTGTCTGTATCTCGTTTAGTTTGTGTATTTTTATGTAGTCGTCGATGTTAACCCCAGGGATGGTGTCTTCGGCGTTTTCTTGCTTGTCACCATCGTTAATTTTAACTGCTCTTTGTAAAATTTGCATTTCTTCTTGCAGTTTCAACAGTTTTGTTTGCAAATCGTCGTTTGACTTCCGTAAATGTTTGGTTGTTTTCTGGAGATCAACTATATGCTTGCGGAGATATCTTTGATGGCGATACGGATGGTTTTTATCGTCTGGTAAGACCAATTCTGCGTCGCGTTTCTCTTCGTTCAGTTTTTTCCAGTTATAATTCCATTCAAGTTGAACGGCCTTTAACTGTAACAAAAAAACAAATCTTTAATTAATACAAAAGGGCCATGATTGGAGCTTTTAAACAAATAGAAATGTAGGAAGTAAATTAAGAGGTGTCAAAAGGTTTTTTATTTATTGGCGTTTTAACCACAGAACGCAGCAGTGGCTCATACATATGTATATCACCAACTCGTTTTAGTGAATAAATCGTTCGAGAAAACCCTAAAAAAGGTCCCGTGTGTGTGATGTGCGATTTTCCCGTTCATTGAAGAAGTCCTCTCAAGCGATTGGAAATAACGAATGGTACGATTTGAACAAATTCGGGAGCTCAGACGAGAGTTCACTGAGCGCCTCTATTAAAATTTGGAATCGGCGCAATCGTGCTTGCCTAACGAATTGAGTTATGATTGCGTATAAGCCGGCAATATATTGTTTGACATAATTTTGTTAAACATAATAGAATTATGTGATTACTTTGGATATTCGCCGGTAAACATTCGTTGATGTAATTCCAAAGTAATTTAACGGTATTGAGCTTACGGGTAGAGTATGATGGAGATTAACGGTGGATGGAAACAAAATAAACTTGTACGTATATTAGGTATACAGGGTGGTCCACTTTTTTGTAGCAGAACTTAAACAGTCGATAAAAAAAAACTTATTTTAAAGCGAATATTCCATATCAACATGGGTCCAAAAACGCTTCATTTTAAAGATACAGAGTGTTGAAATTTTCGAAAAAATAACGATAATTTTTAACTGTTTCTCAACCAGTAGATATATTTAAACCAAATTTGGTATACCTTACAGGTTACCACAATTTCAAGTCCCACAAGCAACTAGCGACGGAGTTGTGGGGGTTCAGTTTCAATAAATTTTCACGAAAATTTTGCTCCCAAGTTCGATCTAAAAATATAGCTAATATTCGTAATAAAGAAGTAATTACCGATTTTTGCAGTTTTTAATAACAGAACATACTAATAATGAGGGAAGAAGTTTCGCTAAATTAACAATTAATGAGCATTTACTCTGCAAGTGCAATTTTTTGCTTTTCGCGATATTTTTAGATCGACCTTGGGATCAAAATAGTAAAATAAATCAAATTTCGC
Source organism: Elmis aenea (assembly GCA_947652605.1). Classification (NCBI taxonomy): domain Eukaryota; kingdom Metazoa; phylum Arthropoda; class Insecta; order Coleoptera; family Elmidae; genus Elmis; species Elmis aenea. The sequence continues at coordinate 5,451,158 of OX393577.1, read as the reverse complement.
ACCAAACGGTAACAGATACAAAGAAAACTCAAGAGCCACTTTTTGTTTAGAATAAAATGCTCTGCCCAAAAACAGTTCGAGTTTGATTTTGAACAGGGCCGAACTAGTTTTATATAAAATTTATTGAATCTGAACCCCCACAACTCCGCCACTGGTTGCTTGTGGGACTTGCAATTTTCACAGATTGTGGTAACCTGTAAGGTGGTGCTGTATACCAAATTTAGTTTAAATATATCTACTGGATGAGAAACGGTTGAACATTATCGTTATTTTTTCGAAAATTTCAACACCCTGTATCTTTAAAATGAAGCGTTTTTGGACCCATGTTGATATGGAATATTCGCTTTAAAATAAGTTTTTCTATCGATATTTAAAAATAATTCATATAATTTTAATAAACTTGTATCGTTTATTAAATTAATTGTAGCTCCTCTTATACTAAGGAATAATTTATCTAATTTAATCGTAACTCTTTCTCTTATAATAAGCGAGATCCCCATGCTGGAAATGTAATCTGGGACACCCTGTATATATTGCAAAAAATAACCGAAATTTGGCTTATTTTGTGCAAATTTTATTGTTAAAGTTTGCATGATTTCACAAACAAGTGATGTTTGCAGCTGTTTTAATAACTAAAACATCCAAATTTGGTCTACTCTGTACACTTTTGAATTCTAACCACTAATAAAGCTTAAACATGATTAAGAAATTCTATGAATCATTTTAAAGCAGTAAATGGATAGAGCGCTGGACCTGTTTTATTCCCGATTTGGAAAAGTATATATCGAGCAAATTTGATTTTGTAAATAAGCCAACTGTGATAAGGGGTTTGGCGGTCGCCTCGGGCGCCAAAATGTTATGAGCGCGAAATTTCGGATATGAGCAGTAAATTACAAACTTAGATAGAACGGAGTTTGGTAATTTATCAATCAAAAATTTTGCCCTAATCCCAAACTTAATATTACGGTTTAATTTATTCCGTTTCATATATCAGGCTTTAAATAATGAGAATATTTTATTTTTCATTTGGGTTGCGAAAAATGTGTAAAAATAATAGTAAGATTTTCATGTACAAAACCGCAGCAATTTTAAATTAAATTCGTGAAAATACTTATAAATGCAGCGAAGATCCGTTCAATTTTGTAATTAACATTAATAAATTATCATGATGTACATGCTGGTAATACGAACGTGAAGAAAGCCCACCGGGGTTGGAATAAACTAAAACCAATATCATAAAACAATGTTCTTTACAATGTATACTTTTATAATTTGCAAGGTTTTACTTTTTTTTCATGTTTTTTAAATCTCATTTTAATATTTTAATAAAAGCAACTTGTTTTTCCCAAATTCGAAGTTTTAACTTCAATGCTACTATGCCAGTGACCATAAAACAATGTTCCTTACAATATACTTTTATAATCTGCAAGATTTTAAAAATGTTTGTCAGATTTTTTTAAATCCAATTTTAATATTTTAATAAAATTAACGTGAAGCTTCAGACCGCGGGCCGCATTGTAGGATTTTGCGGCCCGTGGGCCGCGTAGATGACACCACTGATTGATACAAACATATAATTTAATTTTTTAAATCATCTTTAATGTAAACTAAAATAACTTTTAATACCACTGCTATATTATTTTACATATACAGGGTGAGTCATTAGTGGCGGATCGGTCGATTGCGGCTAAACGGTTTGAGATATAATGTTGATTCAAACGGTATTCCATACAGTTTTTTCTTCCGAACACGATAAAAATATTTTCAAATATACAGGGTGAGTCACCTCTCTGGAACCAATAGCAACTTTTATATTTCAAATACAACACCCCATTTTTTATTTAATATTCTTGACCGCCTTCATTTTAGCTTTACATCGATATAAAACAATATAGGTTTTTATGCGGCTTTGTAACTAAAAAAAAATAATTTTCAAAATTTTTCAAGGTTTTAAGTCTTTATTTAAAATATTCTCCTGAAGTCATTTTTCGAAGCACAGACTTGTAATTTGGTAAGGACATGCAGAAAACATTGCTCTATTAGCTCGATACGAAAAAGTTTGAATCACGCATACAGGGTGTTCATAAATAGGTGGCAACTTTCCTGATTTTCAAAAGCTCGTAATTCGATTTTTTCAAATGCAAACCCCTGTATTTTCTTATGTCATCGAATTCGTCTTTAAGAGAGCTTCATTTTTTATTAAGTATGTCCTATACCCAAAACTCATACTTTTCGAGATATTCGACTTTTGTTTTTTCTAATCGTTATTAAAGCAAATAGGATGTCGTGGAAATCGAAAAAGCTGACTGTTCACTTCACTAACATCAAAAACTTGTCATTTAATTCTTGAATTATAGCATTTCCACAATTAATTTCACTTTACAAGAGCAAATTGATATGGTTTATTGCTTGAGAGAAGGCGAAAGAAATCCTTTGCTGGCGGCAAGGATTTACGCACATTTTGATTAATATGCACTTATAGGCTAACTAGTTTATTCAATTTCATACAGCAATGATTTTTTTATGTTCTGTTATTTTATTTACAGAATTTATTTAATGTTTTTTTTTGTGGTTTCAACAAATAATTTGTTTTTCATTTTCCATTTTTCTTCGCGCTTCCTTTAAGGTTTAGAAACACTAGTAAAGTTTATAACAATAATAAAATTGATTTGGTTGCCAATTTATTTATTGCTTATAAGTGAATCCACAAGACTTGTATCTACCTACTATTAGTAATTAAATACACGAAACGGTGAATAAACCATGTCAATTTGCTCTTATGAAGTGAAATTAATTGTGGAAATGCTTTAGTTCAAGAAATAAATGACAAGTTTTTGGCGTTAGTGAAGTGAACAGTCAGCTTTTTCGATTTCCACGGCATCCTATTTGCTTTAATAACGATTAGAAAAAACAAAAGTCGAATATTTCGAAAAGTATGAGTTTTGGGTATAGAACATACTTAATAAAAAATGAAGCTCTCTTAAAGACGAATTCGATGACATAAGAAAATACAAGGGTTTGCATTTGAAAAAATTGAATTACGAGCTTTTGAAAATCAGGAAAGTTGCCACCTATTTATGAACACCCTGTATGCGTGATTCAAACTTTTTCGTATCGAGCTAATAGAGCAATGTTTTCTGCATGTCCTTACCAAATTACAACTCTGTGCTTCGAAAAATGACTTCAGGAGAATTTTTTAAATAAAGACTTAAAACCTTGAAAAATTTTGAAAATTATTTTTTTTTAGTGACAAAGCCGCATAAAAACCTATATTGTTTTATATCGATGTAAAGCTAAAATGAAGGCGATCAAGAATATTAAATAAAAAATGGGGTGTTGTATTTGAAATATAAAAGTTGCTATTAGTTCCAGAAAGGTGACTCACCCTGTATATTTGAAAATATTTTTATCGTGTTCGGAAGAAAAAACTGTATGGAATACCGTTTGAATCAACATTATATCTCAAACCGTTTAGCCGCAATCGACCGATCCGCCACTAATGACTCACCCTGTATTTATTTTTACACAGTTGAAAAATTTAAACAAAATAGAAAAAAAGAGAGTTGGACGGAAGAGGGGGAGTTTTATCCAAGCATCCCGCCTCGGGCCGCAAAGTTTCTAACCGAACCCTGTTAATACAATAATATTTATTGTAAGCAAGTTTGGCGCAAACTTTACGGTTGAAGTTCAGTCTCAACAATTTCACGATTGAACGTGTGTGTTCAGTGTTGGACCAACAGAAAAGCATTTTATGCGCTGGAAGCAGTTTAGTCTTCCTGGTAAAACATTTAGAATAATTCAGTTGTTTTAACAACTTTCAGGAACTTTTAAGTACTGATAGTGCCACTGTAATAATAATTAGTTAAATAAACTTTTAAATTAAACAAATTATGTTCAATAATTTTTGCTTGATGGATTTTTTAAACAACAGGAAACAAACCTAAACGTTTTTACTTTTAAATCCAGGCGATTTTAACGGTTTTTTAAGCCATGCCCATACATAACGCGTAATTTAGAGAAAAACCCACAAGTTTGCATTTTCGACAGTTTTATCAGGTACATAATCTTATGATAATCTTTAGTAGCACAATAGCCGAGGTATGTACACGAAACAATTTGTAAAACTCGACTCTGAATAGGCAATTGTATTCATGTAACGACATTTTAATATATTCTCTCGTCTACTAGCTCACTGTTTAACTTAGCGAAGCTAAAATAATTTACATTTTCGTTAAAATGCATCCATGCATAAATTATGCCGCACAGCCATATGTCATTCATTTGTTTCACATGGGGGCGCAGGGTTAATTAAGTATTATAACCAGCCTACTACATTCTTCTTAAGGAATGACCTGACATTATTTCTTCGTTGGACTAGTCTGCGATACGGGCAAAAAATTAAATATTTATCGTTATGCTGGTACACCTGCGTTTTAACGGATACGTGTAAAAACTATTTACATGCTGCATACTTAAGTAACTATGGGGTGTCTCACAAGGTATGCCTTCGCTAATTTTTGCATTAGTCGAATGTTTAGAACCTAAATAGAACGTTTCAAGCAAACAATTTTTTAACAAGTCCCTTTATATGCAGGGTGTCCCAGTAAAAGCATGAGGATCTTGTTAACAGTAAGAGACACAGAGTTGGTTAAATGGGTCAAAATGATCTATGATTTAAGAGCAACTATTCTATAATTAAAAATATAGAAAACAATTGATCGTTTTTGCGCTGTTGATAAAAAAACAAAACACATCAGGTTTTTGACTTTTGCTTATAACTTGCTTGTTTGAAGTTACATTCAAAATATTTTTTGACATTATTGAAGCATTTTTTTGCGCAGATCTGATATGTGTCAATAAATTTTACCTATCTTCATTTGTTTTCGTCATTTTAATATCAGCCGTATATAAAATAAGAAAGTTGATAATAAAAAAAAAAACAAAAATTTATGTAGGTAAAATTTGTTGACAAATTTCAAATCTACGAAAAATATTTTGAGAGTGATATTGATTAAGCAAGTTATAAACAAAAATCAAAAATCTGATGTTTTGTTTTTTTTATCAATAGCGCAAAAACTATTAAATTTTTTTCAAGATTTTTTTCATAGAACAGTTCTCTTAACATATGCATAATTTTGATCCATTTAACCAACTCTGTATCTCTTACCGCTTACGAGATTCCCATGATGTTCACTTAAGCGGGGACACCCTGTATGTGAAGGGACACATTAAACTTTTTTTTTGCTTGAAACATATGACAATATATTTAGCGATTTTAGAAATATTCGCAACAGTAAAGTGCCCTTATTTTAGAGTTACCAAAAAAAGTTCAAAGGAAAAGGGTTTTTATTTATTGTAATTTTTGAATAATTCTAAACAACTTTTTTCTTTAAACTTTTTTAAAATCTAGTGTCCTATGAATTTGTATTAAACTTTTATCATTTTAAAATCATTTTTAGGTCATGCAACAATTTTTACCGAGAATAAAACTATTTAAGAAATCGAAAATAAAAAACTTTTCCATTTGTGGGAGACTTTTGAAGGTTAAAATTACTCCAAAAATAAAAATTGGAATTTTAACGTCAAATTCTATATTTAGTCTTCTTTTTAAATTAGAAGCAATCTTTACACGTGCAGTTTTTTGTACCTGTTAAAATAAGGGGCACTCTACTCTCGTGAATATTTCTAAAATCGCTAAAATCTAGTGTCATATGAACTTTAATCGTACGTTTTTCACCTTAAAATTAGTTTTAGATCATGCACCAACTTTTATCAACAATAGAGTTTTCTGAGAAACCAAAAATTAAAAACTATTCCATTTGTTGCAGACCTTTTAAATGACGCTGTATAGCCCAATTCTACTATTTTTTAGTTAGGTACTGTTTACATTTTAATTGCAAGAAAAAGCAGATTATTATAATTTTGAAATAAAAGAAAACAAGAAAAAATTAATGCATAAAAATTTAAAAAAAAAAACAAACATTAAAACCATTGTTTTAATCAACAGAATACAGTAGTTAACGTTCGGTGTTTAGTTTGCCTTTCTTTTTTAGGCCAGGAGGGCTAATGGTAGGGTCGGGGAGGCTTAGCCCCCCTAGCCCCCTCGTAACTACGCCAATGGGAGGTCGGCTCTTGACCACAAAAATATTCTAACGTTTCTTTTTTTTTGGCGGATGAAACTGTGGAATTTGGTCTCTTAAGATTTCGCCAGCAATCAGACGCAGGAGCGTCACAGTATAAGATTCGATTTGATCCAGAGATATGAGGTTAAGAACATAAAAGAAGCAGGTAGGTAGTCAATTTGGATATCCTATTGGTTACTAAAGGCAGGTGGAGCACGCCGAATGTCGGACACACGCTGGACGCGTCCGTCGTGCACCTGCCGGTTGCGCGACACGGAATAATCCGCCTTTGCACTTAATTTTTAATAATTACGGTAGTTCCAGTCCATCGAACTAAAATGATATATACAAAACCAAACACGCACTCGGCCACAGTAAAAATTAATACCGATGTGTGTTAACGTATCGTAGATAAAATTCGAAGAATTATTTATCATTTTTACCACTTAATTCAGGCCACTATGGGGAAATTGTTTGCTATAAGAGATAAAGATTTATATATATTAGAGCGTAATGTGTAGTGATATTTAAATATTTTAAAGATGCAAAGGTGACTTGATGGTAAAAGCATAAAATCAGAGTTTTTATGCATTGGAATTATTTGATATGTCAAACAAAAAAGGTAGTATCAGTTTTTTTATGGCATACTTAGTCACGAAGATCTAAAAGGCACCTTATGGTTTTCTCATTATCGCCATGGGTATTTACTGGAATAGATAGCATTTGTTTTTTTTTCCACTGATATACCAATTTTAGTTTAAAAAATTAACTAATTTATACTTTTCAACAGGGGCGGATTTAGGCATAGTCTTTATGGGCTGCAGCCCGGCCCCGTTCGATCAAAGGGTCCCCTTCGTGGCCAAAAAATTAAAACAAAAACAATCTCCAAGATGTCCTATATAGAAAACAAATATTGAACAACAATGACATATGAAAGATTAAATTATTTATCAACTCCTTTTATAAACTGTGATTCAACCAAAGAATTACAATGTGATGATCAAATAAAAGAATTTGCAGAGGAGTAACTCTTTAAATAGCTTCATTTCCGTCTCTTTACGAATGCAACCGAATCTCTATATGTTATAATAAGCTTGAATCCCCATAAAGGCCCAGACGAAATGGTACACCCTAAGCAATTACCAGAATTTAAAAAAAAAAACTAAAATAAAGTCATTATCAGTCATGCATTTATGTAATAACTTCTCTCTTAAAACCAGATTAAAATCAAGATGTTTTAAATAATGGGGTAAGATTTATGCAATTACAGAATGTTGTTATTAACTAAATCAAGAAGTTCAACAAATTACTGGGTATTATTCGCATTTTACTTGCTTGTCACACAATTTATGAAGGATGTAAAATCGAAACGTACATTCGTATCAGACAATTAAATCGGCACATAGATAACGTATACGGGTTTGGAATCTAAAATTGGAATATAAGGATTCACGTGTTAAATATTAATACTTTTTTGACGAATTTCGGTGACCAGTAGCGTTACTTTAATATAGATTAAACCACATCCCTGCGCACCACTCTGACAGTACTTGTAAAATTTGACATAACATACATTTAATTTGACAGGTAGGTTAGGTGAAGGAAATTTCCTGACAAAATATAACTCGGCATTGCAAATAATCTATAATTTTTGACAAATCTTCACTCATGCAAGTTGAATAAAAAAAAAATCACTCGTGCACTTCGTTCGATTGTGTTTTAAAAAAGCTCAACTTGCATTCGGGCATATCTACCAAAAATTATCGATAATTTTTAATGCACTTGTTATATTACTCTGATAATTTGAAAACTATTGTTAATGATTATTTTGAGGAGTTGCCCAAAAGATTTTTTTTTCTGAAGAAATCTCGTTATTGCAGAAACGTTGGAATAAGTGATGTTGAGGAGCATATATGTAGAAAAATAAAAAAATTTCTTTGCTCTGTCTTTTCTTTCATGGCTAGGTAGATTACAAAAAAATCTCCCGTCGTATATTGCACTAAAAACGAACAATACTTTTAATTTAAGGCCTGTGAACTAAAATTTACTGCGGATTAACGATTTTAAACCAGCTCACAAAAGTTAATCATTTAAACTCGCCTAAAATGTCCCATTTTTATTTTTTTGTGCATTTTAGGGATAGTATGTTAAATCTCAGTATTTATGATGTTCATTTATACTCATAACTACCATTTTTATAGCCCAGCTAGAGTATATAATACTCAAATGGCTGGTGTTGATCATTTTCTGTTGGTCTAGCGACCGTATAGGATAATAATAGCAAGTTATGTTCTACCTATAATCAACTATAGCACAAATCAATATCGTTTATATGAACAAACCACGTAGTAAAGTTAACCATATATGCAATATATAAGCTATTTTATGAAACGAAACTTGGTTTATTACAAGGGAAAAACGTTGAAGTACGGGTATTTTAAAAGAAATATTAAACATATCACGATCAGGCCTTTTACAAAAAATATTTTCGGGGTCTTTTATAAGAAATAGTGTTTGAGAAATGTTTTATTGCCTTTTATCTTTAAAAAGGACTTTGTAGTGGCAATAGTTTTTATACTACACAATTAAATTTGGTTTTATTTTATATAACACGCAATGATTTTTTTTACTAACATACGCAAGCTATAAGCAAAATAACTTACATAACAAAAATGGAAGTACAGCCACTTGCAGCTGAACATCACCCCCGTCACAGATCCTTTGTGTAGTTAATAGTTATTCTTTTGTTATTATACCCACATTCCTTTTAAAGCCGCCGTATGCCAATGGAAAATTTGTCTGGCTGCAGGTGTGACGGATGTGAAAAACTAGCCGCTAAATCGCTGTTTTCTTTATGTATTAATCGAGTGTTCTTTGCAAAAATGATCCAACTTAAGTAGCCTTATATAAGTGTACTTATTCTGTCATTTAGGAATGAATCTATTTGCAATAGAGCCAACGCCGATCAAATTAATATGAACAATTAAAATCATTTGAAAACTAAATACGAGGTAAGCGCCAAAATTTCCCCCCCTGACCTAGATCTAGGTATCGCAGGCGGGTAAAATTTTTTTAACACACTGGTTCAAGTCATATTAGCCTTGGAAAAAACAAAAATGGATTTTATGTCAATTAGTTTTCTTATAACTGTCATTCGTTCATCACGATGTCAGAAGTCACGAAAATTGCGTATTGAGCTGTTATAACATTTCTTACTCGCGAAGGTCTTTCTCCTCAAAGCATCAAAGTTCGACTGAATGGGGTGTACGGGGACAATTCCCCGTTTTATTCTGTAGTAAAAGATTGGTCAAAACGGTTTCGAATGGGGCAAGAATCCTTGGAAGATGATGCAACAACAGGAAGGACTGTGGAAGTGGTGACGGGCGACAAGATTGCCCTTGTTGAGGAACTCGTATTAGGCGATCGACGCTTGAAGGTGAAAGAACTATCCAAAATGTCGGGGCTTTCAGATGCAAGCATTCGCCGAATACTCCACGATCGGTTAGGCATGACTAAAGTTAGTGCAAGGTGGGTCCCCAAACATCTCTCAGTAGTTAAGCGCCAGCGTCGTGTTGAATGTGCTCGATACTTTTTGGAGCTCTGTGGAGAAAATCCTGTGGACGCGTTGAAGAAAATTGTTACAGGGGATGAAACGATGGTTCTCTACTATGATTCTTTGCCCAAAAGAGAATCGATGGAATGGAGGCGAAAAGGAGAAGCACCGCCAAGAAAGTTCAGAGTCTGTCAGTCGTCAAAATGGTGATGGCTACGATCTTTTGGGATTGTGAGGGCATTCTTCTCATAGATTTTAAAGAACGCAAGACGACGGTCATTGGGGAATATTATGCACAAATAACGACAAAATATTCGTGAGAAAAGACGTGGGAAACTGACCAGAGGCGTGCGTTTACTGCACGACAATGCCCCCGTGCACACTGCTGGAATTGCTCAAGCCGCAATTCGTGACTGCGGTTTTGAACAAATCGATCACCCTCCGTATAGTCCAGATATGACCCCCAGTGACTATTACCTGTTTGTAAATTTGAAAAAGGACCTTTGCGGACGCCATTTCAGTGACGACCAAGAGGCGAAGGCTGCAGTTTGGGCACGTTACAGACAAACCGAAGGCATATTTTTTTAGGGGTATCGAATTGTTGCTAAAACAATGTAATAAGTGCATTGATGTCAGGGGGATTATATTGAAAAATAAAATTTAATTTTGAGCCTATGTCGTTTCTTTCATAGTCAGGCGCTCACCTCGTAATTGCCAATAGCTGGAATAAAAATAATGATATTGTAACGATACATTCGATTACAATACATAATAATGTTAATATTCAAAGAATGTTTCTATTTTTGTGCGATGAATTTGTTTTCTTTTGATGACCTACGCTGATTATGACATCCGGCATGCGATGAATTAATGTTTAATATTAATTGGAAGTATATTAGGTACTGATGTACCTTTGAAAATAACTGACTTTCATGTAGGCGCGTTCTGTATCAAGATCTATTAATTAAATACATTTATGTATTTTTAACGAGCGCAAACAATGTATATCGAGGTATGGTAGGTAAGTTATTTTAAACTTTGTTTATTGTGTGTCATAAAAGTACGAAATGGTGATGTTAGCTTTGAGAAATTATTTTTAACGTCATGTTTTAATACACTAGCAGAAAATAAAATGGTTTGATATTTTACATCATTATACCGGGTGTCCCAGTTTGGTATTGTGCTAGACCATTTAACTAAGGTTAATAAAAACTGGTAGGCTTATATTATAAACAATTTAACATCTTTTCGCACTACACATGTATTCATTAATTTGTTTTTCTATTGTTTCGCCATCTGTAATTTTTTTAAATAGCACAATGTCAGGCGGGGTATCATTTTAAAGAGAATTTCATTCTCAATACAACAGTGCACAGCCTGCATGCATAGTAAGTGGTCTCTTACGCACGGTAATCAAAAAGCACAGTTTTTAAAAGAATTGATCAAAGTAGACTCACGTCAAACACTTCCTGCCTGCCTAGTAAGTAAGTTATAACGCACAGTAAACAAAACGCACACTTGTCTAGAAATGTCAAAGTAGGCTTACGTCAAAATTGACAAGAATTACGTGTGTATATTAGCCAAAAAAACGTTTAAATCGTAGGTCTCATGTGGTCGTAGAAAAAGTTTGCTACATAACCCGAGTTGAAAAGCAAAAAAAAAAAATTTTTATTTATTTTATACCACTCAACGTTTTACAAACATATTTTCCGATAATTTGGCAACAGTTGTGTTTAAAAACAAAATATAATTTAGTCTTCATTCTCATTCCATTCCTTTCTAAATTTTTTTGTTTTCGCAAGTGTTTTTTTTTCACTCTCATTGAAGTAGTAGATATCATATGTAAATAAAATATTTTCCCATCATAAAAAAATGATTAAAATCTCAAGATAACTGACTACATGCATATTTAAGCTGTTTCATATAATTTATAGATTCTGCATTTCGCTTCAATGATGTTCTACGTTTCTATAATTTTCACATAATCGGGATTTTTTTGAAGGTCAGACACAGCTATTTTATTTTGTTTTATTTAAGATACACACAAAATAATGGTGGCGAAATAAATACAGAACACCGAAATCAAGCAATCATACACAAAGAATTCGTACATCGTTTTTAATTCTGACGTAGATCTTCGGGATGTAGAATTATTATCGTTTTTGGAGCCTGCAGTTTCACTTTGTGTCGGCAAACAAACGAGAAAATGTGTGAATGTTAAACAAGTTGCAACTTGTTTCATTAATACGCGAACGAAGCTCATTCGGAACGACAGTGAGGCGGCGGATTGTAATTTTTCTCCTAAAAGTCTTTGATAAATTGCTGCGCGAAATAATCACAGACACAAAAGTCCGCCCTTTAAAACGAGTTTCATGAATATAAAAAGACGACCAGTAATTGTTTTGGTATTCTTAAAAGAGATTGCCTTATTATGCTAGGTTGGATTTCTCTTTAAGCATCGCGTTCTATGAAAAAATGTTTTATTTTTATGAAAAGAAAGAAAACAAGCTTCATTTAGGTCATAAACATTTAAATAAAAAAATTTACCCATTCAGTTTCCCTTACAAAAAAGCTATAACGTAGATCTAATCAGTTTCAGATACAATATTACATACTTTATAATTACGCACTAAAAATGTTTAAATTATATTTTTCATCTTTTTTTAACGAGTATGATGTTAAATTGCCCAACAAATGTGCCTGAGATTGAATTCTTAATTCCTCAGAGTGCAAAATACGTACGAAGGTAATGTAGAGATTGAAGATATCATTTTGACCAGTAGAATTGTTTTAATCTCTTTTTCCACTTGCATTTTTATGTTGATTTATGCGTAAACCTAGCATAGGTAACTACGGCTTTTACGTTTACTATAATTTTCCTTGTATTCATCTAAAGAGGAAATCATTTATTTGGGAGGCACAATCTTTACACTCAATCTAAACCAAAATTGGCGCTATGGCATTAAACTAACGTTTTTTCCCCAGTTTATTTCTGCAAGTAGCTTTAAATACGTAATAAGCTATTATTATTTTATTGTGAACACTTGATGTAATTTTTATTTTTTATTATAATCACTAATTACCATAATTTTGTTTATTATTTGTTAGTTTTTTAAGACAACGGTATTACATTTTTTTGCCCTTTAGGCTCAAGTATGTACCTAGGCTGTGGAAAGTTGCAGAGGTGATTATGATCCCTAAATCACGGGAACATCCCCATGAAGTTTCATCTTACAGGTCAATCTCATTATTGCCTGTTATATCGAAACTGTTCGAAAAGCTGTTGCCCAAAAGAATGAAACCAATAATAATAGAAAAAGAACTAATTCCCTCTCATCAATTTGGATTTAGAAATTAGCATTCAGCTATTGACCAAGTACATAGAATTACGAATGTCATAGAAAAAGCCCTAGAAGGAATAAAGTTTGTTTTATCATCTTTCGAGACGTAGTGCAGGCTTTAGACACACTGTGGCATGATAGTTTAAACTATAAACTATCATCGCTCCTCCCTTAACAATACTTCCAAATTCTTCAGTCCTACATCTCAGAGAAACACTTCAGAATAAAGCAGGAAGAATCTTATTCAGACCTTAAAGAAATTAAAGCAGGGGTTCCACAAAAGAGCGTACTAGGTCCTATACCTATTGTATTTATACTTGTGATATTCCAAAGTTGGAAAACAATGCTATAGCGACCTTTGCCGACGACACGGCTATTTCAGCAGTAGAAAGAAACAATATAGAATCATCCCAGAAATTACAAGCAGCTGCCAATCAGATCAACGACTGGACAAAAACATGGCGTATACAGTTAAATGAAACTAAGTCAATTTTACCTACAAGAGAAGTACCAATCAAGAAGAAAGGCTCCATCAACATGTAAACGTCGAGGCGATCCAGCTCCTGGACGCTACAGGATTAGTAGTAGTAAGAAGACTCAAAAGGGTTAAACCGTTGAGTTAGTTTAAGCAAAAGTTTAAAAGCAGAGACTGTGCGGTAGTGTGCACGTTAATAATTAGTGTACTTATGTATTAGCAAACTAAAGACTACTGTTGGGTAAACCTCAGACTAAGTTTGAAAATTATTAATTAAGCTAGAGTTAAAATGCTCATTGGTTTCAAAGACCAGATTGCATTGTTATAAACTCTATTAAAGTTTAAGAAAGAAAAAAAATATCGTGGCAGTTATTAAATATTTCATTGTTTGAGGAATTTGGAAGTATCATTCGCGATCACCGTATTTGAAAAACAAAGGTATGGAATAAGCTTAAACTTAAAAATATTGACAATGGCAATAAAACAGTATCATGAACAAAGCGATTTGCATTTACAAACAGATAAAGATCAAAAGAGTATTTATTGATGAAATGTAAATGAATGTGTTTTAAATACAATCCACAGGCGTTTGTAAATGTTTGGTTAATTTAAATGAGTCCTGAAATATTTCATTCTGTTTTTATTCACTTGCAATTTTTAAATAGCTTCACAGCTTTGCGCTGCTTCGTCAATAGAATTTTGTCTTTAATATATGTTTGTTAGTAGGTATATGACTTTATATAAAAGATCATTTGCTAGCTTTTCAAAATATATCTTTGTTGCAAAAAATAACCGAGATATGGCTAATTTTGTGAAAATTCGATCATCAAAGTTTGTCATGATTTCGTAATCAAGTAATGTTCACAATTAAAAAACAACTCTCTCTTATCTATGAAAACAACTAACATCAACTAACATTTCCAAGTCAATTCTACAGCAGCCGCTACGTTTTTACCACTTACAATGTAAACTTCTAAATATAAATCTTCTCAAAGTATTCACATTTGGCCATATTAACAATACCACAATAAACAGATATACAAAAGAATACAAGGATTTGCTTAAAAGTTTAAAAATCTACTTGGATATGACGTTTAGTTGTATATTAATTGCAAACTTCACTTGTGTACGAAACCATGGCAAACTTTGACAATAATTTTTTTTACAAAAAAAAAGCATTTAGTTATATCCACCCTGTACATACATAACTATACAATATTCAGTGGGTGTTATCTTATTAATATTTCCAAAATGGGCCATGAAAAGGTTAAAATAAAAAATATACTCTATTCTGAGTGTAAGGGACATGTGGCCAACAGAATTTCCTCAATATCGTATAATATGATATAAAAAATAATAGATAGATAGATAGATAGATAATAGATGTACAGCGAATAAGGCAATTTTAAGAAGTCTGTAAGCCTTAGGACATTTTTTTTTTTGTTACACGACCTTTTCCTACGTTACCTATATTTAATTGCACAATATTTTGTTTCGGAAATTATTTTCATAAGATTAATTCAAATAATACTAATTTACACGTAAAAAAATGAATTTGCAATTCTTAATAATGTGGGTGTATCGTGCAAACAATTTGTAATTAAAATGTTGTAAACACTGTTTTTATGAATAGGCAGTATTTAAATTCGCCTCGCGTATAATCTTTTAATTAAAGCTGCGATGATTAAAACAAAATTGACTTACAGTATTTGTCGAACAATAGCGCCATGGTGTGAAATAATGAAAGTAATAATGGTTATAATATCGTCCCTCAAAGTTAACAAGATAGAATGATTATAAAAAGGGTGGCAAATCGTTTAATTCTGAAATATCATCTAACCCTCGCCTGATAAAAAAATTCCAAATCTAACAATACAGTCCTTTATAAGCAAGACTTGATGAGCCACTTTTTATGAGATTTTTTGTGCGCCTGTAAGCGCCACATTCCAGGATAATAAAGGGCCCGACAACAAATCGTGCGGATTTAGATCAAACTTCGTGTGGCTAATGTAGCCGATACGAGGGGGTAATTTATTTCATTTTCTCATAGGAACAGCGCCGTTGTCAAAAACTCATGGGAAAATGCTATGGCTGGCCGTGAGAGTGTAGCGAAAATTCAGCTCGTTAATAACACTGCACCGGATGGCTCTTTCCTTATTTTGATGCATATGAAATGTAACGTTCAAGCGAGATGGTCACGTGCAAATTAGTACGTCTCTTAGACGAATTTAATTTTTATTTGATTTCCCACGCCCTTCGGATCTTGCTTGAAGATGTGATAAACGCGGTGGGCATCAAATAATATCGGTCTCTTTTCAACGAATAACTCAAGTGGTGAATTAATATTTATGAGAAACTACTTGATCCGCGTTAGGTCTTTGAAGTTCACCCTGTTTGCAGGAAAGTAAGAATTTATTATCACGTTATTTTACTTTGTATTGATTACTGCTCAGAAACACCAAATGCATTAAAAATTAACAGAGAAGCAGCGAATTATTAAGTTAAATTATTACCGACAACTTCTGCATACACAGGTGGTAATTTAAAAAAAACAGAATAAGTTATTTGCTACTGAGAAAAAGCAGATTGCTTTATAAAATTTCTGTATATAAAATTCAAGTGCTATGTATGTTAATTAAACGGTCTATAGTGAAACAAACGCAGTATAATAAATTTAAATGGTATATAAAATAACTGAATGCTATATGAAGTAATGCTTTTGGAAAAATTAAAACGCTATACAGGGTGTTTCAGATTACATTTCCAGCATGGGGATCTCGCTTATTATAAGAGATGCAGGTTTGCTTAAATTAGATGAATTATTCCTTAGTATGAGAGGAGCCACAATCAATGTTTAAAAGTAGAAAATAGCTCGTGCTTCAGATGTTATAGCAAAAAATATGAAAATATTGAATTTTTTTACTCTCAAAACTTTTTTGTCTTAATCGCTAAATCAATTTACTTCTCCCTGATTTATAATGGTTATTGTTGAAAACCCTTTTTTTTATTTGGCGATTAATAAAGAAGTGAAATACCATGTGTGATAGATCAATGGATTCAGAAAAATAAATGCTATTTGAATATTTAAATAGTTAAAATTGCGCCCATAAGAAAAACTAAAGCTGGTTGTCATAAAACAAAAACGAATCGATCTAGAAAAAATACGTAACCACCATCCGATTCGGCTTAAAAAGTTGCTTCGACAATGTTTTTACACATTTAAAATATTTCAAACTCCAAAGGAGTTATAGACAATTTTCAAAAATCGTATTTTCCAGTTTTCCCTAATTTACCGTTTGAGATATTTCCAATTTCTCTTTGGATTATCAATAAGCACAAAATTTAGCAACTTTGCCAAATTTAAACCTACACTCTAGCTTTTATAATAGTCAAGATCCCCATGCTTAAACTCGAATTTCAATCACCCTGTATAATGTGCTAAATTTTTAATACATAGTTTATATTTTTTAGTATAGCATTTTGATATTTTTGTACAGCATTTTGCCATAATTTTTACATAACATTTTGATATTTTTCATAGAACGTTGCGGTTATTCTTATACAGCATTTAATTTTTATCCAAAAAACCCACAAAATTATGCTCATGATCATGAAGCAAACTTATTTATTCTTAGAACAAAATTCATGTATTCATGCACTAAACTGGTTACTGCCAAATTTTCAAACCAATAACAGTTACAACTTGACATGGGTGTATCGCCTGGAGACTTGGTCCCCAGGTCATCAAAATTTAGAGTCCCACAACAAGAATAACACAATAAAAACCACATCAAATTTTCTGCAAATTGAAATAGATTCGGTGACACAATCTACCCTCAGAAATGACAAAGCATCCATCTTTTACAACAGATTTAAACCCTAAGTTGTCGCTTTATTTAGGGATTAAGTGTTAAATGCAAGGTATAAATTAATAAAAAAACCGTAGCTTTGAGTACATTTTATTTGAAAGTTTTCATTTAGTATTAAAATTCAGGAATTTGATATCAATGTTTGATACAAATATTTATCAGGCTTGATTAGGTATATGTTACAGTATATTACATAACAAGAGCTGTAAGAAGCATATTACTCACGATTGCGCAATTGTTTTGCAACTCGAGTTTTGTACTATACTTTTTCTACGATCACATAATCCTTACGATTTTATCTGCCTTTTGTTAATAGTAAACACACTTGTACGTACGCTTGTCAATTTTGAGGTGAGTCTACTTTATTAATTTTTAAAAGACTCTACTTTTTGCTTACCGTGCGTAAGGACTCACTTGCTACGCGTGCAGGTTGTACAGTAACAGTAACGAATTGGTCGTAGAAAAATATTTTTATCAGTTAAGAAATATATTAGCAAGGCACCCAACAAACACCTGTCTTTTAAGTTGTCGAAATAAACTCGTTTAAAATGTGTTACACAGCAAAAAAGTTTTAGCTCGCTAGCAAACTATAACACCTATCATATAGTAGTACGATTCTTCAAGTTCAGCTGTTTATTTTAAACCCTGTAGCCTTACGTGCATGTAAATAAATAAAGGAAATCACAAAAGAATTTAATTAGGTTTGAGTATTGGGATCAATTTTTAATTAGATTATTGCGTGATAAGAAAAAACTAACTTATTACTGTCTTCTTTAAGAACGTTCTGCACCTGTTAAATATAAGGAATCCTTTTTTGTGCGTAACTTCAAAATATATACAAATACAAAACAGGGAAATTATATATTCTTAAAATAGTACGAAATATAAATTACCCATATTTTGCACAACGCAGTAGTTTTTGTAAACATAAACGCTTATTATTAAGTAAATGTGCTGTATAATTACAAGAAATTTAAGCGCAACTAATTGACTAAGTATAGCATACACTGCTATGTAGTTCGACTAATATTATGGTCCAATATTCTACGTAAGCGCTCATCAAAGTGTTCATAATTAGTGAAGTGTTGAGAGAGTAAATATGTAGAAAAATACAATAAACCTTTTGTGTGTTTGGCGCCAAGAAGAACGAATAACTTTAAAAAATTAGCAACGTGTAGCAAATTGCGTTAAAGTTTATATTTAACTCTAATTAATTCTGTTTAAAATAGTTCTTGAAAATTTTAATTAAAGGCTCAAACCAGTTTTAAAGCTTGTGTTAAAGCACCAATAAATTTTTTATATAAGCGTGCAAAAAGCTAATTATTTCAGTTTGAAAACCATACTTTTTTTACATACAGGGTATTTGCATTTATCTTAAAAATACATCGCAGTTTGAGATTTAAAAAAGCTGCACAATTTTATTAGTGAAAGTTACAGCAGGACCTCAAACTTCGAACACAATCCGTTCCAGAAGACGGTTCGACTTTCAAGTTGTTCGACTTTCGAGTAGAATTTACTCGGAGAAATAATGTAAATTGAATAAATCCACACCCACAAAATTTACCCGATATCAAACATTTTAATTGCCTATTTTAAAAGCTCGTATTTGTAAATAATGATAAAACAGGTATATTTAATTCCAATAATTGAATGATTTTATTTATAAGGGTACATACAAAAACAATGTAGTGTATTATTCAATCAATAATGATGGAGGAATTTATTGAAGATAATATGAAAATAACCCAAAGAAATAAATGAAACGCCTAAAAAACGCTTTAAAGCTAATTCTTTGTTCAACTTTTCAGTTTTTCGTCAAATTTCAATACCGGCCTTTTCTCAGTTTTTTTTGTTCGAATATTAAACCGTACGAAGTTCGAGGGTTCACTGTATGATTTATTTTAAAAGGACATTTGAAGAGTTTTTTAAGTACTATTTCTTCAATTTTCCAAAATTGAAATATAAACTAGATAAAGATAAAACAAATTTTAGTTCCTAAGTTTGTGGCTGTTAATAAAATTTAAAGTACGTTTCGTCTCTCCATTTCCATCATCAGTACACATGTCGTTTTAAAAATATTTTTTACTTTAATTTTTACGATTTATTCGCGCAGGGACCCGAACCGAAACGGAACTGGAACAAAACATCATGAACCGGAACTGAATTTTTTATTTAAAAACTCACAAAACCGCAAAACGAACCGAACCGACTTGTGTAAACCGGTTCAAACCGCTTCAACCGGCTCGGTCCAATTATTTTTTTTAATGACATTGTAAATTTTTTATTTTTGTAATTTTGATTACATTTACCAAAAATGGAAAAATTCCAGAAAGTTCAATTTATTAATAAGCATTGTCATCATATTTTGCATCGAACCGGAACCGGAAAAGTTAAAATTTATCGAACTGGTAACCGGAACTAAACCCTTATTCTTTGCGGTTCGAGTTCTTCATTTACATCATTTTATTGTTTAAACAATAAATAGTAAATAAGCTTCTTTCATTTTTATATTTATTTATATTTAGATAAGTGCGCATATGATTGCGTAATTTTCTTTTAATATAAACAAAAAAGAAAGTTAGTATTAGGAACCGTTGTTTTGTATAATTTACGTTAAGAACAATATAATTATTTACCTGATTCTTAGTTTTTCCACTCATCACAGCTGTAGCCCGACAGTGATCTTTGACACCACCCAATTCCTCCCTCAATTCTTCCAGTTCAGCTTCATACCTCACAGTTTTACCCCTGGATATTTCCAGCTCTTTGTTTAGATTGTAAACGTCGGTTTTTAAAAGACTCAACTCAGTGTCGATCTGTTCGTGGTTTTGTAAAATTACAGTCGAGTTTAGGCTTGTTTGTATTTCAGAAACTTCCATCTTCAGTTCTGAGACGGCGTTAGACAACCACTTTAAAGTTAATATATCGTTTTTCTCTTGCGTAGGGTGCTGTGATGTTTGTTTTCGTTTGTTTGGTACGCTTCCCGGTCCCAATTGTTCAATTTGCAACCTGTAAATGAAAACGAAAACAAACGTGAATAAACAGAACGCAAATATGTCACGAGAGAACACAAGCAGAAAAAAATGTAAATGTAAAAGTAAATTCATTTGTTTTATTACTTTATTTGAGGTAAATTACTTATAGTTTTGTGTGAGCACCGAACTTGCCCAAGACAAGAAAAACTTGTTTTTTAGCGTTTTAACAAAAGAATATCAGCCAAATAGTGTTAACAAAAGACGCGAGGGATTCTCGCATGAGAAGATATCTTATAATGGAGAGGAAACTTTTATTGATCTACTCTAATCTATATGCAAACTTCGGTGGTTATAAGTTTCATATCTGGGAGGGTTTAACAGATTTTGTTCCTCAAATCGTTTTACGCAATTTTATTCCTTATAATTCAATTTTAGATACGTATTTTTTGGATTAAATTGTTACAAAAAACAGTGTTTTAGATTAGACTATTCTTCTCGCATCACTTATAGTCCTACATCTAACAGTAGAAGGACTCATGACTAAATAAATAATCACTAAAAAAATGTGTTTAATATCCTATTAAACACTATAAATAGTAGTCAATGATTTTGAAAAGTCGCGTACTTCATGATTTTCCAAATAAAAAACTTATATTGTTTTAATATTTCACTGTTTTCAGTCGAGTAAAAATAGCCGTATAATATTTTTGTAAAAGTTTGAACCAGACACCATTATTTTTTTATCTTTTGGCAAATGATAACGTTGTTTAAATTGATGAATTAACGAAAAGCTATACGAAAACCGCAAAGCGCTGTTGATTATCACTTGTAGTCCTCTCAAAATAGCTCACAGTACATGGTGGCCAAATTCGAATCCTCGAATCTCGGTTAACGTAATAGTTAGCGAAAATCTGACATCGGTCTCTTGGGCTATTTTTTGAGAAAAGAACGCCTATGTAATCAGATTTTTTATATTGCTTTTCATTTTGGCACTACAGACGAAAAAGGAAATTTCTTCATTTTTGAAAATGTACTATAACTTCGTTATTTAATCAAATAAAACAAATGTTATTGAGGTTTTCTATGCAGATTTTTATGCTTAATTTAACAACAAAATCAAATTTGTTTTAGACTTGGTCTGACTTTTGAGATATGAAGTAAACTTTTATTTTTTCAAATGGAATTTTTTTAGCTTTTTAAAAATACATGGTATTAAAATTGCAAGCGACAGAGTTCATGTTCTTTAATAAATCTCAAAATATTCATAAATCGAAAACAAAAAACCTGTTATAAATGTGTTTTTGCTCTGATTATTCTATTTCATAGCCTCGTATTGGTTGAGTGAGTGATTTGTTCTGTAGATTCTGTTGTCATTCGTGTAAATGAATTTAAATGAAAACTTATTGATCACGAAACAAAAAAGAACTACGTACTTCAATTACAATTCAGACATTGCATAAATGTACTTTACTTCAGCAAAAAAAACATAATTGGTAAGTTTTTATACAAAACTCGATCGATGTCCGAGCGGACTGGCTTTGTCGTTTGTCTCAATGCATAGACTTCCGTCGAGCAGTTTTGAACTTCGCTTGCAGTTAGTATTGTCAAACAAATTTAATATTTAATTTTCAATTTCCATTTACAACGTCATTTCTGTTTTGGACTTTTTTAGTTAGAAACTGTTTTGTATTTCGACTGAAATGAATCACGCTCAAAATATCATGCAGTAATTTTTTATTAACGATCAAATTACTGATAAGGGGAGATTTTTATGTAATCTAGCTAGCCATGAAAACAATTACGTATGTCAATAATTTTTAAACGTCAAGTAGTGTCAACTTTTGTAAGTATTCTGACTAGGTGGTGTTGAGTTTAAAAGATTTTTGTAATTTTGTTATGTGTATCTAGAAAAATAAAAAAAATTCATTGCTCCCTGTCTTTTCTCTCATGGCTAGGTAAATTACATAAAAAGTCCCCCCTTAGTACAAAAACAGTTTATCACTTTTATTTTGCCTAAGAAAAGTCTTTGTATGACGCGCTTCATAATTTATCTTACCAAAATTGACCGGTAAAATAAAGTTATAAATTTTAAAGCTATTAATTTAGTATTCAATTTATGGTAATGAAGTCAAAAAAGAATGCAACAAGACATTAACTTGCCCAAAACAACCGCAGGGTCCTCAATCCACAGATATTTACGCAAATGAAGCTTGTCGATTAAATTTCGCAGGATTTTGGCTTTACTAACATAATTATGCTAACGCAATAAACTCCAAAAAGGACAACTTTTAATGTACACTGGATAATACAATAATCATTTTATAGAGTTATCCAAACTAGGTTACTGCGGCTAAAGCATGATTGCTTGAATCTAATTCCATGTATTCTACTGTATCATTAAGCAAAGTTTTTACACATAATTTTGATGAATTTGACGTACTTTATCCTGTTTTTATATTTTGTGGGTGTATAATGCGAGTTGTTTTTCAGTCTACCGTTAATACCTACGTAACTACCTCGGTACCGCGCGCGGAGAAAAACAACTGTAATGTGTTACATAAAAACAAGTGACGGTGATTGATAACTTCAGTAGACGGCGAGGAAAACAAATGACAAAACTCTTACTATTAAGATTTAAGCCACTTTTCATTCGATATCAGTCGAACAAGAGCTCCGAAAATTATGTTTTATGTCTCTTGGAATATTTATCAAAGGTTTGCTTTACAAAAATTTAGAATAGCAGCGAACGCAAGGCGCAATTATATCAAAAAGTGTTATATAATAGTATGTTATATAACAGGAGTTGTAAGCTTGTAAGAAGCATATTACGCACAGTGGAAAATTTGAACGAGTGCGTAATTGCTTTACAACTCGTGTTATGTAGCTTACTTTTTCTACGATCACATAATACCTGCGATTTTAACGGCTTTTTGGCTAATATACACATTAGGGATTCTGAGTCTCGACAATTTTTTAAGTCCCGGGACTCGAGACTTTTTTTTATCAAAGTCCCGAGAATTCCCGGGACTTCGAGACTTTTGCGAATTTTATTTACATACCAGAAAATAGTGGTTTGACCCGTCAAAAATGACGGAAGATTTCATAAATTGCAAGAAATATTCATATACTGAAAATTCAACGACTATTTTCACAGTAAAAAAAATATTTCTTGACAGTGACATTGTTTCTGAAAGCACCAGCTACATACTTAAAATTGCTTCTTTGGACGTCTCGTGATCGTGAATCGGTCGTGACAGTTGACAGAACGCGGCTAACTTATATACTAATATATATATATTTAAACCGTATTTACAGATTTTGTTTTTGAAGCATTTATTTTATGAATAAAATATGTAGTAGTAGTATTATTATTTTTAATTAAGTCTTCATTCTACAGTAAATAAAATATATATTTCCAAGTAAATACCTATTTTAAATAAACTTAGCAATTTTCTATAAACTGTTAAACATAAAAATATAAAAATGTTTTTGCTAAACTCGTGGCAGTAAAATTTGTTTAAAAATTAGAAGTATAAAAAATTAATTTCAATGTTCTGTAACATTGAAGTCTCGTCTCGAGTCTCGAACTAAATGTCCCGGGACTCGAGACTAAGAAAGTCCCGGGAACTTAAGTCTCGGGAAAGTCCCGGGACAGAATCCCTAATACACATGTAATTACGTATTTAATTTATATAAACAAATGAAAATCTGTTGCATTCATACAAGCCGTATGGACGACAATTTAATTGATTTATTTATTACTCAGGATTTGCTGTAAAAAAAATTAACAACAGCAAAAACCACCCTATGTGTGCAAGAACGCAACTCCAAAGCACGCAACCAAAGTAAATCAGTGTCAGGGTCAACCAGTTCTAACAAGCCCCGTGTGCAACCAAACAAGTGATAAATTCACGAAAGTGACATCACTCAGAAAAACACGTTATTTAATATCTCAAAAAAGAGCGTGTTTTGTTTCGGAATTAGAAAAAAACCAAAACTTGCACAAACTTGTGGACATTACAAGGATCTGTGATATGGAGGAGGTCGAAACGGTCTCATGAAAACGTTAAATCGTATTGATTTTAAATTGGCAAGGATAGTTTTAAAGATAACTCCACATACTGATGGATGTCCAGCTAGTGTACGTATATCCTCCACATCTGGTTAATTAATGGCTAAGCAAAATAAACTTAAACGAAAAGAGTTGCTTGAGATAATTAACTGCATAATCCAAAATTATTTTCAGACTTGCCAGGTGTTTTTTCCGCATACCTATACGTATTTTTCTTACTTTAATTGGAACATTCTGTGCATTTTTTGATTCCAAATCAATTTTTTGTTTAATGTATCAGGTTTTGGTACCTAAAATCAAGCGCTTTTGAGTTTTG
This sequence comes from Elmis aenea, assembly GCA_947652605.1. NCBI lineage: Eukaryota > Metazoa > Arthropoda > Insecta > Coleoptera > Elmidae > Elmis > Elmis aenea. The sequence goes on along the minus strand of OX393577.1, from coordinate 5,426,435 downwards.
ACGTTTTTTCAAAATATTTTGATTATTATTCAACAAAATGTTGATATGTAACAATACAACAATGCTAGAACAAAATGATTGAGTAGCTTTTTCCATAGCACTCTCATAGTTACAGCTAATATGGCAAATCTTTAAAATAATACATAAGGTGTTGTTTCGATCGGTCCTTTTTTAGGAATTTTAAATATAAATAATCAGTTTTTTTAAACTAAACCATTTTTATTTTATTCATTGATTTATAGATAATTTTAGTGTGTTTTCAGAACATTAAACATATTTTGTACGTATCACTAATATGCATAAGTAATTACTATTTTATTGAGACAGTGTATAAGTAAAAATGCAATATCGATCAAATTAAAACAACGGACTGTTTTTTGATTAAAAATGTATGTTAAAATTTGTAGCAATATTGTAAATATTAAATGTTGTATTGAGATGAGAAAAATTAATCACAAATACTTTTTAAAATAGGAGTATAAACCACCAACAAAATAGTGAAGATAAAATAAATGTCTAAATATTTTGTTAAGTTTTACTAAAACTTAATTATTGTAAACTTGATTTGTAACAATGAGAAGGACGAATATTTTTATAGTCTGTGACCAAATTGTTTGCGCCGTCTAAGCAAATACATAACTTTACTTTAGTACTTAATTTAAAAAAAATATATTAAAAATTTTACGCTGTTAACTACGGAAATCATTATCTACATATTAATAAAATATGGATGCACAGGGTTGTCCAAATTCGATGGGATTACATGGGTATCTCGCTGAATAGTCAAAATTTAGAAAATGGTTAAATTACCAAAAATGTGCACCCTTTTAGGACAAACTCAGAATAGCACTCAAATATATCATCATTTCCTGTTTTTCTTGTTTTTGTTTTCACAGCCCACTTTTTGTTTTTCATCTTTAAAAAAAATAAAAAACCTTTCTAACTTGCGTATTGTTGAAAATAATTACATCAACCCTTATATATTTGGAACGGGAAAAAAATAAGAAATTTAGATAGGCCATAGCCAACTATAGATTTCATTTCAAAATAGGTAAGTTTGTGTCATAACTTTTTAACGGCGAGCGTAAAATTTTTCTTTTAGTACTATCAAAATCTACATAAAAATATCTAAAAATAATCTTCATTAACTTTTTCGATATTTACAACAATAACGGAGATACAACACATTGTTAATATGACAAAAAACACCTTTTTTCTAATAATTCAAAAGCCGAAAATAATAGAATATTTTTGAAAACTGTTCTGCGTTTGTCCCAAAAGACTGCACGTGTTTAGTAATTTAACTGTTTCGCAATCTTGACTTTTAAGCGAGAAACCCATGTAATCCCATAAAATTTGTACAACCCTGTACATTTGGTAGCGATTTTAATTTTAGATGGGATTTTTTTTTTAAATATGTTGTACGGATACCTAAATAAATATCAGCAATAAAAAGGTACTAATAGATGATATCTGGATTTAGCAGTCCTTATAGTTTTTTTTAAATTCAATATTTAAAAAATGGTGGAGGAGCCAAATATTTAATATTTATTAGTTATCTTACTCAAATCTTATGAACTTACTTAACTAATATAATTAAACAAAAGCTTTTAACAACAGTTTAATAATAAACTTTGTTTATTTTTAGTTTTTACCTTAAATTTTCCATGTCTTCCCGAATCCCAGCAATTTCAGGACTTATAAACAATTTTTTGCGCAAGTTTTCCTCGATGCTCTGAACATCTTCCTTTCGCCTATCCAAAAGGATTTTCACTTGTTTGCTTAGCACGTGCATTTGTTCCTCCAGCTCGCTGGATCCATCACCGCACGCCAAAAACACGCTCATAACAAGAATCACGCTCACGCACCGACACATCGCGAATGACTTCGCTTTGCGGCATCTACTGAAGCCGCCGGTATACAGAATTGTTTTATATACCTCGAGTCTTCCGTACGCTTGCGTGTTTCACGCCAGGTGCTACTTGATTGTTGCGTGTATTTCATTACCTGTTTCTTGTGTAGTTCTTCTCGATGGTACCTATCTGTTGCCTCTGCAACGGGGGCTCTTGAGCGAAAGCGGTTTGGAATGAGGTACTCACAAATTCAAAGGATACTTTGATGGAACTCGATTGGGATTTTCACCTGCTTGGCAGCTGTTTCTGGTTATTTGATAAAATACCTGTAAGTTTGATGCTGAGCCATGAGGCAAGAGTTTGTCGTAAATTTTAAAATATTCAACGAAACTAATATGTTTAGGACAACTGTTGTTTTAATTTAATTTACGAAAATACTAATTAGGAGTTGGTTAACTAGTACAAACAATTTTTATTACCACTATACATAGGTACAAAGAAAATAAATTACTGAACGCAAAACAAAACCAGATTTTTTGGTGTACGATAAAGTGACCAGACGTTCCCCATTCCTGGGGAATGTCCCACATTTCAACTTATTATTCCTCACTCATAAACGTCCCCCAAAATGTTCTCGATTAAAATTCAAATTAAAGTGCACTTTATGAGGAGTTGTCGTATTAAAAAAATATATCACAGAAGATTAAGTGCAGGATTAGATTAGTGCTAATATAGAATCGGATATGAAGTGGGCAGAGATCTCCAAACATTTTAAACAGAATCATGTGCCACATTAACATGTAACAAGAACGGTTGAATTTGCGTATTCTGGTACTAATGCTTGACAGAGAGTTTTTCGTTAATTTTTAGGTATTGGACTTCAGAAAAAACTTAATTCAAAGTTGAAACACTAATACAAAAAAATTATAGAGTAATTTGAATGTTTTTTGTCACGAAGTTCACATGTTAAAAAATAATATAAATTACTTTAAAAAGAAACACAGTTATGAAAAATACAGTTTTTGATATTGTATGTAGATGTAGATTGTTTCTATTTCTATTCCCTTCCTTCTTAGGCCCCTCCATACGTCTTTTCTTTTGATTTTATCGAATGCTTTTTCCAAGTCTATAAAACAAAAGTATTTCCTTGTTTTTTGTTAAGTTCTTTTCGATTGTTTGTCTTAATATAAAGACTGGGTCTTGTGTACTCCTTCCTCTTCTGAAACCTTATCAGGATTCTTCTAGTGTGCTTTCTATTTTTCTTTTAATCTGCCTTCCACTACTCTTGCAGTATTTTCCCTGGTACACTCATTAATGTTATTCCTCTATGGCTAAAACAATCTCTTTTGTCCCCTTTCTTGTATTAGGTAGGATTATTCCAATGTTCCAATTCCTTGGTACTTTTCTTGATGTTTTGGAAATAGAGAAGTCCTAAAACGTACAAAAAATGAGGTGGTAAAAAAGTAGCAACTCCAGCACTTTTATACGGAAGTGAAACGTGGAAATAAAAATAGAAGCCGAGTGAATGCAGCAGAAATGAGATTTTTAAGAAAAATCCAAGGAAAAGCAAAAAATGATAGAATCAGAAATGCAACATATAGAGAACAATTAAAGATAAAATCAGTTGAAACAAATATACAAGAAAGACAGCTGGCATGGTTGGGTAACATTTATAGATGAAAGAAGATAGGTTAACCAGAAAAGCCCATGAAGCAAGATCACAGGGAAAAAACAAAAGAGGTAGACCGAGAAAAACCTGGCAAGACTAAGTTAAAAAAGCAGCAGCGGATAGAAACATCAAATGGAAAGACATAAAAATGCTAGCACAAGACAGAAAAACATGGTAAAAAGTCAGCACAACACAACTTAAGTCCTATCATTTTCTGTGACAATAAAATATTTTGCTCCAACCTACATATCTTTTTTTTTTTTACTAATAAATGTCCCCCATTTGACCCAAAAACATATGGCCACTTTAGTGTACGAGTAACATGAATGATGATATGTATGTTACATAACTGAATGAACTATAATTTCTTAATAAATGTGTTGGAACTTTACTGGAATTGGGTAATTATGCAACATAACAGGCAAAGAGATCACGGGATATGAATTTCTTCAAGGTAACAGTCATGGTTGCTGAATTTGAACTCAAATGAAAATTCTAGGAAGATAAATTATTTACATTACCATCGCCATATTTCGTTTCTTAATTTGTTTTTTGTTTATTATACAGGATTTGGTACAGTTCCACTAAAATGTGTAAAATAAGTAGTTTTAGTTTATAATAATGACCGTTAGTTATAAAAGTCCATGTTATACGAAAAATTGAGGAAAGAAATAATATAAATACAATTTTGTATGAACTTGTATGAGTAGACAATTTACAATTTAGGTATGTTTTAAATATCCACATGCTTTGACCTATTAACATCTCGTTAGCAAATGACATTGCATAATTCAAGTTCATTTTCCGTAGGTACTCTAATTAAACACTGAGTAAGGCTAAGAAGTTACAATTAAATTCGCCACTACGAAAATCTACGAGTTTATAAAAACGTTTTGAAGCACAATGTAATTTGCAAAAAGCAAATACATGTTGAGATTAAACAATAGTATTCCCAACACGCGACACGGGACCAATGGGAGCGTCAAGAAATAGAGCTGAATGGCCTGGTCTGTTATACGAACGGGTCAAAAACGCAAAATGGCACAAGCTGAGGAATATGGGGGAGCAGCTCATCTGAGATAAGGCACATCTGTAATCTTTGGATAGCGTGCAACCATATTTTAAGCCGAGGTGTACGCTATGCTATGTGCAGGTACACTATTAAAAAGAGATTTTAATAATAAAAGAATCTTCATAGTGTCCGATAGCCCAGGGGCGTTAAAAGCTTTTGGCTCGTCGGAAGTAAACTCAGGACTTGTTCTGAACTGCATCCGGGCACTTAACGTGCTAGGAAGCAGGAATAATGTTAAGTGGTATGGTGCCCAGGGCACACTAATATACCAGGGAACGAGAAGGCAGATCGTCTAGCCAAAATTGGCTGAGGACACCTTTCTTCGGACCTGAACCCGCAGTTGGTACACCCTATGAAACAGCCAAGCGGTGTCTTAATGACATGTTAATACAGGGACATAATGCTCACTGGAAAAAAGTTGCAGGATAAGCCTAAGGCTATCCTGTGAATGGTCTCCAAAGAAAACACAGAAAAGGATGAGCAGAGTAGACTTCAGCGCAGCCACAGGACTCGTCACAGGACACTGTGGGCTAAACAAACACTTCTACATAATAGGGCTCTCAAAGACCGATATATGCAGAGGATGTGGTGAAGAAGAAGAAACTCCTCTTCACGTAATATGCCAGTGTGAAGGATTCACACACTATCGGTGTAGACTTCTAGGGATGGAAAAAGCCAACCAAGAAGAGTTAAGAAAAACACTCTCAAAGAAAATCCTGGAGTTTTTCAAAAACACAGGACTTCTTTAAGGGGCTATCACCAGAGGGTACAATAGGCTGTAGTATAGGAACCCAAAAGGGGACCACCTCCGCGGAAATAATAATAATAAACAATAGTATTTTGTTTCTTATTCTTATTAATAAACAAAACCGAGCTACAACAGGGAATTCAATTAAAATAGAAATAGAACTCATTAAAATGTAATGATTATTACTACTCAATAATTATGAAACTGGTGTCCATTTATGGCTTAAAACAAAAATATTATTAAATTTACATATATTGAAATTCATAAAAAAATTAGCCAAACTTAACGGACTTTATCGGTGTTTTTACATTGTCTGAAATGCAAACACTTTCATCACAATTAAAAATTTTACAAGGCATCGATAAATTTCTAAATAAGTTTACAATTTATCTAATTTTTTTTTAAATCCGAAATATAAAGGGCAACTTAAAAATTTTACAAATTTTTTGAAAGACGTGCTTTTTAAGAAACTTTTTTCCTACTTATATTAATGGGTATGTAATAGTAAATTGTTATTACATTAAACACGTTTGTACGTACACTTTTATAAATAAATAACTTCATTTTATTTTTATCAATCTCATTTTAAACACTACTTATGTATGGTTTATGACCGTTAAAGTTAAACTATAACAGTAATTTTACAAATAACAAAGTAGTACGTATAATTGTTATCATTTATTTGTTTTCATTAGGTTATAATTAAAACTTTAATAACCCGCACGTGTAAATTTAATTTGTACGCATTAACGGTACCAAAGGTAAAATTTTAGAAATGCTTTTTGTTAGAATTAACCGTTAAAACAGTTATCACTCAATAATAAATACATTTTCATTATCAGCTAAAAAACCGTTTGAACAATTATTGTTATGAGTTTGTTTCACATTTTGCCAAATACAATATACAGGGTGTCCCAGATTACATTTCCAGCATGAGGATCTCGCTTATTATAGGTGATAAAGGTTTGTTTAAATTAGATGAATTATTCTTTTGTATGAGAGGAGCCACAATCAATTTTTAAAAGTACAAATTCCTCGTCTTTCAGATGTTATAGCAAAACATATGAAAATCTCGAATTTCTTTTTTCTCTCATAACTTTTTTGTCTTGATCATTAAATGAATTTTATCTGTAGCTTCTGAAGGTACTTTTTTATGTGGAATGTAACTAATATCTTAATTTTTTTTTGTCAATTTTAAATTTTGAGATATTACCCCTAACTTCATTTTTTCTTATGGGCCGTCAAGTTGGTTTTGGAATAGTTAAATGTGCTTTTTTCCCTCTTTCTAACTATATATTACAGAAGGTACAGAAGGTACAAATAAAATTGATTCAATGACAAAAAAATATAAGAGAAAAAAGAAATTTGACATTTGCATCTTTTTTGTTATAACATCTGAAGTACGAAGAATTTTGTACTTTTAAAAATTGATTGTGGCTGCTCTCATACTAAGGAATAATTAATCTAATTTAAACAAACCTTTATCTCCTATAATTTTATGACAACCAACTTTATGTTTTCTTATGGGCGCAATTTTTGCTATTTGCATGATCAAATAGCATTTATTATATTTAGAATTTATTTTTCTGAATTCATTGATGTATCACACATGGTATTTTACTTCTTCTTTCATTGTCAAATTTGAAAAAATACGTTTTAAACAATAACCACTATAAATCAGGTTGGCCGGTCATTGTAGTTCATGTTGTTTCCATGACAACTAATTAACAAACTAACAGTTTTGAAAGCCTATTACTTGTCACATTAATAGATTCGTAAAAATGAACTTTAATAACAAAGAAAAACGCGATATGCTGCCAATTTTTTATTCATTGAATAGGAATTGTGTGTTGTCGAGTCAACGATATGCAGAAACATAAGACAATCCTCGAGCACATATTTTTGTACGTTGGACAGAAACTTAGGAAAGTATGGGGCTTTTGCCAAATCCAGATGATAACATGACAGAAAGGTTTCAGATGAAAATTTAACAAAAAAATATTTTTATTACAAACAGTTTCAGAAAAAACACCATTTTTCTACGTTAAATAGACACTTAAGTTTAAAGCATATGATAAAGTATAACAAAACTTAAAAGAACGGTATAAAAAATTCGCAGCATATCGCGTTTCTCTTCGTTATTAAAGCTCATTTTTACGAATTTATTAATGTGACAAATAACAGGCTTTCAAAACTTTTAGTTTGTTGATTGGTTGTCATGGAAACAACATAAACTACAACGACCGGCCGACCTGATTTATAATGGTTATTGTTTAACCCTTTCGCTACCAACGGGACACATACGTCCCAAACACCAAATAAAATATCTCAGTGGGGTTTGACTCTGTATAAATTGCCATAAAACCTTGTCCCAATGGTATTTACACTGTAGAGGCAAAGAACACGTGGTTACCCCCTCCTATCATATGTTTACCACATTTTGTGTTTATTTTTCGTGCAGTTGTGGCACCATAGGGACACATATGTCCCAACCTAAAATACCAATGGAACTCTACATTCCCGCAACCCCTATAAGCAACCCCTTGCTAAAAAAATTAACTTGACTATTAACTGCTGTCTTTTGAACACAAGGAGGCAGGGAATAATATGAAATATTTGAAACACACAATAAAAAAAATTGGTAGCGAAAGGGTTAAAACCTTTTTTTAAATTTGGCGATTAATAAAGAAGTAAAATACCATGTGTGATACATCAATGGATTCAGAAAAATAAATGCCATTTGATTATGTAAATAGCAAAAATTGCGCCCATAAGAAAATATAAAGTTTGTTGTCATAAAACAAAAACGAATCGATCTAGGAAAAATTTGTGACCATCATCCGATTCGGCCTAAAAAGTTGCTTCGGCAATGAAATATTTCATACACCAAAGGAGTTATGGACGATTTTCAAAAATCGTATTTTCCAGTTTTTCCTAATTTTCTCGGATACCGTTTGAGATATTTCCAATTTCTCTTCGGATTATCAATGAGAATCGAATTTAGCAACTTTGCCAAACTTAAACCTATACTCTAGCTATTATAATAATTGAGATCCCCATGCTTTAACTCGAATTTCAATCACCCTGTATATAACGTACATACTTGATTCTGATTTGTTCCATCTCTTGCAAAATATTAAATGATTTTAAATTGTTAAAGTGCAAAAACTGAGTTACAGAGACTATTTTTCATTCATTGAATAATGACATACTAAATCCTATGTCTAGTTTTTAATTGAAGATCGGCGCTCTCGTATCGAACAGAGATTATTGCAATAATACCGTCACGTTTAGTTATTTTATTTTTTCAGTCGCCTTTAAAATGATTATACATGTAGCGTATATACCAATTAAATTATGATTATGTGGGTATATTTCCATTTTAAAATCTCTTTTTCTGCAAGTAATCAATGTCTTGTAAATTAAACATCCTTTCGCGACACCTTGCGTTAAAGAATTCTTAATGTTCGCAACAGGTCTTAGTTAACTGTACAAAGTAAAATGTGTAAGGTGGTGTCCTTTTGTGCTTAAGTTTAAGTCGAAGAATATTTTTAAAAAAAGTTGCACATCTGTCTTCGTTCTATTCACTTCTTCAACCTCAACATGGGCCATTTCGCTGTAGGGTTGTTTAGGGACCATATGCTAAATATTTAAGATTGTTTTTTCTCCACGTCGCGTGTCACTTATTTTTCTGCTTTGTGGGTAGGTGGGCTCTTTCTGCAGGTAGACGAAAACGGGAAGTACAAGATATAAATGGTAGGTGCATCAAAGGTGGCCCGGTGGTAAAGATCAAGGTGTCCAATGATAGAACAGCTGCCGCACGTGTGCTCTCCATGTAATGATTCTTTGGTCCCAAGCGGCAGATCAATTAAATGATAGGGGGATTTTATATCTGGTCAAAGCTGTTCTGAATATTATCGCTAACGATAACATTTTGAGCATGTAAATTATATTATAATTTTGCAAAATACTCAAAACGGTAAACGAAATAGTGTCACGCATTAAAAGAGATATTTCACATTCTCATTTTTTTCACGCAAATGAAGAGATTTAATAAACAAATATATATGTACAGGGTGGTCCCAATTCGATGGGATTACATGGGTATCTCGCTTAATAGTCAAGATAGAGAAACGATTAAAATACCAAAAATGTGCAGTTTTTTGAGACAAACTCAGAACAGTTCTCAAATATATTTTATCATTTCCGGATATTCTTTTGTTTTTCACAACGTACTTTTCGTTTTTCATCTTCAAAAAAAATTAAAAAACCTTTTTAACTTGCGTTTTATTGAAAACCCTTATAGGTATCAGAGCTGGGCAATGCTTGAATGCTTACTACTTGCAATAATTTTTTAAGCACTTTTAATGCTTCGAGCACAATGCTTGGAGCACTTTCTAAAACAGATGCTCGATGCTTAGAGCACCAAGCACTTTCATGAACACTTGCTACTTATTAAGCACTTTAGAAAGAGTGCTTAATAATAAGGTGACCAACCGTCCTCCTTTAGGGAGGACAGTCCTTCTTTTGAGAATCCTGTCCTCCCTCGAAAAGTGTCCTCCTACATGTCCTCCTTTAAGATACATTGACAAAAAATATTCGTTCAGTGGAAAAGTACTAATTTAAATAATAATTAATAGGCATGTACTCATAATTACATGTTACAAATGTCTTTTTGTGCGATCGTACTAGAAACAGCTGTTTGACGGACGCGTTAGCAACCATAAAGTACTGCATTACCGGCCCTATCCTTAGCAAAAGATAAAATTTAATACAAATTTTTCCCCGTGCCAGTACCTAACCTACCTACCAGAAACACAGACACACCGTCATACAAAGGTATGACGATATTCAAAGCTACTTAGGTTAGACCGCCTACAACTTTTTAAAAATTTATTTGTGTCCTCCTTTTCATTGTGAAAAAGTTGGTCACCTTATTAATAAGCATTTTTTTAATTTATATATGCTTGCTGCATAGTATTTAATCCTTAACATGTATGCTACAAGACTGTTTAAATTTTAAATTTCTCTTAAGCATTTCCAAAATGCTCAATGCTTGCTGCTTAATTTTTTTAAGCACTTTGGTCAGTGCTTGATGCTTTTCAGCATTTTTAAAAACCAAAGTACTTACTGCTTAATTAGATCAAGCACTTACACAAGTGCTTGAATGCTCGGTGCTTTAAGCACTTAGGGTCGGTGCTTTGCCCAGCTCTGATAGGTATATCTGGAAAGGGAAAAAAATAAGGAATTTAACTAGGTCATAGCCAACTATAGCTTCTATTTAAAAAAAGGTGAGTTTGTTTTATAACTTTTTGACAGCGAGCGTAAATTTTTTTATTATAGTAGTATCAAAATTTACATAAAAATATTTAAAAATAATCTGCTTAAACTTTTTCGATATTTAAAACAATAAGGGAGATATGAAACATTATAAATATAACAAAAAAACAGTTTTTATTTTATAACTCATAAACTCATAAAAAAAATTGAAAACGGTTCCAGTTTGTCTTAAAAAACTGCGCATATTTGTTAGTTTAACCGTTTCTCTATCTTGAGTATTAAGCGAGATACCCAGGTAATCCCATCGAATTTGGACCACCCTGTACATGCAAAACTCAAAAATTTATAATTTATTTTAAAATATAAACAAAAACTGATTATCACAAAGTAAATTTGGTGAGTAAACGAGATTTGCAAGTTTAACAATTCATATCCTTTTTGGCGTGTTCTGCTTCGATGCGAAGTTTAGGTTACAGTAAAATTTTTGGGTTGAGCAATTTACATTTTGCTTTTATTTAATCTCATTTTGTTTTAATTAAAACATACTCCTTCTTGATTCAAAACTTATCTTACATTGTGTAACTCAATCTTTTGTATATTTGTGTGCTTGTATTATACCGGGTGGTTCAGTTTGACTGTCACATCCCATAACTATGTTATTTAAAGAGGAAACCCTTATAAACTATATATTTTTGCAAATTGCAGAAAAAGTTTTATAAAAAACGTAAAAATGTTTTTTCTACGATGAAATATATAAGTCCGGCTATAGTCAACTTTTTTTTTAAATGTACAGGGTGGCCTATTTTCGATGCCCATACAGGGTGAACCAAATTCAAATGTTTTACAGGGTATTTCGGTTACCGTAATAGATAGCGAAAATCTGATTTTGGGCAAAAAATGTTTTTAAAGTTTTTCTCTAACTTCGTTTAAGCGAGATATTTAACATTTTTGAAAATTGCCTAAAATCGGTTTTTGGCTATATTTCGAAAATTAAAAAAGTTATCAAAAATCTATTTACGGTAATGAATTTCTCTCGAAAAAGGAAATCAAGACTATGTACTTACTTTTTTCTATCTCTGATAATAACCAAGATACCCTCTATGGGCATCGAAAATAGGCCACCCTGTACCTAGTATTTTTTTATGGATTCTGATGGAGAATGAAATTCTAAATTCTTTCATGCACTAAAAAATAAACATACATAGTAAAGTTTTTGAGTAATGTATTTTATAATAATTATTTATTATGTTTCACAAAATCTTTTACATTTATTTTAATTTAAAAAGGCTTTAACTAATCCCTAATTAAACCCTCGTTCATTTGGTCAGTAACAGAGGGTTAGGTAGGTAAAAGGTTAGTTAAAGTATATTTTTTTAATAAAGTTAATTTTGGACTTTTACCACATCACTATGGTAAATACTAGGATTTACCGATAAAGATTTACCAATTGCGGGTTTTTACAGTAACATAACCATTTCCATTAACATGGTTGACGATTCGTTAAATGTATCCCAACGACTGCATAATATATCTATATCGATTTTTAGAACTTCAGTAACATTCTCCCAAGTTTTTTAATTAAATCTTTTTCTTAGCCCAATATATTTTTTTACATTAGTCACAATTAGATCGAATTTCGCAATAAAGCAACAATCTTAAAAATTATACGCTTCTATAAAGAATCTCCTTAAGAATATTTTGTTTGATTCATTAAGCATTTTCGGCAATCCAGAGCGATCATATCAAACTGTCAATATTACCTAAATAATATATATGATATAATCAATTTTCTAAATTTTACAACCGGCTAAACAAGTTATTAACATTCTTTTATAGAGAAAAAAATTCAAGTACGTTTAATACACTTAAACAAGAAATAGTTGTACTGTTAAATTTGTTGTTTACATCTCAAAGTACTTTTAACATGTTGAGATATCGTGTCAGGGGTTCGTAATTGTTTTATAAAGCAAGCAAATGGCAGTGACGACTAAATAATTAAACAACTCTTCATAAAAATTTTAATTACGTTAGTTCTGTGTTTGTTTGGTGCAAAATATGTAATTACGGACCCCATTCAAGTGTTTAGCTGTTCATATGATCCATTTTCGTTCATTTATCATCTAAACTAAGTTAGAGACCAATTAAATTTTGTAGCAAAACATGAAATGCTAATCAATATTTCATTATCGTTTAAAGGAATGTTCGATCGATGTTCGATTTCTGTTTGTGACAGTTTTCTAGCAGAACGAACCGACTTCACTAGCACACATATAAATACAATATCCTGGTAAACGATTACTTTTTGTTGGATTTTTTATATAAAACAATATTCGGGAATTGTTATGTATTCATGAAGCAAATTTTTAGTTTTTTTTTTGTGCTTTGAGATATTTAAACTTTAAAAAATTCAGTACGCTAATTTTGGAAACAGCGAAAATGTACAGGGTGATTGACATTCGAGTTTAAGCATGGGGATCTCGCTTATTATAATAGCTAGAGTATAGGTTTAAATTCGGCAAAGTTGCTAAATTTCGTGTTCAATCATATTCCAAAGAGAAATTGAAAATATCTCAAACGGTATCCGAGAAAATTGCGAAAAACCGGAAAATACGATTTTTGAAAATCGTCTATAACTCCTTTGAAGCAGGGCTGTGGAGTCGGAGTCGGAGTTTAGGAGGAATTTCTGGTCAGCGGAGTCGGAGTCGGAGTCGGAAAACATGAACCGACTCCGAGTACAACAAAAAATTGCGAAGTGGTCCTTTGCCGCAAAATTTAAACTCAAATTTTAAATAATTTTTTTTGTGCGATCGTACTAGAAACAGCTGTTTGACGGACGCGTTAGCAACCATAAAGTACTGCATTACCGGCCCTATCCTTAGCAACGGCCGTAAAAGTTACTTTTCAGGCCGTTACCCTTAGCAACGGCCTGAAAAGTAACTTTTACGGCCGTTGCTAAGGAGGGGGCCGGTAATGCAGTACATACGCCGTCATCTGTCAGTGACAGAATGTCACGTAGTTTCTAACCTATAATTTTGAAAATTACTAAAAATTTAAATTGTTTTTAATTCGATCGCACAAAAAGTGTAATATGCACCTCGGCCAAAACGTACTTTTTCGGCCTTGCCTGTTTGCTGGCCTCGACTACGTCTCGGCCAGCAAACCAGACGCGGCCGAAAAAGTTACACTTTTTGGCCTTGATACATAAATAACTATATATATATTAGGAGTATTTTTTTCTTATATTACACATCATAAAATGTCGGAGTCGGAGTCGGAGTCGGAGTCGGAGTCGGAGTCGGAGTCGGAGCCGGAGTCGGAGTCGAACTACTAAAATTATCAGGAGTCGGAGTCGGAGTCGACTTTTTTTCAGTTTTCATGCCATTACTGTGACTAACTATCTGAAATCTATTTTGATTTTACTAATCAGCATGCTTCAACTTGCACTCTATATCTCATATTAAGCAAGTTTACATTGTGTGCCCTCATATTTGAATCTATATCACATTATTTCGCAGACATTAATTCTAAAAATCTTAGTTTTAAAACTTTCGCTGTAAAATAATTAGGAACGACAATACTTGTATCTAAGCCTCTGTCTTAATTAATAAGTTTACACCCAGTATATCTTAATAAGAGCTACTTCTGCAATTAAAATTCAGGAATTTCTTGAACAACACTTTATTCACATGCGCATATTAATTATTATTATTAAATAAACGAAAAATGTTTATCCTTTAGTATAAGAGTATGTGTTTTTGCACAATACTAATTCGTCTCTTAAGCCATAATTTACGGTAATTTGCATTGCTGTTTACGTAGATAACAAATACAAGTCACATGTCCAACGATGAATTTTTTTATGGAAGTGAAATTTATGTCCGGAAACTGGTAAATTATCGCTGAGACTGTAAAACGTCTATTACACGTTTCTCGGGCTATGTCTTATATTATAAATGCTGTGCTTTTTAAGAAATTTGCAACGTAAGTAATTGTTTTTTTTTCGTTTTCCATCCATCTTCTCATTAAAAACTGTATCCTTAGTAATATTGTTGTATGAGATGAGCTCTTTACGCTTCGCAGAGATATTAACTCCCTAAATAATATGAATTTCGAGATGTTAATCTTTATATTTAAAGGGGTCTTAAAATTGAAGAGATTGAATGCCTTCGGGCGGTTTACATGGATTTCATTGCAAAAAGCTATTTCTCTTAGTGTCAGATAAAAATCAACTTTTTGAGACCTTTATATGTAACAATTATTAATTTTTAATAAAATTTCCTTGACGATTAATAATAAAAAGTATTTGTTAAATTTATTTTTTGTACGATAAAAAGCAAAATTTTACTTCATAATTTATTGTTTGTTTACCTGGTGATAATACATTGCTCTCTTTCTAACGAAATACCACTTGTATCTATTTATACAAATAAACTCAAAAAATCAAGTAAATTCATATTTTACCAAAATTATACTAAGTTAGCTATGAAGCATGTTGAACCGACAAGTTGGTTTTGGAATAGTTAAATGTGCTTTTTGCTTCTCTTTTTAATTATATATCACTTGTCATATCTATTTAAATAAATGCCTTAGAAAATCAAGAAAAGTCGTATTTTACCAATATCATTCTAAGTTAGCTAGGACACATGGTATTATCTCCGTGTAAATAAAATTTGAAATTTTTCAGCAATGAGAATAAGATAATAATAAATAAATAAATAAACATATTTATTTAATTTAAGGTATGAGCTGAATCGTAAACTGGTAGCAAATTTTTTTATTGTTTAATTTTCGTAATAGGCTATTTATTTTACTAAATAACCGTTGTAACAAAAATTAGTCTTGCGTTTCCGAGATGATCAGTAAAATGTGTTTTTTATAGTTAACCGTGCCCACGTCCATAAAACGTTACCTTTTACTATTCTATTTTGAAGGCAAGAAAGTCGATAAAATCACTGATTTGAAAAGCTTCTGTAAATTATAAATACTTCGCAAAAGGTGTCTTTCTGCAAAAATAAATGTATTGAAAGACACATACCTTACGAAAGGTCAAATGGTGATGTGTTTTTTTAAGCAATTGCACATAATGCGCAAATTTGAAACAATACATAATTGGATAAAAGCTTTAGAGAGTTTACAACTTCAAACAACTTTTTCCTTCTTTGATATCAGACAAATTTTAGACATAAAAAATAAAGTTATCAAGGATTCTGCTTGTAGTTAATTGAATTTGTGTTTTAAGTAAACTCCGAAGCATTAGAGACTAATTTTTGATTTAGTATATTTGCTCTTTTAAATTTAACAAAAAAAAAACAGTTTGTGAAAATTTTCACGACAGTTATTTTATAATATCTTTATTTTTACATTTTAATTAGTACCTTCCTTATCGCGTGTTCTATATGTACGTATGTTTATTTTACCTAAAATAAAACCTACAAAACCGTAACCACCAACGGATGACGAAAATGAATCCCTAAATTCTTATTTGACCCCTATAGCAATATAAATATTCGTACCACAGCACACTACTAATTTAAAACAGCATGCAACAGATAATTTCAGGAAGCGCACTCACCGAAGCCATTAACGATTTCAGTTAGGTAGGGTTGGGGGCACCTGCTGCACACTTGTATATTTTGCATTCTATAAGCAAACGAACGAAAATAATTACACATATCTTATATTCAATTAAACACCGAAATGTCTATACGGTACCACTTCTTGTACTGCCATCTCAACGTGGTTAAATCCTGTAAACAAAAAATAATTCCCTGTTGCCTCAATAACATCTGGTAGATGGCCGTTACGATAAGATCACATTACTTTAAGTATTTGTGGAGTAATTCGTATGATATGTCTTTATTTGACAAAACTTTTGGAGTTGTTTTTGTGACTTATAAGCTTATAACGATATCTATAAAATTACTGCCGATTTTGTTCTGCTAAGAGATGCTTAAATAACATATTCGAAACCGTTTTTGTCAATTTTAACAGAAGACGCCCAAGCGTCGGTAGCTTTTTTGCAATACATACCGCAAATATGGATGCCAACATTAATACCGTAAGACAACAACCCTTATAAGATACAATAACTAGACAATTATTAAAATCATGGTTCTAAAATTACCTGGGCATGTTAAGCTATCGTAGTCGAAGCCGTTTTTGTCAATTTTAGCAAAAGACGCCTCTTTTGTAATATATACGCATATATGGATGATCACATTAATACCGTAAAACAACACCCCGTATAAAATACAATAACTAGAAAATTATTAAAGTCATGGTTCTAAAATTACCTGGACATGTTAAGCTAACATGGTCGGAGCCGTATTTGTCAATTTTAGCTCAAGACGCCCAATCGTCGGTGCCTCTTTTGCAATATATACCGCATATATGGACGATGATTAATACCGGAAGACAACACCCCGTATAAGATACAATAACTAGAAAATTATTAAAGTCATGGTTCTATAATTACCTGGGCATGTAAAGCTAATATAGTCGAAGCCGTTTTTGTCAATTTTAGCAAAAATTTTTGCCATTCGCTTTAATAATCCATAACCCAATTAGTTTTTTGAAGCGCTCCTAAATTGATATAACTTTTTTGCTTAAAATTACTGAAGTTACGCATCAATTAAGTTTGGCAGAAACGTTCTAGGACACCCCATAATGCACTATCAGTTTACTATTTACTTTTCTTTAATATTGCAATCTATTAGAGTTTGTACGTAACGTACTGTATCCATTAGGTCATATTGTCTCAAAGGCCTTTATCAATGTCACTATTACTGTTTCAGACATGCGATCTTGCAATTGGAAATAAAATTACGGTTAAAGAATGGGCAATTACAGTTATTATCCATAGATTTGTAGTTCAATTTTCAACCGTTAATCGTATTTATGGTCTCTAAAACCACGTACAATGAGTTTGAATGTCAATATTTTTGAATTTACATTGAGTATTTTAATATATTTTCGATTTATCATAAAAATCTGCCTAAAGGCTTAATAAATCATTATCATGTAACTAGCAAATAACTTCCCTATACATTTATATAGAGTGAACAGTGAACGGAAAAAATACATTTTGTACAAAAGCTTATTTATTTCAAAACTAATTAGTTCTACTAAAATGTTTTTCTTATTAATGTTAACACATATAGGGTGTCCCATTTGAATGAGCAAACTCACAGTCGTTTCCTGCAAAACCGGAAATGGCTGTAAAAGCGTTGAGACTTGGTATTAATCGAGTTTTATGCACGTATTATAAAATTTGTGTTTGATTTCAAACTAAATACAAAACTGAGGTGATTTCGTTTGCAAGGATCCACAAAGCGTAATACGTCTTTATCGTTCTGCTATTAACGTTGTGTTTTGATCTCCATACACCAATTTAATTGAATACGTTACAAATTAGCTGAATATTTAATAACGTCGAAGTTTGTTAGGCTTGCCTTTCATATGAATTGAGAATTCCTCGATTCTACACAATTCCAAGAAAAACATTTACTGTCTATTTATGTTAATATCGTGAGTAGTACTTAAAAGTGCTTTTTCCTAATATTGTTTTATTAGCTTTTCTCGCTTCCAACGCAGGATAAGTACTAAAGGGAAATGCATGGCAATATATTTTAATCTACCGTATTAGTAAATACATGTTTTAAGTATTTAAGTAATTCATTTTAAATGTAATAGTAAGTAATATAAATAAGATTAGTTGAAAATCAGCCTCCTGTTTCTTCTGCAGTAGCTTTCTTAATTAAAAATCTCTGGAAAAAAACGTTATTTAACCTACAACATAGATTATTTAACCTATTACGTATTTTTTAAGTCAATCGAATGGGTGATAATATTTCAATAAAAACAACAAAATTACAATTCCACGTTCTTCTCTGATAAGCAATAGCTCCACAATCAAACACATAAATAAAATGTTAAACAAAGTTAACACTAGGCAAGCCACAAGCAGAAAATGTATTAATAACACAAAGGGATTGTGTACGACTACCGACGGCGTTCTGCACAGTGGTTGGGCAAAGATAATCCACCAAAAAGCTTCCCGAAACGGAAGTTACATCAAAAGAAGGTCATGGTGAGTGTGTATGGTGGTCTGCAGATGGAATCATCCATTACAGCTTCCGGAATCCTGGCGACACTATTACAGCAGAGAAATACTGTAGGTAAATCGACATAATGTACCAGGACCTGACACTTCTGCAGTCAGCATTGGTAAACAGAAAGTACCTGATTCTTCTGCACGACAATGCTCGACCACTGCACAATCAACGCTGCAAAAGTTGAACCAACTGGGTACGAAACTCTGCCTCGTCCAGCATACTACCACTTTTTTAAGCACAACCTCTTCTTGCAAAAGAAGGTCTTTAACAATCAAGGTGAAAATACCTTCAAGGAATTCGTCAGTTCCAGAACTTCGATTTTTTTTAATGAAATTGAAATTAAATTGCGTTGTCAATTATAATGCAAAAAGTATTCAACAGGAAAATAATTTTCTATCGATGAAATTGGTTCATCAGTTCCTTCGCAAGAAAACTGTTTTGTTTTTCGTCCAGTTCTTTGCATTTTAAATGGTGGTTCTATTTTTAATTTTGCAGCAAGTTCTTTAGCATTTATTGCAGAAGATTTACACCCAGATTCGCGATAGTGGTCAAAAAATTTAATAAGCCTTTTAATTGGGGATGTAGCAATCTTTGCATGTGAATGAATAAATAAATAAATAATTGAGAAACCTGTTGATAAAGAGACGGGAGTCTTGAAACAGTTTCGATATAACAGGCTTCATGGGAAGGTTTCCCTAATTTAGGGATCATATAACCTCTGCAACTTTCCACAGCCTAGGTACATACTTTAGCCTAAAGGCAGCATTTAATATGGTGGTCAGTTTTAACTATGGCTTTCCTTGGGAAATGTCTTAGCACTTTGCCAGTAATTAAATCAAACCCAGAGACTTTTTTCTGGTTAATATTTCCTTTAATTTCAGCAATTACTTCATTAGATGTTGCTAGTCTGATTTCATTGTTTTCTTGTAGGATTTCTTCCCAATCAGGAGCTTCCTCGTTTTCTCCATGTGGTTGGAATGTTTTTTCTAAATGATCTGCGAATGTTTTGGCTTTTTGATCACTATTTCGAGCCCATTTTCCAGCCTGCTGTCTTATTGGCTGGATAGAGAATAGTCAGTTTTACTATCATCTGTTAATTAGGGAAGCATTTATGGGGTCATTTTTGATTTGTTAATTTCCTATTTAAGTTGTTGACTGCAGTTATTCAATTTTGTTTTATCTTGAGGGGAACTAGATTGCTGCCATTTTCTTCTTAGTTTTCTCTTTTCAGAGATCACTAATTTCTTTTGGGTAGTTATTACCTGAGATTCTGCGCTCAATCTTATGAGTATTTTTCCACGCAGCCTGCTGTATGTTATTATTGAAGATTTCAACTTCTTCGAGTGGTTTTTCGTTTCTTAACGGTACCGATAGATTGATTTTCTCTTCAAGGCATAGTTTGAAGCTGTCCCAATCTGTCAGTTTGTTTACTAATATCGGATTGTTTTCTTTATTTATAATTTTTTGGCTAATAGTTAATGGTGAATGATCCGAATCCATATCCCATTCTTCTTAAATAAAAACTTTGTTCGGTGACAACTAAAGTAGCGTGTTATTCCAGAGATGAATTTTGTTTAAACAATCCTTTTTTATTTTATTGTTTAACAGGAATAAGTTCCAATCTTCTTAATATTATACACCAAAGTTTAAACCGAAAGTTGCAACAACAATGTTATATTATGACAAAGTCGAACCAAAACGTATTGCACTCAAAAATGTATAACCAATTTAAATTTACTTCGGCAGAACGGTGAGGAGTTTATTATTTGCAAGTTACAAGGAGCTCGGACAAATTCGCGCCGCTCTCCCCATTTGTGCGAATACTATTATGTCATGATTAATTCATAGGTCATTTTGCGGTGTCTAACGGAACAGCAAAAAAGCCTTTATTTACGCGGAATGAATTCTAAAACACATCAGCCAACTATGGGGTGGAAATTCGTGTGGCCCCAAGTAATTATATTTGCGTGACTCCCTCTACTATGAACTAGTTTGTTGCGCTTTGTTGAATTTATAAATGTTCCGGTATCACTAACCCATATTTCTAAGAATAATAACCGCTCGTTACTTTGTTCGATTGACTATTCATTTGCAGGAAAACAAAACGAATGTGTCTTGATATTTATTATTTAGGAAAAGATGTTAGAGATAAAATGAATAATAGAAATGTTTGGGAACTTTGTGAAAGTTTTTTTTTAGTGTACTGTATGTACATGGAAAATATTTTTCGATCGAATTAACACAGTGAGAAAACTTTTTACCATTACAGTAAATATCAATCAAAAAAGATTTAGGTGTTGTTAAGAATTTTGACATTGTGAACTGAATATTTTATTTCTTGCCTTATGTAAATAAACGTCTAAAGCTTTTTTTTATGACTTCCATCAGTAGCGTAGCAAAAAAAAACTGCGCCCGTAAAGGTAGCCATACACGTGCAGAAAATCCTTGAGATTTGCACTGCACAAGTTGCATAAATGCATTATTATCCAAAAATCTTGATGGTCAGAAACCATTAATCGATGGATAGGTTTTGTAAAAGCTCTCTTATCTTATTTATTTGAAGGAACTTCTTGAAGAATATCTGTACAATATTTTCTCACCATTCTTGCCAACTTTGAGATATACAGAGTCAGTTATATTGGCAAAAAAGTGTAGAATTTAACGTTGATTTCGAATATGTTTTTAAAGTTGGGATATTTTGAAACTCAAAAACAACTAGTAAATTCTTAATATCAGACATGTATAACCTGGCTCTATCAAAGGGGGGGCCAAAAGGGCAGATGCCTAGGGTCTGGCAATTTTAGGGAGCCTTTTTTAAATTTAGGGGTCTCACAATGTCTTTCTGGATCTGTAAAAAGGTGTACGGATTTCAAAAAAGCGGGAGTCATCAGTGTGAACCAGAACGAATTTTAAAACAATTCAAGAAAGCGAGGTCTTTTTTTATGGCCACACTGCCCCGGGCTTCGTGTTTTCTCCGAAAGTCCCCTGTGTATAACAAGCAATTCAGGTCCGCCAGGAAATTGCCGCTCAAAATTGTCTCACACTGAAATAACTCGTCGCCACTGGCTAATGAACGACCATTCTAACAAGTTCTATAGTTATTACAAAACTTTTTTTTATGTATCTGTAGTCAGTAACTCAGTACCATCATTCTAGATAAATAAAAACATTTAATCAACAAGTTTAGAATGTAAGTTACATTCTAGTTTTGATTGTCTAATAAACTCATATTTACATTTAATTCGTTCCGTTTATTGACTGAAAGTAAAAAAAAGTGCTTACTTTTAAACATGATTAAGTAAATTCAGAAGAATTTTCTGAATGAATGTTTAATGTTTATTTAAAATTATATGTGGAGTATTGAGTTCTACACTTCTTATAATGTAGCTGGTTAAAACGTTTCTATGGTGTACTTTATAAATTTGTTTTTATAATGGGTCTTAATTAGATTCTGTCTATATTATGCAAATAACTCTTAAGTGATTTGAATAATGTTTGAGACGTTTTAGAGGCAGCTGCCAAAACTCAGTTCTTCAGGTATTCAACAGCGGCACGCGTTTCTTCTGGGTTGGGTCATTATTTTTTGCTCGAGAGTAGAATATACATTTCTAATGTAAATGTGCCACCTGCTAATACCTCAGGTCGCGCGACTAATAAAAGTATCTATTTTGGAAATAATATTAATCTTTATTGCAGGTGACAATAATTTTATAACTATCATAAACAAACAGTTATGGCATGGTACAAAACGTAGAAAACGCGCACGTCATAAGGGAATATAATAATAGAGCCGACGACTTTTTTATTGAGTACTTTGACTACTAATGGTTTGAAAATTGGTACACACATATTTACAAAACTTTTTCAAAGCATAAACGCACGGAGTCATTACTCTGAGGGGCTAATACAAACGTGTTTAATAAAAATCAAAACTGAAAATGCGCATATTGCAGCCACTTCCCTATATACCTATTTTGAACAAAAAACTAAAAAACTTTGATGTTTAATTTATAGCAAAATTTTCGTATGCTCACAAGAAAGGTTCACGATATGTTATCGCTGGAATCTGATCAAAGCTGTGATTATTGCATCAAGAACATCAAAACTAAATGTTTTGCAGAGTTATACGTGCCACTGGCCATTTCCTTTGGAAAAATAGGGGAAAGAACTGAAGAGTTGACTAATAAAGGTAATTTTTGCGATCGCGTTGGCCATGAAACCGTCAGAGGTCAAATCGAAATTCTTCTATTTACCTATTTGCGCATCCTTTGCAAGTAAAATGGTGCAAAGTTTTTGAAAAATTCTTAAACGGTTCCGGAGAAAAACGCGTAAATCGGGTTCCCCTATGTTAAACGCCTATGTAAGTCGCATAGATTTAGTTATAACTTATTACAGATACACCACAACTTCTCAAATCATAGCGCTTTTGCAGAGCTTTCGGTGTTGACGTTTTTCTCCGGAACCGTTTAAGATTTTTTCAAAAACTGCACCATTTTACTTGCAAAGGATGCACGAATTGGTAAATAGAAGAATTTCGATTTTATCTCTGACGGTTTCATAGCCAACGCGATCGCAAAAATTACCTTTATTATTCAACTTTTCAGTGTTTCCCCTATTTTTCCGAAGGAAATGGCCAATGACAAGTTTAACTCTGCAAAACTTTTAGTTTTGATGTTCTTGATGCAATAAACACAGCCTTGATCAGATTCTAGCGACAACATATCGTGACCTTTTCTGGTCAGAATTTTGAAATTTGGTATTCATTGGCTCTCCAAATGCTTTAATCGCATGGCTTTGTTAAAACTTATCCAGTCTGCTTATTTTTTGAAATGCGATAGTCAACTTTTAAATTGCTTATGGACGCCATGTTAAATTTTACGCTATCAAAAATTTAATGATAAGTGTACAGATATTGGTTATTTTCTCAAGCTAGAATGCAATAAATTTAAAGGTATATTTATGTTTAAAAATACGAAAAAAAAACTACCGTAAAATGGTTCTAATTTACTAAAACAAGCGAGTTACGAGTGTTTGTTTGACAACATCCAAGTTTTATCTTTGGTCTACATCTTGAAAACGAGTTTAGTTATTTTATTTTTTTGATGTTTGATTTCCTTTACAAATGTAAATCAATACAGATCTATTCGTTTTTTCTTACTTCGATTATATCACAAATATCTTCTTCTTAATCGGTTCCTCTTGTACCTTTCGGTGTCGAGGTATGCTTTGCTATTTCTGTGTTATGCTTCTCCACTTCTGCCTATCGTTAGCTAATTGTGGCACATCTCTCCAGCTGACTCCTATTTCTTCTAGTCTCTGTCTCACTTCTTTTTCCCATTTTATTCTTGGTCTTTCTCTATTTCTTTTTCCCCCCATCTTTATTTTCCATCCTATTTTCGCGTATCTACTTTCTGCCATGCGTAGTAGATGTCCAAGCCATCTTAATTGATTCGTCTCCCATCTTTTTCTGTTACTCCTAGGTTTTTTTGAATTTTTTCGTTACTGATTTTATCGATCAGTCTACATCCCTCTATTCTTCCCCGAAATATCTACCTCAATAATGCGATTCAAATCGAAACACCCGGCTTCCTTTCACTAATCATAAAAAAACAACGCGCATTTTATAAAAAAGAGGTGATTAACAAATTTCAAATACTTAGCAGATTGACTTAATTTTACCAACACTGTAATTAATCATATTCAAGAAACATTTATTTACAAAAAAAAAAAACTTAGAACTTTTATACTTGTATAGTCCCACACAAACTTTTACCTGATTCAAAAAATGTTGGGATTTCATAGACACATTTTCTCATTTGAAATAATTTCCTATTTTACAAGTAATATGACCTCATTATAACTTCCAATAAAATAAAAAAAATGTCGATCTAATTTTGAGTATAACAATCGTAATAGTCTCCCACAATGCATATTTACTGCAATAGGAAATAAAAGATGAATTTAGATTAGCTCATACGGTTCTTTAATAACGACTTTGGCAAAATTTTTACAATGGGAACCTGTTACAAAGAATAGCTATACTTTTCACTAATCATGCTAATAACAACAATATCTTCCCAAATTAACGGTTCTATCACATTTCGTATCGCAAGGCGTCGTGTTAACCATCATTTAATTTCGCATTTGTTTATTATTGTTACAGCTTTCGGCTCTAATACTTTTGAGAAAAACACCAACAGCAAATATAGGTATGTACAAGCAGAACCCGTCATAGATGAGTTGTTGGGAAGAACACGTATCAAAAGAACGGAAGTTGTATAAGGGCAGTCTCATTTCCGTTAAATAAACTGCATTTCTATTGGTTTAAAACAATCTCCCCGAGTCGCAGCTCAATATATCTGCAAGTGCTAAAATGCATACAAAGTGTGTTCTAATATCGTTACAATGTGTACTGGATACAAAAACGGTTTTAGAGTGCATTTTTATCTCTCTTGCAAAGGAATTTCCGTTTTGCGAAATGCATTTAATTAAGCTTCTCAGTAAAAAGTACGATGTCAGTTTAATACCAAAATGACACGAAATTAAGATTCTTAAAACATGTGTTTTTATGTCTAAAGAAAATAAATATTTTTTGCTTTTGTGTATCAAATTTTAACATTTTTGGAACAGACATTTTGATTAATATGTTTGTGTTTCTTATATATTGTGAAAAATTTCGGGAGGTAATTTCCTTATCGAAAATTAAGGGGGAGTTTTTATACAAATGTTTTTCCTTAGACGTCTCCTTTCGGAGTTACACCCCCCTAAAGAGGAACGGTAAAATTGTTTTTGTTATTTTATCAGCAATTTTCTTATTTTAAATACGTGTAGTTGGCTGTGACATCATTAAAATGAATATTTTTCCCTTTATTGATGTATTAGGTTTATTGTTAAAAATAAGCATTTTATTACAACACAATTGTATTAAATAAGTTTAATCAGAGTGGCCATTAAAAAAAAAATTACTCCTACATTAATAAGCTAGCTAATTAAAGATATCTTTGCAACTTATATTAATTTGTGATTTCTTACTTATGTATTTTTATTGTACTTCTTCATTTTCAAATATCCAACTTAAATGAAAATGGGCAGTAACTTTTCATTTTATTCACATTTACAAGTTCGCCTGATCATACCATTTTTGACTTAAGCTTAAGCAATATTGAAATAATTTTGGGATTTCAGGTGCACTGGAATTATTTTAATTAAACAAACTAATGAAATATTTCACTCTGGCTAAAATGCGATAATCAATATGTATCTACGATATTTTTATACACATAATTTAGTGCTATTGCTTAAGGCATTGGCTAACCGAATGCCGGATTTAATTTTGTAATGATATGATTTATCTCGCTTCGTAGTCTTAATAATGAAGTGCACTAAGGCAGCTGCTCCACGCCATTTTAATCTGCCAATTGCTTTGCCCCAACAATTACACGCCATTAACGGTTTATCGAGTTTTAACATCACGAAAAATGAAGTATATCAACTATTGATGTAATAAATAGGGTATTTCAGTTTTTATTTGCAAAACTAAAAAACCTGTTATACGATTTCTCTTGCTTAATCCTAATTAAAGTGCTAGAGTAGGGAACACCTGCGCCAGCTAGTATAATATAAGGGTTATTAGAAAATACATTTCCGTTTTTTTGTGTAAAAATATAAAAGTGTACTAGGTCTACACTAAAAAAACATTCTTCGTTCATCATTATAATCAAAGAGTAATGTTAATACGATATTAAATGTCATATATTCAATTAACTTTACCGTGATTCAATAATATAAACTTAAAACTTATTTTTTAATTTAATAATATTATGTAATGTGCTAAAGAACCATAAAATTATAAATATCTGTTTGTTTAAGTGTTAAGTACAAGTTTACTGGGTGGTTTATATATTCACCAGGGATCCATTAAACCCCTTAATTCGATTGGATTCTAATAGTCTTTTTTCCACGACTGTTATAACTATAGAGCAGTGATTCCCAAAGTGGTCTATATCGACCCCCAGGGGTCGACGACGACCTGCATGTCAGCGAAAAAATAAATTGGGGGTCCATGAAATGAAAATGGGGGCCAACGATAGTGGATCTCATATCAGCAGGTCGTGACTTTAATTTTGGCATTCCCTGAATGGAATAATCCACATACACAGATAGTACCTATTTACTTACATAATATAAACCTTATAATAATACCTTATAATATAAAGACATATAATTATCTACATAAATTATAAAAGTGCCTATGGTCAAAATTTTTGAAACGTAAATGTTCATGAAATGTGATGAAGAATTATATTAAAATTGAAGTTATTAGGTATGTTTTCTGATAAAAAATATTGATTAATTTGCAAAAAATCAATATCAGGTAAGCAGGGGGTCTACCCAAAACCGAAAAACATGGCAAGTGGTCTACGAGACAAAAAAGTTTGGGAACCTCTGCTATAGAGGGATTTCGCTATTAGGCGTGGTATATATAATAATGGCAACACCAATAAAAAGGAAAATGGAAATAATCATTGACCCACAGATTGGAGAATACCAGGGAGGATTTAGATAAGGAAGAAGTACCACGGACCAAATATTCACAATGAAGGAAATAGCAACAACATGTTATGAGTACAACATCCCACTTGCAGTACTGTTCGTCGACTTCAGAAAAGCGTATGACTCGGTAAATAGACCAAGAATGCTCCAAATGCTGAAGGAGTTCAAGATACCAGCCAAACTTATCAGATTACTCAAAATGACATTGAAAGGGACATCAAGAAAGATTCAGATCAAGGGGAAAACAACGGAAGAATTTGAGATAGGAACAGGGCTTAGACAGGGAGACCCATTATCAACCCTCATATTCAACGTAGTTCTGGAAAAAATAGTTAGAGACGGAAGACTTAACAGAGAGGGAACAATACTAAACAAAAGTCACCAACTCATGATGATGTAGCTATACTGGCAAGAACTTTGAAGGAACTGGGAGAGATCACAGGAAGAATGGCAGAAGCAGCACAAAAAATGGGATTAAGGATAAACGAAGATAAGACCAAGAGAATAGGACAACAAACAATAGAAGACAGCCTACTGGTAGGAGAATTTGAGGAAGTAATTGAATTTGTGTACTTGGGGACACTTCTCACAAACAGGATGGAAGAAGAAAAAGACATAAACATGAGAACTCTGAAAGCCAACAAAAGTGCAGGAGCTTTAAATAACCTAATAAGAGCAGAACAGTTATCTAGGAGCACCAAACTACGTTTGTATAAAACAATACTAAGACCTACAGTGATCTAGGGGTGTGAGACCTGGGTACTGAACAAAAATGCAAAGGAAACCCTAAGAATATGGGAAAGAAAGATAATTAGGAGAATAGTCGGAGGGAAGAGAACAAATGAGGGATATATAAGAAGAACGAACGAGGAGGTATATAAAATTTTCAAAGAAGCGACTATAGACAAAGTAATAAATGTCAGAAGAATACAACGGCTAGGAGATATTGAGAGAAGGGAGGACAGCAGGATAATAAAAGAGATAGCGTGGAAAGAGCCTGCATACAAGAAGACCCAGAAAATGATGGAGAGACGCTGTGAAGGCAGAACTAAGAGAGAAAAACATAATTAATTGAAGGAAGAAAGCAAAAGAGAGAAGAGTGTGGAAGAACATTACCAAGCTCTGGGTCTAAGCGGCCTGCAAAATAGCTTTATATAAATATATATTAATAATATATAGTTTTATTTATAATAAAACGTTTTATTGTTACAAACATTCATCTTAATAAATGTAAATGAAGCAAAACATTCAAGATTTAATTTTTCTTTAGACAAAATAACGCATTTTTTAAGTATCTTAATTTCGTGTCATTTTGGTATTAAAATTGACATCGTACTTTTTACTGAGATGATTAATTAAATGCATTTCGCAAAACGGAAATACCTTTATGCAAGAGAGATAAAAATGCACTCTTAAACCGTTTTTGTATCCAGTACACATTGTAACGATATTGAAACATGCATTTTACCACTTGCAGATATATTCAAACATTCAAGATTTATTTCTTAATTTTTTGATTTTCTTTAAATTTTCTATCAACTGTTATTGCTTTCTCTCTACCTTTCTACTCACCTAAATTAAATATTAATTGCAATATCCGGCGAACGATGTAAAAGACATAATTTCGTACAATAATCCACAATCAACATTCAATCTCGCTTCAGCATTTTGCCATCTTGATACGTATTTCCCAATCTCTACCAAACAAGGTGATCGTTTATATGAAACATAAATTCAGTGGAAATCATCAGCTTAAGTGGAAAGTCAGGTAATGCCAAATTGATATTGATTTTATAAATGGAGAACTGTCTTAGCTTTCACAAAAAGATCAAAATCAACTAAAATTTATCGTGAAAGGAAAAATAAGTCTGGATTTTTCAAATATTATGAACGATGCGTTTAGTCTTTTTATATTAATTCAACTTAATAATGACTTTCACATTTGACAGCTTTTGTAACAGATTTTATAAACTGTAGCCACGAAACAGTGGTTTAAAAATTCACTACTTGTTAACATTCCGAATACTTTTGGGCATTAGTTAATATTTTATGTTTAAATTATCTCAGCATTATAATTAGAAGTAATCCTGTGATATATTTAAATATTCAGGACCAGAATTAATGGAATCTAGCTATTGTTGCAACTAAATGGTTACGTCATACATGGTTTGTAAAGTATATTTTTCTACGTCATTATATTATTTAAGAGGATAACAAATATTGTTGTTATAATAACGCCATGTGCCAGTACAGCAAGGTAGTTGTTGGTAAATGTGTAGGTAATTTATTCAAATATAAAAATTGTTTAAAACAAAATCACTGAGTTTTTGTTATTTCTTCTATCTCAGTAGCATACACTTTATCATTATTAAGAAATAAAAGGATGGGTAAATTAGAAAAGAACAGTTTTTACGTGCTTGGTAAGATTCTAAACTGGAAAAATGCATATTTGTTCCTAAAATGTTCTGAAAAATCTGAAAAACTTGATTGTGAAGTTTTATTTATTACTTTCTTATTATGTATAGAAAACATTTCCAATTTAATACTCATAGTTCATTGTATTATTTATATTATATTAATATATTTAACATTTATGCAACAAATATAATTAATGCTTTTTTGGCTAATTTTTTGTTTAATTTTATATTTAAAAATGTCTTTAAGTCTTTATGGGACAGAGGTCGAACATTCTAGCCGACTCTATTGTATGATTGTATCAGTCTACTTGTCACGTCAGTGGCGTAGACATAGGGGGAGGGATCAGGGGGTGTCAGAACCCCCCGTTCGCAATTTGTCCTTATAGAGCAGGAGAACTGTAAATTTTGTGCTCAAAAAATAGGTCCTCAGCTCTTTTTACCTTTATTAACCCCCCCCCCCCCATGGAAGCATCCTGCCTACGCTACTGTGTCACGTAATTCAAGATATATTTTCTGCTCACAGTCTTGTTTGCTGCTGCTACTTAACGTAAAAACGGCAAGTGGTTGATCTACCTACACCAATTTACTGATTTAGAATTAATCAAAATAGGGTCTGTTTTTTGAGTCATTTTTTACCAATTACCCTAAAAAAAATTTAAGTTTACACTTCTTAGGTAGTACTAACTCTACTAAGCAGTCAATTTAGTGTACCTTTTGTCGCTAACGTTATATTAACATATTATTAACATTTGAACCGCAAACATTACAAATCAATTGCTTCAAATATGACTTTTTGAAATTTTCCCTCGAATGACGTGGAACCTTCATTAAAAAGGCCTGTTCTGTATTTTTATATTTCGTCAGTTATGCTGGCATCTATTTTTTGCTTGGTTCACCTGTTAACATATTATGGTACTTAAAAACGAAGCATAAAGAGCGAAATTTATTGTTACACCACTGGGATTAAAACAAGAAAGTTTGCAGGTTTCGTTAAATAAGCGCAATAAGTCATAAAGTCTCTTTAAAATATATTAACGTTGTTGGTAAAGAGGCGTGTTAATGAAATATAATTAATAATATTTACTTTATGACTGTACTCGCGATGTCGGCGTTTTTTAAATATGCATGTAATTTTCCCTTCTCTCGCCTTAATAATTTACTCTAGATTCCTTTGTATTTAAATACTTTGCAAAGACTTCGAGATTAAACGCTATTTTCATTGCATTTATAACAAGGGCGTCAAGAAACATTAATTGTTTTAAAAGTTAGTTGTTTATTTTTACAATGAGCAGTTCATTCAATGAAATTCTAATTGCAAAATAACTCTACAATATTTTTAAAAATTTATTTTTATTGAACAAAAATATGAAGTAAGATAGACACGTAAGTGAAAATGAAAAGTAATCCAAAATAGAATCAAAATTTTCTTCACTCGAAATGTATATTCCTATACAGAATGTTTCAAATTCCAGGCAACCATTGAAATATCGCTTATTGTAAGAGATAAACTAATAATTTAACTTTATCAAAGTTGCTACATTTTATGATTATTAATACAGGGTGTCCTGTACCACAAGGTACGCCTTCGCTAATTTTTGCATAAATCGAATGTTTAGGACCTAAATAAAATGTTTTTAGCAACAACAAAAAATGCGTCCCTTCACATACAGGGTGTCCCAGTTAAATTGAACAGCATGGGGACTCGTAAACGGTAAGAGATACAGAGTTGGTTTAATGGGTCAAAATAATCTGATTTAAAAGCAACTATTCAATAAAAAAAATTATAGGTTTTGTGCTATTAATAAAAAAACAAAACACATCAGGTTTTCGATTTTTGCTGATAACTTGCTTAATTGAAAACACGCTCAAAATATTTTTCAACATTATCAAGGCACATTTTTGAGTAGATTTGAAATTTTTCAACAAATTTTACCTATGTTCATTTGTTTTTGTTTTTCTAATATCAACTTTCTTATTTTAAATACGGCTGAAGGCCCTGACTGCTCGTAATTGTAAAATATTGCAAAAATATTACGGTAAAACTATCACAATGCAAAAGAACGAAATGACCTTATACATATTTATTAAATTCTCAACACAAAAACCAATTTTTCTTAGATCATTAACTTACTTCTTGAGCTAAATGTAGCTTAAATCAGTAAAATTATTGCAAATTAATTTTTAAAAGCCCAAAACTTCATGAAGCTAGAACGCTACGAAACTGCTTGTTTATGATAATTTTTAGTTCTAAAAGAGTCGAAAAATACTTATGATAATTCAAACCATTGTCGCCTGGAACTATTTTGATTCGTTTATTGTGTATTTTAGTAGTCCATGTGAGAACAGATGAAGCCGTAAGACTTAATTAATTAATAGGCATCATTTCGTAGCCTGCCACAACTGCATCATACGAGCATTATTGTATATGATACCTTTAGGCTGTACGTTAGGGAGTGCAGTGGTTTTAACTTCATCAATATTTTAAATAAAGCAGTACTTTACCAATTGGCTATCAGAATTTAAAATTAATGTTTATATTGACTGGGTGTCAATTCGTATTTATTTTTGGAAATAAATCAGTCCACAAAAGATGTAAGTTTTGGAACTACCTCCAAATTCAAACTATGCATGTGTTACAGATACACATATTTTGTTATATCTGTTTCCCAAATACCATATGCCTTTTCAAGATATTTCTGTTTTGAAGGTTAAAATGAAATTAAAAGTTCGGGCGTGTGCCATACGTCTGTCAGCCTCCCTCAGTTTTCTATTAGTTTCAAGTTACCTCTGTTACCTGAGTTTCTTCTGCTCTCCAGCTGCCGTAGTTTCGAAAGACAGCTGAACATCTAGTAAAAATTAACTACTATATCCGATCACCTCTGGCAACGTTATTCGTTTAAACTGGAATATTATAATCTGAAATGTTATACTTTAAATGACGTGTTTAATTAATAATTTACGTAAAAAAAATATTTAATGAGCCTAATGTATTCATTAAAATCGACGTTTAAGTACCTTGATTAAGTTTAGTACTATAATATTGTATTAATAATTAATAGAGACTTAAAAGAGCAGTGAAACGTTCAAACAATTATATTTCTTCAGTAATCATTTAAAACAGTATACAATGATTGGGGATTATAGCTACAAATATACAATTTTGAAATATATGTTTAAATTTAAAGTATTTAGATTTAAACTTAAGAGATTTCAAAATATGATTTTAAATGTACGCAATTCGAAACGTTCATTGCTTCTCCTTTAAAAAACGAAATTTTAATTGCAGTTTTTAAAAACTTGAATTTACTGACGTATATAACAATTTGCTCTGAAAAAAAAAACTACCCGATCCACAAAAAAAAATCATAATTTCGTTATTATTGGTCCTAAAAACTTGATCCGGTGATCAAAATGTAGCCAATAGAAGAGCGCATCCGATGACGTGTAGAAAGCGCGATTTAATTTTTTTTTTATGCCATTCACGGCCGTCCGAAAATGGTCCTTCGAATTGGTCATACTTGAGATCGCGTCGGCTATGAAACCGTGTTTTAAAAAAATCAAAATTCGTCATTTTTCGACACACGCATCCTTTGCGAGTAGGCCTGTGCAAGTTTGTTGAAATTATCCTTAACGGTTCCGGAGAACAGCGCGAAAAACGATAACCCCGTAAAATACGGAATTCGCTCGGAGAAAAAAACATCTCATGTTCTTCATGTTGAAACCTACACACTGTATATTGATCAATGTCTACTTAGAAATGCCCATCCAGTCACTAAAAATAAATAAAAAGAAACAAACTTCTGACTTTCCCTAAAGACTTGGTAGTACCCTTGACTATGAATGGTAGAACTAAGATGCACTTACATGAGAACATTTGTGCAATTTACCATTGTACCATTTATTCTATTCTAGTCCCATAAGAATTTTATAAATGTTAAAAAAAAGTGCATCAGTTTATTGCGACCCAAAGTGTCAAGTGACTTTTAAAGAATTTAATATTTAACGTAAGCAAACGTAGATTTAAACTAACTTCTCCTTTTCACCGCTAAACTACACACACATGCGGTAATAATCATATAATTTAGTATTCATTACGTTTTTAAGACCAAGCGTAAGACTTATAAAACAAAAATGCAAGTAATCACAGAACTTTGCAATTTTCTACAATTTCGGAGGAATTTAGCTTTGAGATATACGTTTCATTTCAAAACTTTTGTAGATGCTATCTATTTCACGGCTTAAAAATTTCCTCTGTGATTCGCTGAATTTGGTTCTGTCTCATAACATATCTACGGTTGAAAAAGAGAAAAAGAGATCACGTAAGGGAAAAGGGTTCTCGATTTTGGAAATATTTAAAATCGTATTGCCTGCTTCACCGAGTAGAAAGTTGATGGCTAGGAATTATGAACGGTTGTTACTCGCGAAAATTTATATCGACAAAATAAAAATTTAACCAAAATTTGCTCAATTTTGTTGAACGATTGAACTAAATCAATACGTGTTGATGATAGAAGCATTACTAAACCCTTGACTAAAAATTGATTGTAGTTTCGCTCGAGTACCGTTCAAATAAAGTATAATGAAAAGTTAAAAGTATAAAGTGTATTGAAAACTAAGGGAAATGAGCCTTGAAAATTAAATAAGGCATATAGGTAGAAAAGGTTTCCATTAAACTAAATTATGATAGTTTCGTTCTCAAAGCTTTTCATTTACATATATTAAAAATTTAAAAAACGCTAAAATAGCTACGCAGAATATCTTAGAATTTGAAAAGTTGAAAAAACTTTTGTACCTACTCTTTACATTTAATAAAACTTAATTTTATTTCGTCAATATAAAATCAACAGTTTCAGTAGTGTCCACAAACAAAATATTAATAAATGCTCATTTAGGTACAGGCGTTTGAATAATTGTTTAAAAAAAGGACCAAAAATAAGTGAAAATAAAAAATAAATTAAATTAAAACGCAGAAACTATGTATTATTAAATTTTTAATAATTTATAGCAAGTTAATTCATCTTTTACTATTTGTTGTGCTTTTCTCTAATAAACTATTAACGCAAAACTTTCAATAACTCATGCTGTTGTAGTGAGGTTGTTATACGCCCTGTAATACAAAGTTTGCTTGGTGGTTGCCTAATTAATGCCTTGGAAAGTTTTAATTCAATTTTAAAGGTTATGTTACACCGGTCGCTTACCGTTGTCTAGGCAACAACTGCTACACATACTGGAAAAGTAATATGAACTTCTCATTTACTTCAATTGTAACAAAATGAGAACTGTACCGAAATGGGTGGATAAAATACAAGACAGTGAAAAAATAGAACAATGGTAATTCTATTCTAACTATTAATAATATAATTAAACGTTCAAGTGTAATAAGCAAACATTTTTTTGTTGTAGCATTTACGATCTTTGTTTTAATCCCGATGGTTCACAACTTGTAGTAGCTAGTGGAAATCGTGTTTTAGTGTATAGTACAGAAGATGGTACACTAATACAACCACTGAAAGGCCACAAAGACGTAGTTTATTGTGTGGCGTATGCAAAAAATGGTCAAAAATTTGCTAGCGGCAGTGCTGATAAAAGCGTTATAATTTGGACGAGTAAACTCGAAGGTTTATTAAAATATAGTCACAGTGATGCCGTCCAATGTCTAGCGTATAATCCTCTATCGCATCAGTTAGCTTCGTGTGCGATATCTGATTTTGCATTTTGGACCGTTGAACAAAAAGCTGTACAGAAACATAAGATTACTACAAAAATTAACTCATGTTCTTGGACCAATGATGGACAATATTTAGCTTTAGGCTTAAACAATGGTGTAATATCAATAAGAAATAAGGTACACTTCTTATGTGCAATAAAACTAGAATTTAAAATATACAGCATGTATAAAATCCTTATCTACAGTAGATACAATATAAAAACAATACTTATTTTATAGAGCGTTTACTTTCTTTTGTTTCAATGGTTAAAACAAAAATGCCATGGCTTGCTAGATAAAGACAAAAACTTAATTTAGCAAAGATTTAAATAATTGAACATCTTTATTGCAATAATTTTGGGTGCATAATAAATATTAAAAATGTTATGATGTTCAACTTTTTTCTTTGATTATAGTTGGGTGAAGAAAAAGGTCGTATGGAAAGACCTGAAAGTTCATCAATATGGGCGCTATCATGGAGTTTAAACAAAGATGAACCCGATACGTTATGTGTAACAGACTGGAACAAAACTCTTTCATTTTATACACTAGGTGGGAAATTGATTGGAAAAGAAAGACCACTTGGCTTCGATGCTTTAAGGGTACGATATTTTCCCAAAGGTGAATATGTGTTGATAAGTGGTACAAACAAAGCTGCGGTCTTGTATACCCGTGATGGTATTAAACTTGGCAACGTCGGAGATCAACATAATTCGTGGGTTTGGTGCTGTGCTCCTCATCCAAATGGAAATTTTGTGGTAAGATTTTATTATGACCTTTTTTCGTTATCTTTTTCATAATAAATGACAATTTGCACTATTATTTTTGTTTGTGTAATAATATAGGCCATGGGATGCCAAGATGGTACAATTGCTTATTACCAGTTAATATTTAACACAGTACACGGATTATATAAAGAACGATACGCATTTCGGGAAAACATCACAGACATCATCATACAGCACTTACTAACGGAACAAAAAGTTAGGATAAAATGTCGAGACTTTATTAAAAAAATTGCAATATATAAACATCGTCTAGCAGTAAGCTTTAAACAATTTACAGTATAATTTTCCCTGGTTATAATTATTGTTTTTAGGTACAACTACCTGAGAGAGTAGTGATATATGAATTATACTCAGGTGGTACGAATGACATGCATTATCGTGTTAAAGAAAAAATTACACAAAAACTTGAGTGCAGTTTATTAGTTGTTTGCACACAGCATTTAATTATTTGTCAAGAAATAAAATTGCAAAGCATGTCATTTTCTGGCATCAAAGAAAGGGATTGGATATTTGAGAGTCCTATACGCTATATAAAAGTCACTGGGGGGCCCCCTGGTAAGGAAGGCCTCATACTAGGCTTAAAAAATGGACAGGCAAGTGCTTCTTTTGTTTGATGAGCTTTTGTTTTGTTTGTAAATATTTTATAGCTTCTTTTGTTTTTGTGTTACCTTTACACCCTATGGGTAGAAAGGGAATAGATTATATACAGGGTGGCCATAATCTACATGTGTTGTATGGCTAACTTTGTTATTATAAGAGTTACTACATGGTCGGTTAAATTAGCAAAGTTGGGCATTTTGACATTTCACGTAACAAAGTTAACCATACATGTAGATTATGGCCACCCTGTATACAGGGTGGTCCACATAGAAGGGCCCCTATTGGGATCTCGTAAACGGCGAGAGCTACAAAAAAGTTTAATCTAAACAAATTGATCCCCTTTCAGAGACCTGTTCAGTGATGCTTTAATGTTTTAAAAAGGTTCCATGGCACGCTAGATAATAAAACAAAAATCAAAATGGGCATGTTTTTTTAATCGCTAATAACTCGGTTATACTTGATGGTACAAAAATATTTTTGGGGAGAAGTTGTAGATTTTTTTACACACTGTAAAATTAAAACTTTCATTTGTTTCAATATTGTTTAAATTCTTAGATAAATTAAAAACTTGTATTTTTTTTAACTGGAAACCATAGTTAACCATGACCTCATGAAAAAGCTTTTTTTTTCCCTCTTTTTAATAATATAAGGTTTAATGTATTTATTTTCATATTTAGGCTCAAAACAAATAAAATTCGTCAAAAAGTCCCCATGAAGCTAGAGTCATGAATCTAAACAATATTGAAACAAATGAATGTTTTCATTTTACAGTTCGTAAAAAAATCTCCAATTTTTCCCCCAAAAATATTTTTACACCATCAAGTATCAACAAGTTATTAACAATCTAAAAAAAATTGCCCATTTTGATTTTTGTTTATTATCTAGCGTGCCATGGAACATTTTTAAAACATTAAAGCATCACTGAATAAGTCTCAGAAAGGAAATTAATTCGTCTAATTTATACTTCTTTGTAGCTCTTACCGTTTACGAGATCCCAATAGTGGCTCTTCTATGTGGACCACCCTGTATACACATATTTTGTTTTTGTTTATTCTGCAAGTGTTAAAACTGGCATTTAAGTACAGTTTTTTAATTAATTTTAGGTCTGGGAAATTCACCTTGATAACTCTTTTCCTTTGTTAAAAGTGACAGTTAATGGGGCAATAAGATGTTTAGATTTAAGTCAGCGCAAACTGAAATTAGCAGTTGTTGATGATACAGGATTGTGTCAAGTATTCGACTCTAGATCGGGAAATCTAAAATACCAGGTAAGTTATGCATTACATACAGGGTGTCCCAGTTATAGTGTACAGCATGGGATCTGGTAAACGGTAAGAGATACAGAGTTGTTTAAATGGATCAACATGATATACAGGGTGGTGCTTTTTTCGATGATCACCATTCTATCTTGGAAACGGTAAGAGATACAAGGTCGGTTAGATCAGAGAAAAGTTGCACATTTTTATGGCGATTAAGAATCTGAAAAGAAATCCTGGATATTTTGATTCGTTTTTGATTTATTACAAAAAAACTAAAAAATGTGATTTTAGAAAAATATTATTGTCTTCCCTACCACTGACACTATTTAATTTAAACTTGGTAACTGTATGTTTTTGACCGTCCTGATTTTGATGACGTCAACAGAAATTTTCTAAGCCTTCTAGATTTCAAGTTGCGATAGTCAACTTTTTTATTTCTTATGACCGGATTTTTACACCATCAGACAGACAAAAAAATTAGCTTTTTAGATTGGTAACCAAGATACCTTTTTTCTTTAAAAAAACTTGTTTATTTATATGTGTAAATTGTATGTAAATAAATAAAAAAACTAACGAACGACGTCCGGCGACCGTCGAACGGCGTCCGACGAACGACGGAAGACGAACGACGACCGAAGAACAACGAACGACGACCGAAGAACGACGATCGAAGAACGTCGAACGACGACCGACGACCGAAGAACGACGACCGACGAACGATAACCGACAAACGACGACCGGCGAACGACGACCGTTGAACAACAAACGTCGAACGACGACCGAAGAACGTCGAACGACAACCGACGACCATCGAACGACGACCGAAGAACGACGAACGACGACCGAAGAACGACGACCGAAGAATGACGAACGACGGCCGACGAACGACGACTGACGAATGACGACCGTTGAACGACGAACGACGACCGATGAACGACGAACGACGACCGATGAACGACGACCGACGAACGACGACCGACTACCGTTGAACAACATACGTCGAACGACGACCGTCGAAAGACGAACGACGACCGACGACCATCGAACGACGACCGAAGAACGTTGAACGACGACCGAAGAACGACGACCGACGAATGACGACCGAAGAACGACGACCGTCGAACGACGACCGATGGCCGACGAACGACGACTGACGAACGATGACCGACGAACGACGACCGACGAACGACGACCACCGAACAACGACCGACGACCGTTGAACGACAAACGTCGAACGACGACCGTTGAACGACGAACAACGACCGTTGAACGACGACCGAAGAACGACGAACGACTACCGTCGAACGATGACCGAGGAACGACGACCGAAGAACAACGAACGACAGCCGACGAACGACGACTGACGAACGACGACCGTCGAACGACGACCGACGACCGTCGAACGATGACCGTTGAACGACGACCGAAGAACGACGACCGAAAAATGACGAACGACGACTGACGAACGATGACCGACGAACGCGACCGACGAACGACGACCGTCGAACGACGACCGCCGACCGACGGCCGACGACTGACGAACGATGATCGACGAACGACGACCGCCGAACGACGACCGTTGAACGACAAACGTCGAACGACGACCGTTGAACGACGACCGTCGAACGACGAACGTCGACCGTCGAACGAAGAACGAAGAACGACGACCGAAGAACAACGAACGACGAACGACGACTGACGAACGATGACCGACGACCGTCGAACGACGATTGATGACCGAAGAACGACGACTGACGAACGATGACCGACGAACGCGACCGACGAACGACGACCGCCGAACGACGACCATTGAACGACGACCGTCGAACGACGACCGTCGAACGACGACCGAAGAACGACGACCGAAGAACGACGACCGACGAATGACGAACGATGACCGACGAATGACGACCGAAGAATGACGGCCGACGAACGACGACCGACGAACGCTGACCGACGACCGACGACGAACGACGACCGAAGAACGTCGAACGACTACCGACGACCGTCGAACGACGACCGAAAACAACGAACGACGACTGACAAACGATGACCGACGAATGACGACTGACGAACGACGACCGTCGAACGACGACCGTCGAACGAGGACCGACGAACGACGACCGAAGAACGACGACCGTCGAACGTTGACCGACGACCGAAGAACGACGACCGAAGAATAACGAACGACGGCCGACGAACGACGACTGACGAACGTTTTTTTTTCATAGAATAATTGAAGGGGTTGGTGCAAAAAGGGTATAAGTGATTTTTTTTACATTTTGAGAAGTACATACATCTAAAGTTAAAGCTGCACTCTATTAGTGCAAAAAAGATTCAAGTGCATTTTAGGCTTACTAGTGCCATCCATGATTTAAAATATTCCAACCGCAACGGTGAATTCTTAGCAAGCAATTAACTTTACAACTCTATTACTCGATACTAGTCAAAATGCACTTGTACCCTTTTTCACTAGCCCCTTCAATTGCTTTTAAATCATAGATCATTTTGAGCAATTTAACCAACTCTTTATCTCTTACCGTTTACAAGATTTGAGACACCCTGTATATTAGTATGTACCAAATTTTTTTCTCTATAGGAACCCAATACTAATAGTGTAGCTTGGAATACTCAATATGAAGATATGATTGCGTTTAGTGGTAACAACAGTTTGGCAATAAAAGTTCTCGATTTTCCACCACACCGACAGCAGCTGGTCGGCTTCGTAGTTGGTTTAACAGGATCAAAGGTCTTCTGTCTTAACGGTTCTGCAGTGACGACTTTAGAGATGCCCATGAGTGCTCCGATGTATCGATATATTGAACAGAATATGTATAAAGAAGCCCATGCTGTAGCATGTTTAGGTACGGTCATATACAGTGTGTCCAAAAGGTATGGAATATGCTATATATCTCAGTAAATATCCACTTTAGGGAAAAATGTTTTGAATAAAAGTATTCGGTTCTTAGTTTTCCACCATAAGACAAAATTTGAATATATTTTTTTTAGAATAACAAAAGCACAATGAAAAACAATTGAATTTTTTAAATGACAAGATACCTCTATATTATACTCATTTGATAGGGAATTTTTTTTTTTTCAGTGATGGAGTCACCTTAAAAATAAAGTTCTTCGTCATTGAAAAGAGAAAAAAATTCTCCTTCAAATGAGTATAATATAGGGGTATCTTGTCATTTTAAAAAAATCTATTGTTTTTCATTGTGCTTTTGTTATTCGAAAAAATAGAATTTAATTGTCTTATGATGAAAAACTAAGTACCGTAGAATAGGGCTACTTGGGACGGTAGGGTAACTTGGGACAAAATTATATTCTCACCTAAAAATTTTGTTTACAACTGTCAACTTTTGAGATAATCAAAGTTGCTTAGTAGAGTTTTAAAAGTATCATATAAGCTTAAAAAAACGAATTAGTTTTTGAAATTACTACAAGACGGTAAGTTGTTACATCCAATTTTCAATTAATATAAAATGGCCGAATTAAGAACTGTTTAAAACTTCTCTTGTACTTTTGTTCTGAAAATATACATTTAATATTAAGTCTTGAATAACTTATCTAATTTTTTTATTTAATACTACCTCTGTTCAAAAATGATCCGTTTTGGTGAACATTTTTGTTCAATTAATACATTGAATCCTGCTTTAAACAACTTTTTTACTTTCTAAATATCTCGTAATAATTACGAGCAGTTTCAATTGCTTCCAGATCAAATGAGACAATCATTTTTGAACAGAGGTAGTACAATTTGTTTAATTTTTCCAATCAAAATATCGTTTAGTTTAAAATTTTTGTAACCTGCGAATTAAAGTTTTACTTTCTATATTTTCAATATTTTTTTCATGCTGGATAATTGTGAAAGATCAATTTAATATAAAAAATATAATATAACTGTCCCAAGTAGGACTTTTTAGGCTAAACTTAAGTCAAACTACTGAAATTCATATGTGTCCCAAGTTGCCCGGTCTTAAGTATTACTTGGGACAGGATTTTTTTTTTTTGTACCTATAAATATATATATTTATTTATTCTTTATATAGAATATTGTTCATTGGCACCTCACCCAATTACATAAAAAAAATCAAAGTTTTTAATTAAAAAATGAACGTGGTACACGCTTTCAAATGTTGAAACTGTCCCAAGTAGCCCCATTCTACGGTACCACAACAACTTTTATTCAAAACATTTTTCCCTTAAGTGGATATTTACTGAGATATATAGCATATTCCATACCTTTTGGACACACTGTATGTTCATATTGCTAAAGTGTGCATGAAAAATTTTGAGTTCAAGTTAAAAATATCGGCTTTAAACTCGAAAATTATTATTTAAAAAAAAATGATTGTCAATTAAAATGAGGATTTTTCAGTTTTAATTTTCACAAAATTCAAACTGATAAATTAATTTTTAACAACAACTAAATAAAGAAAATTTACATATTCAAATTATTAAAAAAAATTTAAATTTTTAATGAAAGTTAATATATTGAGTTAAATATTAAATCTTTAGGTCTTTTTAATTAAAATTGAAGGGTTAATGCAGTGGTTTCCAACCTTTTTGTACCTCTGCCCCCCTTTTTCATTAAAAAAAAATTGTGCGCCCCCCCCCCTTTCGTGACAATCTTATTTCATAAATACCATATACCATATTCTGTATAAATAGTTTTTTTTTTTTGTTTGTTTGTATTCAAAAATAATATGTTGCTAACAGTTGCGCGCCCCCCTAGGGGGGCGTGTCCCACAGGTTGGAAACCACTGGGTTAATGAGTTGAAATTAAAATCAGAAATTTTACACTTACGTTTTTATTTTTGTTTTATAGTTCTTTTGTTTCTACAGGTGTGACGAATACAGATTGGGAAGAACTGGCATTCAGTGCACTAGAAAACTTGGAATTGGACGTCGCACGACTGGCCTTCATCAAATTACAAGACTACAACTTTTTGGAGCTCATTCGAGACATACAAGTAAAGCATGTAAATATTTTATGAACCATCGATTTCTCATTGTTTTATCTGTAGGAACGTCAGCGTAAAGGTGAAAATAAGCGTGATGTATTCATTGGGGACATATTTGCTCTTAGGGGTCGATTTAAAGAAGCCGCTCGGTTGTATCAAAAAGCTGGTCAAGATCACAGGGCGCTCACTATGTACACGGATTTGCGAATGTTTGATCAAGCGCAGGTAATAACGTTGGAAAATACTTGGTATCAGCTGAACGTTGAGTGTGTGTTTTTTTTTTAAGGAATTTTTGGGCTCCAGTGATAACTCGACCTTGATACGACAGAAAGCAGAATGGGCCAAAAATATTAATGAGCATAAAGCTGCTTCAGAGATGTTTTTATCTGTTGGAGATACACAGTCGGCGATAGAAATAATGGGACAACAAGGATGGGTTGATCAGTAAGTCTTACAGATTTTGTGTATATGTTAGAGTGACCATTCGTCCCCGGTTTTTGGGGACAGTCCCCGAAACAAGACTTAAGTCCCGGATTATTCTTGTCCCCGATTTTCAAAATTTTCTCATAAACTTAAATAATACTTTCCTTGTTTCATTTTTTTCTTATGGGCCGTTAAGTTGACTTTGGAATAGTAAAATGTACTTTATTTTCCTTTTTCTAATGAGATACGTTTTGCCATATCTATTTTTATAAACAACTCACAAAATCAAGAAAAATTGTATTTTACAATCACGTATCAAGCAATCTATGAAAAAACAAACATTTAAAAACAATTAAATGTCAAATAACAGTATCATTTGTTTTCTGTATCATTTTTTTTCTGTATCATTTGTTTTCTATATCATTTGTTTTCTGTATCATTTGTTTTCTATATCATTTGTTTTCTGTATCATTTGTTTTCTGTATCATTTGTTTTCTGCATCATTTATTAGAATTTTATAATATTGTTGTGTAATGCGATAGTCTTTGTATCAATTTTGATATAATTATGGCCAGGCTCTATCAGACGGGGGGCCAAGGGGGACATATGCCTCAAAATTTTAGGGGGGTTCCTTCAAATTTAGGGGCCACAATGTTAAAAACCGTACGAATGTCAAAAAAGCGGAGTCATCAGTGTTAACCGGGACGGACTTTAAAACAATTCAAGAAAGCTAGGACCTTTTTTTTAGTCACACTGCCCATGGATTTTTTTTGTAAGAGGTCGATGCTTAAAACAGGTTTGGTACCCCTTTTTTAAGCAGTAAGAGATATAAAGAACAGTAAATATCACAGCCAACTTACCATTAATGTAAATTTATCATTTATCTCAAAATCAAAACAATTGAATGTTTACATAATATTAAAAAAAATCTTATTTCCCAAAAATGTTTTCTATTAGCAATTTGTTTTTAGCATTTTATAAATTATTTAAAAATAAATAGTGTCTCTGAGTATGTCTCTAAAATAGTCTAATTTAACGGACTTTTTATCTCTTGCCTGTCAGTGATCACCCTTATATTTATTTTTTTGTTAATGAACAAATATCAAACCAACTGCTACTGCATTTTATATTATATTTTGTAACTGACACACATGGGCGT
Organism: Elmis aenea; assembly: GCA_947652605.1. Classification (NCBI taxonomy): domain Eukaryota; kingdom Metazoa; phylum Arthropoda; class Insecta; order Coleoptera; family Elmidae; genus Elmis; species Elmis aenea. The sequence continues at coordinate 5,381,823 of OX393577.1, read as the reverse complement.
CCGGAAGGGGGGGGCAAACGGGGCACTTGTTCCCCCCCTGGAATCGAGTAAAAATGAAATATGTGAAAGTACTTGTAAAAACAAATCGTAAAAATTATAAATTTATATACATTATTATTTGTCTCTATGCTTTGCCCCCTCTGGAAAATTTTCTGTAGACGCCCATGCTGACACATGTAATGCCATCGAATTTGGACCACCCTGTACACTCCTACATCACAAACTTACCAACTTTTATTTTTCATTTCATTCTGATAAAATTACCAGTAGTAGCCAAATTAGTCTCTAAAAAAGTGTTACTAGCTCAATTGTCTAAAAGTTTACCTGCTCTACAATTTTTTGAAGGCAGTATGTATTTCTTTAAATTACTATATTAGTTGCTTTCAATTACAGATTAATTGATCTTGCTCGTCGACTAGACAAAGCTGATAGATCAGCTCTTATATCAATAGCAGAACATTTAAAGCGTTTAAACCAGTCCGCAGCTGCCGTAGAAGTTTTTTGTCGATTGGGAGATTCTACAGCCGTTTTGCAACTCCATGTGGAAGCAAAAGAATGGGCACAAGCATTTGGCCTTGTTCAGAACCAACCTCAGCACAAAGCTTTAGTGTATGTACCGTACGCTCATTGGCTAGCAGAAAGTGATAAATTTGTACAAGCACAAAAAGGTATCAATATTTTTGTATCCAGTAAATGATTTATTTTACAGTATAATCTCTTACAGCATTTCATAAGGCGGGGAAACCTGATGAGGCGTTTAAAGTTCTTTATCAGCTTACTGACAATTCTGTGGTCGAATGCAGATTTCAAGATGCAGGATATTATTATTGGATTTTATCGAGACAATGTTTGGATTTGGCTCGAGAAAGGTAAGCTTTTACAAAAATACTGTCATAACTTGATATTAGGCTTTTGTTTATGTACACTAACTTGATATTAGGCTTTTGTTTGTGTACACTAACTTGATATTAGGCTTTTGTTTGTGTACACTAACTTGATATTAGGCTTTTGTTTGTGTACACTAACTTGATATTAGGCTTTTGTTTCTGTACACTAACTTGATATTAGGCTTTTGTTTATGTACACTAACTTGATATTAGGCTTTTGTTTGTGTACACTAACTTGATATTAGGCTTTTGTTTGTGTACACTAACTTGATATTAGACTTTTGTTTATGTACACTAACTTGATTTTAGGCTTTAGTTTGTGTACACTAACTTGATATTAGGCTTTTGTTTATGTACACGGTTGTCCAAATACGATGGGATTACATGGGTATCTCGCTTAATATTCAAGATAAACGGTTAAGTTGTCAAAAAAGTGCAGTTTTTTGAGACAAACTCAGAACCGTTTTCAAAAATATTCTATCATTTCCGGTTTTCGAGTTATTGGAAAAAAACTGTTTTTTTTTTGTCATATTTATAAGGTGTCATATCTCCGTTATTGTTGTAAATATCAAAAAAAATTATGAAAATAATTTTTAATTTTTAGACATTTTTATGTTAAATTTTATGATACTAAAAAACAATTTTTAGCTTGCCGTTAAAAATGTACGACACAAACTTACTTTTTTTTAAATGAAAACTAGTTGGCTATGCCCTATTCCAATTCCTTATTTTTTTCTCATTCCAAATATATAAGGGTTGATGTATTTATTTTCAATAATACGCAAGTTACGAAGGTTTTTTTTTTTTTTTTAAAGAAAAACAGGCTGTGAAAACAAAAGAAAAATCCTAAACAATAGAAAGTTATGATAATTTAACATGGTGTAGTAACCTTTTCTTTAAATTCTATGTGTGACCAATCCCCTATTCTGGTGCTAAATGCAACAAATCATATTTTTAAGTAATTTTGTTTAGTTTTCCTCGTATTTATTTTTAAGTAATCTCTCACCGACTTTAATTGCACTTCTTAAGGAATAATAATTTTCAGTGAAAGTGAACAAAAGGATTTACTTAATAAATTTTACGCTAACGAACATTTAGCAAGTATCTATTACGCATATCAAGTAATACACAGATACTTGGAAGAACCGTTCACTTCGTATATGCCCGAAGCTCTATTTAATATTGCTCGTTTCCTTATGGCCCAAACAGCACAACAACGCCCACAGGGTGTCTCATTATTGTATCCTTTTTATTCATATATTAATTGTGACAAATATCACGATTTTCCATTCGATTCTTTTTTCCTTAACTGATAAATAGTGCAATACTCTATACTTTGGCGAAACAAGCTAGAACACTGGGTGCTAATAAATTAGCGAAACAACTCTTCGATCGAATTCAGGCCCTCAAAGTACCTCCGAAATTTCAAGAACAGGTAGAAGTAGCAACGATCGCTGCAAGGGCCAGACCTTTCAGTGATCCTGAAGAATTATTGCCGATGTGTTACAGGTGTTCCACTTATAATCCGTTAACATCTGCTAGTAGCAAATGCGTCAACTGTGGACAAAAGTTTGTATATTCGTATGTCAGCTTTGGTGAGTATTAAGTTATGTTGTTAACACCTTATACACTGTGTTCGAAATTCAAATCTCACCATTTTATGGAAAAACTTAGCTGTGCCTTTACTTTTTTTAAATTCCATGGCAGGTATGGTCAAAACACTAAAATTAGTCAGTCCTAACGATCTTCTTTGCAGTAATTTATGAAGAAAAAATTATAGAGAAAACAGATGTAGATGTTTTTAAGCATTAGAAAGTGAATATATAATTTTTTTTAAACATTGTCTAAATTCTGGAATGTGTAATTGAAGTTGTTTTTCAATGATCATTATGATATTACAAGGCAATTTTTTTTTTTTTTAAATATTGTATGAGCAAGTTTGGTTATTTTGAAATTCTGTCACGAAAGTTTTTGAAAAAACTAATATGCCTGAAACTAAATGCAACAAGAACAGATAATAAAAGCTCTTCCTTGTTGGTTGTATTTAGTTATCTTCTACAGTGGCGTAGGCAGGATGCTCTCATGGGGGTGTTAATAAACGCTAAAAAAGCCATTTATTTTTAAAATTTTTGACACAAAATTTACAGTTCCGGCCCCTTACCAAAGTATATCAATTTAACGCGACCCTATGGGGGGTTCTGACCCCCCCCTCTAACCCTTTCATGCCTACGCCACTGATCATCTGCATAGTTTACGTCAATTGTAATGAATTACATCACTTTATAAATTTAAAATATGTTTACAAATAGCAATTGTGATCATCATTAACAGAAACGTTATAAATTTAGGAAATAAAATAAATAGAATTATATGAGTTTGATTGATTTTTAATAAATAAATACCATAAAAAATAATTATTACACTTGTTACAAAATAAATCTTAGCAGAATTAATAATTAATTATTTGCATAACTTAAGGTACAGTAAAATATGATTTATTTCTTTTCAGTGAATAAGTGTTCACATAAAAATACATATTCTAATTTTTTTTTTAAATATTAGAGAAAAAAATGCTCTTTTTACTATTACAAAGACAATTATAGTTTAAATTTAAACAAATGAGTATCGTAATTTTATATTGCATAAATGTATCTACAACCTCACCATTAACAAGTTTTTTTCTATAAACCACTGCACTGAAGATATTTAAGATTTAAAATGCTACCTAATTTAGTTTTTCAAGTGTGTTATTAATAAGTTGCTCTGTTAAGTAGGTAATTTTTGTCTCTTTCAACGCAATTGTATCTACAGCGTGGTCCACACAGAAAGGCCACTATTGGGATCTTGTTAATGGTAAGAGCTACAAAGAAGTTTAAATTGGACAAATTGTTCTATTTTCGGAGACCTATTCAAGGATGATTTAATGTTCTAAAAAAGTTTCATAACATGCTATAACCAAATCCAAGTTTAATGGCGAAGGGTGGGGGTGCGCACTAAACACAATTGGAATTAAACACACCTACTTACTTAGCTGTTTTGGTAAACAGCCTATGGTTTAAGAGTCTGTGGACCATATTGTGATGTCTGCTGCGCGAACGTACCCCCGCTCTTCGCCATTAAACTTGGATTTGGTTATAGATAATAATCTAAATGGGCAGTTTTTTTTAATAGTTAATAATTCGGTTATATTTGATGGTACAAAAATATTTGTGGGAAAAAAGTTGTAGATTTTTGTACGCATTGTAACATGAAAACTTTCATTTGTTTCAATATTGTTTAAATTCTTAGATAAATTACAAACTTATATATATATATATATATCGGTTTAGAACGTTCTCCGACGTTTTCCGACTTCCAGCTTCCATTTTTCTCGGTCATTCCATGTATCGTCTTCTAGTTCTCTCTCCCTGATGTCCTTATCTATGCCTTCTCTCCAACTTCTTCTTGGTCTGCCTGGTTTTCTTCTGCCTTTGGGCTGCCAGTTTAGAATTTGTTTAGGGATTCTATATTCCTCCATTCGCTGTACGTGTCCGTACCATATTAGTTGTTTATTTTTGATGTCATCCGTAATCGTATGTGTAATATGCATTATTTCCCTTATACGCTGGTTTGTTATTTTTTCTCTCCTTGATCTTCCTGCCGCTCTTCTCCAAAAATCCATTTCTGTTGCTTTCAATATATTCTCTGTTCTGTTTTTTAGCGGCCATACTTCTGAGCTGTAGGTTATAATGCTTTTTATTACTGTATTATAAATTAGTTTTTTATTTTCCTTTGTAATTTTTTTATCCCATATAATACTGTTCAGCATCGAGATTGCTGCTCTTCCCAGCCTATTTCTCTCTTTAACTGCATCGTCCAGCGTGCCCTCTCGTGAAATCTTCAGTCCCAGATACTTGTATTCTTTACAATTTTTTATATGTTCTCCCTCTTCTAGTATTAGGTCTTGTTGTTGTCCACCTATACACATATATTTGGTCTTTTCAAAATTCACTTCTAAACCCCATTTTCTGTATTCTTCGATAAGTTTTCTCGTCATATAGTTCAAATCGTCATACTCCTGAGCCACCACCACTTGATCATCTGCAAAGCATAGTGTATAAAGTATTGTATCGGTGAGGGGTACACCCATTGCCCCACACTTCTTCTTCCAGTGTTTTAAAACCTCTTCGAGGTATATTTTGAAGAGGGTTGGTGATGTACAACAACCTTGCTTTAATCCCTTTGACGATATGAAACCTGATGTTATTTGTTTTCCGACTTTAATTTTTATTGTAGGTTGGTAATAAAGCGTTTTCACAGCGTTTATCAATTCGACATTAATGTTGGTTCCTTCCAAAGTTTGCCAGATCTTACTTAGAGGAACATTGTCATATGCTTTTTTTAAATCCACGAACAGTAGGTGGATTTCCTGATTTCGCGAAGTCTTTTTTTCAATAACTTGAGTTAGGGAAAACACATGATCAATTGTTGACCTTCCTGCTCGGAAGCCTGCCTGTTCTTCAGCTTCCATGTGTTGATATTCTTTTTCTATTCTGTTTTTTATAATTTTACCGTATAGTCTACTCATGGAGCTTGTAACTGCTATTCCGCGATAGTTTTCGCATTTATTTTTGTCACCCTTTTTGTGTATAGTTGTCATATATGATACTTTCCATTCTTCGGGAATTTCTTTTATATTAATACATTTTTGGAATAACTTTTTGAGGTGTTCGTATAATTTGTTTGTTCCGTATTTTAACAGTTCTCCTGGGATATCTCCTGGTCCTGTGGCCTTTCCGTTCTTTAATGTTTTGCATAATTTTGTAACTTCTTCCAGACTCAGTCTGATTGGTGATCCTATTACAGTTATATTTTGTCTGTTCGAATTTTGATGTTGTTGGAATTCTTCTCTTCTCTCTTCTAGTAATTCTTTAAAATATTCTTCCCAGTCTTGTGGTTTTATTATTGATATTATATCTTTACCCTTGTTGTTTCTTAAATTTTTTATTATTCTCCAGCTCTCTGAACTTCTACTTCTTCCCAAGTAGGTATTTACTCTTTGACAATTTCTTTCCCACGCCTCATTTTTCTTCTTACTTATCTTTCGCCTTACTGCTGCTTGGACTTTTTTGTATTCTAGTTTATCTTCGATTTTTTTTGAGCTTAGATATTTGTGGTACTTTTTGCTTTTTTGTTCTATGTCTACTTCAATTTCTTCGTCCCACCAATACGGATTTTGTTTTTTCTTTCTTTGGTATACCCCTAGGGCTTCAAAAGCCGCTTCATGGATACATTGTTTTATGTATTCGTAGTGCTGGTTTATGTCATTAAACTCTTGTGTTTTTATCTTATCGTTCAGTCTACTCTGATACAGTTTTGTTACGCTTTCGTCTACCAGACTTTTTATATTATATTTTCTTTCTTCCAGTTGCTCAGTTCTGCTTCCTTCTTCTTGTGGTATTATGTCTTTTATATCCTTTTTGCCTTTTCCTGGGAATATTATATTTGTTCGTAGTAAGTAATGGTCACACAAACTTGCTTTTTTTTAATGGAAACCATAGTTGGCTATGACTTCATGAAGAAGCAATTTTGTTCCTCTTTTCAATAATATAAGGTTTAATGTATTTATCTTGATATTTAGGCTCTATACAAATAAAATTCATCAAAAACTTCCACAGAGAGCCATGAATTTAAACAATATTCAAACAAGAGAATGTTTTCATTTTACAGTGAGTAAAAAAATCTACAACTTTTCCCCAAAAATATTTTTGTACCATCCAGCATAACCAAGTTATTTAAGATTTAAAAAAAAATGCTCATTTTGATTTTTATTTATTATCTAGCGTGCCATGGAACTTTTTTAAAACATTAAAGCATCACTGAATAGGTCTCAAAAAGGGGAACAATTTGTCTAATTAAACTTCTTTGTAGCTCTTACCGTTAACGAGATCCCAATAGTGGCCCTTCTATGTGTACCACCCTGTATAATGGTTTAGAAATTACCAATGGGCGAGTCTCAAACCTTTGACATACTGTACGTGTTATGTATGCTAATGGCATCAAGAGTAGTTGCAGGCAGATAGGATCCTTGGTTGCATAAATTTGCAAATTCCGTAATACTTTTTAAATATTTTTTTAACAAGTGTTGCAGTTTTAAACACTCACCAACAACCATTTTTATTTAAAAATGCTATTTATTGTATATCCTGTTTGTTGATTAAAACGTTTTTATTATCTGTTATACAGAAATATTACCTTTAGTTGAATTTGAGTTGGAAGAGGGCATTACCGATACAGAAGCTGTACGACTAATTTTAACACCCTCATCTAAAGATGGTAATAAAAACACAACAGACGGATGGAAACAGGAAATAACAGATACTCATGAGGCTCTTCAGTTGGATGTAGATATCAATATGGAAGACCCATTTACATCTAAACTGGTTAATTTTGAGGTGATTTGTACCTTATATGTTGGATAATCACTTGAATTTAAATTATACTGACCAAATCAGTGCTACTGATACATTTTACACACTAAATGTTTTTTTTCAGGAGGGTGACGCTGGATATATTCCTGTTGTTGTAAACAGAAATACGTTACTATCAATAGAAAGTTCGACCATTTTAATATGTAAATTGGGTTCCCCTTTACGTTATCGCTATTATCGCAACTTATTGCCAGATGTGCAGATAACTATGTGCTATTCTTGTTTTAAGGTACTTTTAAGTTTATCCTGCACAGGAAGATGAAAATAAATTTTAATTTTTTAGGCATTTCACATAGATGACTTCGAATTGCAAGTTCTTCAAAAAGGTTATTGCCCATTTTGTAGGGCTCCCCCAGAAAACAGTACAAATGTTGATTCCTCAGATGATCTCTTAGCTTTTTAAAATGTATTTTTAAGTATAAAAAACTTTGTGATTTAAACATTTCCGTCCATTTTCACAGTTTATTTTTTAATAAAATAATTAATTATATTTTTTTTTTATTGAATGAACTTTCCCAAAAAATATATTGATTTTCTCCCATAAAATCTGTGGTGTTATGGCAGAAGATGATTTGTCCAAAATTTTTCTTTTTTGGTTTTCAGTTCTTATAGGGTTGCCAGAATATCTCTTTTAAAGAGAATATGTCCTCTTTTTTATCCCGATCTTTTTGTTCACTCTTTTTTTATTCTGAGCATTTTTGTCCTCTTTTTCCCTTAGTTACTTTTGGTCAGATTTTAAAAAAATAGTGTCGTTTATAGGCTCAAGCAATAAACTCCACTTAATGATTTTTTAAAAATTTTAGTGCCAAAGCACTTGATTAATGTTTAACTTTTTATGTTTAAAACCAATTTCTTTAATAATTAGGTTTAACAGCATTAAATGTCAAATGACCCTCGAATAATAAGTTATTTATTTCAGAATAAACAATTATTTCAGGAATATACTAGGTAATTTTTTTTAAATGTTCTGCTTTGATAAAGTAAAAAATGTTTACATAAAAACTTTATTTTTTTACAAGTCGTATTTTTATTTACTATGTAGCAAAAATACATTATATGTGTGGAATCCGCTTGAAAAAGCCTAAACATACTTAATATTTTTATTGTTCAGGCGCCTACTTAAATACAAAAGCAACCCACTTAGCAGGTTGCGCCTAAATAGGTATGCAATGTGCTTAACAAAGCGCCTACTTTCGGCATTTTTAGGCAACCTGCGTAGAAACGACGTTAAATAAATTGCATATCTATGTAGGCGTAATGTACGGTATGCAATCCACTAAACGTTGCGCCTATTAATAAGCAACCACGACACAAAACGCCTACATAGACATGCAACTGATTTGACATAACAGTTACGTAGGCTGTCTAAAACTGACAAAAGTAGGCGTTTTGTTCAGCACACTGCATAACTACGTAGGCGCAACGTGTTAAGTGGGTTGCGTTCTGTAATTATGAATTACAATAAAAACTGAACAATATTGTTCTTATGACAAACAAAATTAATTTCTGCAGTATACAGTACCAAGGTAATCGTAAACTGCAATAAAAATTAAAATAAATTGGGTTAAGATTAAGTTACTAAAGATTTGGTTTTGGACCAGAACTGTCAAAACACATTTATTAATAAAAATCCAATGAAAATTAAACAATGCAATATTTATGTCTCAAATATGGATTTATAAAGCATATTGCACTAACTCAATCGAAAAAGGAAATAAAAATCAAACCATATCTGGTAACAATTAAATTATTAAAAATGTTGTTATAGACCAGAACTGACAAAACACAATTTATTAGTAAAAATCCAATAAAAATTAAACGATGGAATATTTATGTCTTATGAGTTTATAAAGTACACTGCAATAACTCAATTGAATAGAGAAATAAAAATTAAAATAGATCTAGTAACGATTAAGTTATTAAAAATTTTGTTTTGGATCAGCGCTGTCGAAACACATGTATCAGTAAAAATCCAATAACAATGATACAGTCTTTATGTGTCTAATATGAATTTATGAAGTATATTGCATCAAGTTAATCTGTAACTTGCCTAAAATTTAAAATATTGATGGTTACGAATAAGTGGTTAAGAAATATGAATTTCTGAAGTATACTGTACTAAGTCAATCGAGAACTTGAATAAAATTTAAAATATGTAAGATAAAGAATTACCGAAATTTGTTTTAGACCATTAAATATTTCAGTAGAGAGTAATTGTTCACAAAAAATAAGTTTTCTTTTTATACTTTCAACTTCTGGCAAGCCTAAGTTCATTATATCTTTTTAAAAGGGGTTGGAACAATTTGGTAAGTCATAATTGGTACTGACAAATATTGATATGTTTTAATCTGTAAAAAGTCAGGTGGGAAAAATATGATGTGTTACTTATTAGGTATTGCCTATTTCTACATATAATGTAAGAACAAAAGTGACTTCTGCCATAACACCACAGAAACAATATTCAAAATTTACTGGAGTTATTCTAAAAATAATCGTAGTAAAAATCGCGGGAACTCCAATTTTGAAAAATATTATGCGGGTAAGTGTAAAAGTTGCTTTAAACCAAATAACTAAAACAAATTGTAGAGGGCACTGAAAACCGGATATCGTCTTATGTTTCCGTTGTTCAACCTCCATGTTTCTTTCAGGCGTTAATTGTGACAGGTATGTGTACACTTGCTGATTAAATTATAGTTTTCAACGTATTATAGTTTGCCCGAATCTCATAATAAACCATAAATTGCGTAATTTTGTGTCAACCATTTTAGTCATTACGTGATTTACATTATTCTGTCACGTAATTGTTAAGTTTCAATATTTATCATGATGAACCACGTGTGGACGTGTGTAATGTCGGCGATACATTTGTGTATTAAACCATGATATAGATCTTGATCCATTATTTTTCTTTTAGGCAATAATGTCGTCCCATTTAGTGTGGAGTATTGTACGCAACAATAATGCATTTCTGTTGAAGAAGCGCAACATCAGCAAGCCCTTCAGCACTGTAAGTATATTTTTTTATATTTTATTGACAGTAGCCTCCGAATAAACTAATTGTTATTAGTTTTTTGGTGTCTTGCCATAATTTTTTTTGAAATGATGATTTTTCACACCAAGATCTTTGAATGCTATGATTACAAATTTTAACTGATTTAGTATTCAAATATTAACAAGTGTAATTGTACTTAGCAATATTTTAACTACATTTCTCTTTGTCAGGAAGCTAGCAACTTGACAAACTTAAGCTCTTACCGATACAATGGATTAGTACATAAGAAAACCGTTGGAATCGTAGACACCCCTGACAAAAAAGGCTTCACTGTAATTTACAAAAAGGCTGGCAGACAGGTATGTAAATGCTAGATAGCTAAATATTTTTGACAGAACGGTCAATACTAATAGATAGTTATTTTTATATTAATCGTTATTCATTTTTACTAACGCTATATAACATGATGAGTCAATTTGATTACTGGATGCCTTAACTGAAGACACCTTTTCACCACCCATCTTGACTGATCTGTTTTTTAATTCTATCTTTTTTTTATTGTGTTATTAGGAAAACTTAGATGTTTGTTTTGATTTTCAGAATAAACCGAAAAAAAGCACGATTAAAAGAACAATGAAGGCCGGTCCTCGTCGTTCTCTGTACAAGTTGAAACGATTACTGAACAAAAACAAATATCGTACAGATTTAACAAAGGTGAGTAACTCGATGCGATTTTGAAATTACGTTGAGGGGTATCATTTTTGATTTGTGAAATAATTGAGTTTTTAAACTTTCTAAATGTCTAAATGTTTATTTAATTTTATATTGATTTTTCAGGCCGCATTACGCAGAGCCAGCGCTATTATTCGATCGCAGAAACCCATTCCAGCGAAGAAGCAAAAGGTTAAAAAAGAAGCTTAAATGTATATACATTAAAGTAAATAAAAAAATTATCCCATGTATTGGTGTTATTGAAAACTTGCCTGAAAAGTATCTTCAAATAATAAGTTTGATATCTCCAGTCTAATAGATATTTTTGTGTCGACTGTTAAATTTAGTTTGTTAAAACGGGGTAAATTATTTTAAGAGAACTAAATTATAATTTTGCATACTAAAAAAAATTCTTGAGGTTACATTTCATGTATAAGAAAGTGGAGATACAAATAATTTTCTGTGATTAAGCAAAAATAGATTGAACATTGTCTTTCAATTAATCTTGCCGTAAGTTATCTATAATTAACCTGCACAACTAGTTTGATGCTTTTGTTCCAATAATCATAAGCTGCTTTTCTGAAGAAAAGAGTATTTTGTATAAATTAAAAGATTACTGTAAATGTTTTGAATGGGCTTAAGCGCCTTGGTTTGTAAACATGTTCTAACCTCACATTTGATGGCTGCACAAGAACATTTGGAGTTATCAAGCTTTATAAAGAAAGTACATCAAAATCTAAGGCATGATACAAAAGCATTAGGTCCAGATAAAGCATGGAAAAAACATTGTGAAGATCAGGAAAATTTGAAAAAGTATGCAGCTTCGATGAAAGAACTTGCTACAAATTTCTGGGAGGAAAATTTAAGTTTAAGTGAAGTACCAAAGTCACGAATTGAGTGGGTCTACAGAGTATGTAATTTATATTTCCACCAAGGGGAGGTGTTAAAGTATCGAGCACGTGAAGAGGCCATAGCAGAAAAACTTTACCTAAATATTTATAAACCAAATAGTACGTGCACAAAAGTCTTAAAATTATTGGACGTGGGTAGCTGTTACAATCCTTTTAAGTGTTATCAGTGTTTTGACTGTGTTCCTATCGATATAGCACCTGCTAGTGACGATGTATTTTACTGTGATTTTTTAAATACAAGTATTACTGATCAAGCTTCGGAAACCTCTAGTTTGAAACGAATAATCTCGCTTACGAGCAATAGTTTTGATGTTGTGGTATTTAGTTTATATTTAGAATATCTACCTTGTTCGGAACAAAGACGATTATCATGTGAAAATGCCTATAAGTTATTAAAGCCCGAAGGATTGTTAATAGTTATTACTCCAGACTCGAAACATGTTGGAGCTAATGCAAAAATTATGAAATCGTGGCGATATGTCTTTGCCGAAATAGGGTTCTCGAGAATTAAGTATGAAAAATTACCTCACCTTCATTGCATGACGTTTAGAAAAAGTCTGAGACCCGAAATTGCTCAGAGATGGATTACTATTCAAAAAGAAGAAGTTTTGTTTAAAAAACTTGTTATTCCCCAGGATTTTAACAATGTTGAAAATAAAGAATGTGCAGTTGGAGATTTGGTACAATTTGATACTGAAGACAAAGTGAACTTTTTAAATGAATTGCCATATTCGTTTTGTAGCTGATTGTTAAATAAACAAACTTTATTAACACTTGTTATAATTGAATTTATAATTATTTTTTGGAGTCCACAATACAAAATGTATTTATTTTTGTGTTTTTAGTGAGAGAAAATATTGAGAAATTAAATTTAATGAATAAAAAAAATAGAACAATGTTTTATCTTTTCAAACTTTTTTAAATTAAATTAAAAATGCACAAAGCGTGAGGAAAAGACTATTGTTAATTTAATGAAATCAATAGATTACAGGACGAATATTTAGTTTTTTTTTAGAATTGGAGGGTTTAGAACTTTGCTCAGTAGAAATTATCAGGGTATGCGAAGTGAGATACATGACCTTGGGCCATAACTTTTTTATTTACATCCGTGCTTCTTAGCAACCCCCGCGAGATGGCGACTTGCAATTTTAGCAAAGAAAACAATCTTTCATCACAAAACATAAAGCGAACCCCAGAAGCGAACCATTTTCAAATTTAACGTATATTTAACGCTTGTATTATTCCTACATAATAAATTGTGAAGGATTATAACGGTAATAAGTAGTATTACACTTGTTTAACATGTTGATTTAATTATCCTACACCCGTATTAGTGACCTAGCTGTGATATTAAAAGTGAAATGGAGATTATAATGAGTTCTAGGAAATTTAGAGTGGGTCCTCAAATCTGGAAATCAAGAAATCGTTTCAAATGTAACTGTTCGTTAACGAAATTGAAAAGATGGTATAAAAGGGTAAGTAATTTTATTGTTTTTGTTTATTACATTATTGTTTTTGGTGTCCAAAATATAAATTAATTGAACGTGTTCAGCTTTTGGGCCTTAGTTCAAAACGTTAATTATAAATAATTTTTCCAGAATACATTCACCAGGATCCAATTGTGAAGCTGATAATTGTCAAAGCTTTTTCATTCCACAACACTTCATCACTCGAGGGGTTCAACAGTCACCCGAGCCTGAGGATTGGGTACCACATTTCGTGCTTGAAACTTTCGATGAAGCCAAACCATTAAAGTTGGCCACGATTGGCTATATTAGTGGCTTCATTGCTGAGGGCATCATTCCGAAATTTGTAGACTGCAGGGTATGTTTAGCTAACATTCAGGTGAACTTTCCGTTGCACATGCATTTGTGGATTTAAAACAATATGACGAGGAAGTTCAGCTGAATTATTGTTCAGACAAATTTATTTCATGTTTATGTTCTACATACAATTATGTACATTTTTTATTACCATAAATTTTACATAAAAAACAAATTTCTATGATGTTAAAATCTTTTGTTGTCGATCATGTAAGTTTTCCGTTTGACATTCATCGTGAAGATTTGATTGAAGCTCTTTTTTTTATCAAATTTTTGCAGATTTTTAATTTTCAATTATGTTAATAAAATAAACTAAATAGGGCAGCACATATTATTTACAACAAAAGATTGCGCATAAGTGATTGTAAATTTTTAATTTTAAGTTTTTTTTTGTAATACAGTAAGCGCTTGATATTATGATAACTGGTTATTTAAACCAACCGTGTTACAGAATCAAATTTAAAACGTTGAAATCATATTGGTCGTAGAATCATACTTTACGAGTCAATTTTTGATGCATTTATGATATTGTGTATTCTTGTATTAACCTAAATTTTGCAATTTTTAAATTAAATTTGTTCATTTGGTAAGCAAAAATTTCTTAAATGCATTCTTAATTTTTTTGTTTTTCTCATGTCTACATTATATATTTCTAATTTTTTGTTATTAGAATCACTGTTTAATATAATCATTTAATTAAGGTGATCACAATAAACGGCATTTACTGTAATAATTTATATTATGTATATTTATATTTATGATGTGTTTTATAATTGTGCAATGTTTTTGCAATTTTTATATTATTTAATAAATGTATAATTATATTTTTTCTTTTATTTCATCGTCTTTCAATTTCAATACAGTTACTATTCAGTTTTGTTGGCATGTTTTTAATTAAAAACATGTCAACAAAACTGAATAGTTACTGTTTTAATACTGAATTTATTTAAAGTGAAAACTGGGTGGACTTTCAAAAGTCCCGCTTAATTTAGTTAGTTCTTTCCACCCCCGTCAGATAGCGCAATACTGAACAAGCAGTTACTTAGGCACTTCGTATTCTATCTTCTTCTATGGAAATTATTAGTTTGAATTGTTTGCATTAGTAACGGGCGTGCGATGTGAAATTCCCTAACAGACTTAAAAGGGCTTTGACATGACGCCATTAGAATTATTTTGTTTATTGGTTTAAATCATAGACAACAGTTTAAATAACGAACTAATGATTCATCACTTAATGTACAGTTTCAGTATTAAAGAAATTACCTTGGAATATATTAACAAAAATGTCCTTAAGTGCAAGTGCAGAAAATTTGACAACAGAAACTCAGGTAATTGTTAAATATTTTTACATTTTTTAACATTAGTAGTTGCACGTTCATTCCATTATATTTGTTGGCATTGGTTACACAGCTTTTAACTGTAGTTGTTTATATATGTGTTATAGTCGTACGATGGTTCAAGTAATATGTGTCTGGAACTCGCATTAGAAGGTGAAAGGCTCTGTAAGGCTGGTGATTGTAGAGCAGGCGTAGCATTTTTTCAGGCCGCCATACAAGCTGGTACGGATGATCTTAACACGTTAAGCGCGATTTATAGTCAACTAGGTAACGCTTATTTTTATCTTGGCGATTATGGTAAAGCCATGCAATATCACAAACACGACCTAACTTTGGCCAGGTAAGTGAATTTTTAAACGATCGTATCTGGACTACATTCAGACATTTTAGAACAATGGGAGACAAATTAGGTGAAGCAAAAGCATCAGGTAATCTGGGAAATACGCTTAAAGTAATGGGGAGGTTTGATGAAGCCGTGGTGTGTTGTAAACGCCACCTTGATTTAGCTAGAGAGTTAAGTGATAGACAGAGTGAAGGGCGTGCTCTTTATAATCTCGGAAATGTGTATCATGCCAAAGGAAAACATTTTAGCCGTGTTGGTCATAGCGATATGAACGATTCGGCAGAAGATACTAGAAACTGTCTGCAACAAGCCGTTTTTTACTATGAGTAAGTGTATAAATTTATAATAGTGGTACGTTACATATTTATTTTGCTGTGACTAATTTTTCATGTTCAAGTTGCATATTTAACGTCAGCATGTACCTCGCAACTTCAAAACTTTTATTAAAAATTGAGAGGTTTCGTTATTTACACCTGTCAATTATAAACAATAATCATTAAGTAAAATAAGCCTTAAAACTTAAAGCTCAAAATTACCGTATTACATGTCTTGATAAATGTAGATTTTATGTTAAACTGAAGTAAAGTTATTTAGGAAAATATGAAAACGTTGCGGTAATAAGTTAATAACTAACTAATAATTTTCCTTGATAAACTTGCTTGGGAGGTAATACATACAAAATTCATAAATATGAAGATAAATAACACTAAGGTAATGTTTTTGAGATGCATAGTATATTTGAAGAACTATTTTGTTTTAAATTAGTCATAAAACGCCAATGAGTGGTGTCCAATATATGCCATCTTAAATTCTACCACTATTACGTAAGGGTACATCTTGCTCATGCATACAGGGTGTCCCAGATTACATTTCCAGCATGGGGCTCTCACTTATTATAAGAGATACAGGTTTGTTTAAATTAGATGAATTATTCCTTAATATGAGAGGAGCCACAATCAATTTTTAAAAGTACAAAATTCCACGTGCTTCAGATGTTATAGCGAAAAATATGAAAATGTCGATTTTCTTTTTTCTTTCATAACTTTTTTGTCTTAATCGTTAGAACAATTTTATTTGTACTTTCTTAAAGTACTTTTTAATGGAGAATGTAACTTTAATTTTATATTTTTTTTAACACCTACCATTTTCGAGATATTACCCCTAATTTCATTTTTTCTTATGAGCCGTGAAGTTGGCTATGGAATACTTAAGTGTTTTTTTTTTTCTCTCTTTTAAATGAGATATTACTTGCTATATCTATTTTTATGAATAAGTCACAAAATGAAGAAAAATCGTATATTACCCATCACTTATCAAGCTATCTATGAAAATAAAAACAAAAAACATCTAATTATATGTCAAATGTCTGCGGTATTATTTATTAGAATTTTATGTTATTGTTGTGTAATTCAATATTCTTTTTAGCAAATTTGTTATCATATAATTATGGGCACATTAACAACTGAAAAATTTGACAGGTTGCGTTGCTACATTCTTTGCCATAAAAACTATAGATAATTCTAACTAATTATTGATTTGTTTTGGATTTTTGGTTGGTTTCTCGAAAAAAACATTCTTTTAAATTTATTTCTATATTTCTGTAATTATGCACCCTTCGTTGCCTTTTCTCGGAATATAGCTCTTAAGTATATTAGCTCAGCTTCCACACAGTTTTCTGGTAAATGTAGCATCTCAACATGTCAAAATGTTCGCTATTTTTAAATGTAGCCATGATTATAACAATTACTACAAAGACTATTGAATTACACAACAATAATATGAAATTCTAATATGTATATGTTACTGCAAACAAATAGTAACTGTCATCTGACATTTAGTTAGTTGTTTTTTGTTTTTATTTTCATAGATAGCTTGATAAGTGATGGGGAAAATACGATTTTTCTTCATTTTGTGACCTATTTATAAAAATAGATATAGCAAGTAATATCACATTTAAAAGAGAAAAAAAAAAACACTATTCCATAGCCAACTTCGCGACCCATAAGAAAAAATGAAATTAGGGGTAATATCTTGAAAATGGTAGGTGTTAAAAAAAATCTAAAATTACAGTTACATTCTACATTAAAAAGTACCTTAACAAAAAGAAAATCGACATTTTCATATTTTTTGCTATAACATCTGAAGCACGAGAAATTTTGTACTTTTAAAAATTGATTGTGGCTCTTCTCATACTAAGGAATAATTCATCTAATTTAAACAAACCTGTTTCTCTTATAATAAGCGAGATCCCCATACTGGTGTAATCTGGTACACCCTGTATAGTACTTAATAATTGAATAAATATATTGTAAACAGAAACTTCTAGCATGTGAATATGTGAATTAGCAAATTTTCTGTTGGGTTGCCCTATTACATTTTTCCTAGTAATACATTGGTATGTATTAACAGTTTTTCCTCTAGTTTTGCACAATATTAAATTTGTAAACGTAGGTATTGGTAATACTAATTAGTAATTACTATCACATTTAGTTAGATATGTGCATGTACTGCATTAAAATAACATGCCTGTATTTAGGTAATTAAACACATTTTGTAGTTTTTTGGGTGATTTTTTTGTATTAATTGAAGTGAAGAAGAAAAATTGTATTTCAACAAATACATTTTTTTTTTTAGGGAAAATTTGAATTTGATGCGTGAATTAGGAGATGTAGCAGCACAAGGAAGAGCTTGTGGTAATTTGGGTAATACTCATTATCTTCTGGGCGATTTTGCCCAAGCAATACGTTATCATGAAGAACGACTGTCCATAGCCAGACAGTTCGGCGACAAAGCTGCCGAAAGGAGGGCTCACAGTAACTTGGGAAATTCTCATATATTTTTAAGCCAGTTTGAAGATGCTGCGCATCATTACAAGTAAATAGTGAATTCCTAGTAAATCAACAACTTATGAATGAAATTGTTTTTGTGTTGTTTAGGAGAACTTTAGCTCTCGCACAAGAACTCGGTGATCGAGCTGTCGAAGCGCAGGCCTGTTACAGTCTGGGAAATACTTATACGCTACTCCGAGATTACGAGACTGCCATTGAATACCATCTTCGACATCTTTTAATTGCTCAACATCTTACGGATCGTGTTGGAGAAGGACGAGCCTGTTGGTCTTTGGGCAATGCGTATGCGGCACTTAGCAACCATGAAAAAGCCTTATATTTTGCTAGTCAGCATCTAGAAATCAGCAAAGAGGTCAGTAAAAAATATCCTTTTTTTTATATACAGGGTGTCCAAGATAAGAATGAAGAGCATGGGGATCTCGCTTATTATAAGAGATGCAGATTTGTTTAAATTAGATTGATTATTCCTTAGTATGAGAGGAGCCACAATCAATTGTTAAAAGTACAAAATTCCTTGTACTTTAGATGTTATAGCAAAAAATATGAAAGTGTCGAATTTTGTTTTCTTTCATAACTTTTTTGTCTTAATCATTAGAAGGATTTTATTTGTTTAGTTTTTTTCTTATGGGCCGTAAAGTTGGCTATGGAATAGTTAAATGTGCTTTTTTTTCTCTTTTAAATGATATATTACTTGCTACATCTATTTTTATGAATGTCACAATATCAAGAAAAATTGCATTTTACCCATCATTTGACATTTAATTAGCTGTTTTTTGTTTTTATTTTCATAGATAGCTTGATAACTGATGGCTGATGGGTAAAATGTGATTTTCTTTGATATTGTGTATTATTCATAAAAATAGATGAAGCAAGTAATATCTCATTTAAAAGAGGAAAAAAAAGCACATTTAACTACGCCATAGCCAACTTCGCGGCCCATAAGAAAAAAATTAAGTTAAGGGTAATATCTCAAAAATGAAAAGTGATTAAAAAAATTTAAAATAACAGTTACATTCTCCTTTAAAAAGTACCTTTAGGAAGTACTAATAAAATTGATCTAACGAATAAAATAACAAAATTATGAGGAAAAAACAAATTCAACATTTTCATATTTTTTGCTATGACACGAGAAATTTTGTACTTTTAAAAAATTGGTTGTGGCTCCTCTCATACTAAGGAATAATTCATCTAATTTAAACAAACCTGTGTCTTTTATAATAAGCGAGATCCCCATGCTGTGCATTCTTATCTTGGACACCCTGTATAGTAACAATTTTTAAAATGAGTGAAAACACATTTTAATTTGATTTTGCATTCCGTTTTTATTGTTTTGTATCGGATCAAATATAAAATATTTATCCTCAGCTAGCGGATTCTATGGGCGAGGCAACAGCACAGGTGAATATAGCGGATTTACGGAAGATTATGAACCTTCCTGATAGTCCAGATTCATCAAACAATTTCGATTCGCCCGATAATCCAAGTTCTGCTTCCCAGTCTTCGGATAAGGCTTTCCAACAGAGGATTCACAGGGTGAGACGTGAAAGCATGGAACAGCTCAGTCTTATTAAGGTAGTGGTTGCTTTGTGTTATGTAAATAATTTGCTGGCAGTGAGTACAAACTGTATAATTATGTGTTTATTGCTTGATGTTTATATCATGTGGAGATGTTTAAAGTTAGGCACGAAAAAAACTATTTTTTGAGTGTAAATAATATACACATATTGTATATAAAAAAGAAATTGCATGGAAAAAAATTATTCTTTGTTTACCGACTGTTGTTATGAATATTGCCGAGGCCTTTTAAGAGTTAATTTATTATCATTCGTTCATGGTTGTTTATTTAATTTTTTATTTGATGTTACAAACAACAGCTGTATATAGCTTGGTTTGCGGCATGGCTTTTTAAAAAATGTATATATTGATTGATACTTACACACACTTTGTGCCCGATTGCACAAAACTACGCTGGTGTTAAAATACAGGTTAATCCCAAAAACTAGGCAGGATCAGCGCCAACTGTGCTGCTGGGGTTAATTCCAGGTTCAACCTTTATGCAATCGGGCCTTCTGACAACCTGTAATATTTCATAAAACTTTTTTTTGAATTATTTTAGGTGTTTTTGCACGATTACAAAAAAAGTGTTTCGAGTTATTGCCTGCAATATAAAAAATTTAAAGGTCAATTAATAGTTTTTGCATTTAAACTTGTTAGGTCTGATTGCATAGAAGCTAAAACCGGCATTAACCCTGGGTGAACGCCCAAAACTAGGGATTAACCGAGGGTTAATCCCGCGTTTAGCTTTTTTGCATAGAAGCTAAAACCGGGATTAACCCCAGGTTAACGCCTAAAACTAGGGATTAACTCAGGGTTAATCCCGCGTTTAGCTTTTTTGCATAGAAGTTAAAACTGGGATTAACCCTGGGTTAACGCCTAAAACTAGGGATTAACCCAAGGTTAATCCCGGGTTAAGCTTTTATGCAATCGGGCCTTAGTGTTGTAATAATTTTTTTTTTTTTTTTTAAGTTGACACCAGATGGTAAACAACGATTGCCATTAACGCTACAACCACCGCCACCCACAGCTAGAGCCCCCACACCGACTAAAAACGAAGACGAAGATTCGTTTTTCGACTTACTTTCCCGTTTCCAGTCAAAACGTATGGATGACCAGCGGTGTTCACTAAACGTAGATAACAAAGAAAACACCAATTTGGTTAATCTGCCACGTAATGAAGGACCTGATGATCTGATGGATATGATCGCTGGCATGCAGAGTAAGAGGATGGACGAACAAAGGGTCGCACTGCCAAATTTACCAGGTAAATGCAATTAATTTTTTCATGTTCCATTTACTTATTATTCATATTTCGGTTGACTTATCATAAACGTCATTCAGTAGTGTCAAATCCAGGTCAAATTTGTATGATAAAACAGTCGCACTGTTTAAGTTGTCCGATTTTTATGCTTAATTTAAAAACAAAATTAAACTTTTTCATAGCCACCTTGACTTTCGAAATATGGAGTAAACTTTTATATTTTTAAATGGAAACCCTAGTCGGCCATGACTTTATGTGAAAGAGTATTTTTTTAGCTTTTCAAAAATATATAGTTTTATATATTTGTTGCAAAAAATAACCGAGATATATCCAATTTTGTAAAAATTCGATCATCAAAGTTTGCCATGATTTCGTAAACAAGTGATGTTTGCAATTATTAAACACTTAAACGTCATTGCCAAGTAAATTCTGCAGCAACCGCTACTTTTTTTATCACTTATATTCTAACATATTAAACTTTTCAAAAAGTTAGAATTTAGCCATGTTTACAATACCACTATAAACAGTTATAAAATACAAAAGAATTCACGGATTTGCTTTAAAGTTGACATATGTACTTCGAAATGACGTTTAGTTGTTTAATAATTGCAAACATCACTTGTTTACGAAATCATGGCAAGCTTTGATGATCGAATTTTTACAAAATTGGCCATATCTCGGTTATTTCTTGCAACAAATATATAAAACTATATATTTTTGAAAAGCTAAAAAAATACTCTTTCACATAAAGTCATGGCCGACTGGGGTTTCTATTTAAAAAAATGTAAGTTTACTCCGTATTTCAAAAGTCAAGATGGTTAAAAAAAATGTACTTTTGTTTTTCAATTAAGCATAAAAATCTGTGTAAAAAAGCTACACAACATTTTGTTCTAATTTAATAAATAGAGAAGTTATAGCAAAATTTCAAAAATGATGAAATTTCATTTTTTGTCTGTAGTGCCAAAATGGAATCCGATAGAAAAAATCTGATTGCATAGGCGTTATTTTCTCAAAAAAAGAGCCCAAGAGACCGAAATCAGATTTTCGCTATCTATTGCGATAACCGAGATACCCCGTAAAACATTCGAATTTGGTCCACCCTGTATAACTAAATATCTACTTTTATGTGCATATAGTTTTTACTACTGCGGCTTGATTCGGTACTACTGAAAAAAACATTGCAATATTTTTGTTTTAGGACTGCAATCCAATTCGTTACAAAGATTAGCCGATCAAAACCGTAATAGTATTCCCGATGATTCCTTTTTAGATCAGTTAGTTCGTTGCCAGGATTCCCGTTTGGAAGATCAACGTTCCCCACTGCCTACGGCTGCCGTGGATATCGAATCTGACGCACCGATGCCTGAAACCAGTGCCAAGAAGAGTGGAGCAACCGTGCCCGATGAAGATTTCTTTTCGCTCATTATGAGATTCCAGTCTGGTAGAATGGACGATCAACGAGCGGCCATACCACGCACCGAATATCGGTAAATATTTTTTACAGTTATATTAAGTGATGTGTGACGAACGATTTATGCCCAATGTAGAGTTGCTAATGGTGATATACCCCATGCTCACAATGAAACAACAAGTAATAGTAACCCAAGTGGCAGGAAGAAGAGAAACTAGTTTTTTCGAAAATGTTCCAAAAATGTATAGTGTATGAATTTTATACTTATGATATGTTTATACAACAGATATTTACGTATATTAAATATCAAACAATGCTTTATTTAAGCTGTGGTATACACACTCACAATAATAATATGCCCCGGGCGCCATTTACCCTCGCTACGCCACTGTCTGAGAGTCATCTCTTAGTGTTAGTGCGAAGTAAACCTTATAAAACTAAATTTTCTAACATGAAGTAGCCTGTTTGAAAATAAGTACAAAAATTAAAAACAAAAGATAAAAACAACTGCTTGCTACACATGTTTAAACCTTATTAAACTTGTAATTAGTATAATTTCTCATGGCCAGTAGTATATTATGGAAAATTTGATGTATGTGTTAGGTTACAATTGTTTTTACCAGTGGCGTACGCAGGATGCTTCCAGGGGGGGTTAATAAACGCCAAAAGAGCCGAGGACCTATCCTTTTAGGCCACCACTCTCTTTCAAGTTTTTTAGCAACAGAATGTTTGATGGTTTCATCATGGGGGGGGGGGGGTTAATAAATGGTAAAAAGAGCCGAAGACCTTTTTTTTTAGCACAAAATTTACAGTTCTCCGGCTCTATAAAGACAAATTGCAAACCTATGGAGGGGGGTTCTGACCCCCTAAACCCCCCCGGCCTGCCTACGTCAATAGTTTTTACTAGTTACAATTGATTTTACTGGTTAAAAATAATTCAGTGTATTGAAACTATGACTGAATTTTAACACGTTAGCTGCCACGTGAGTTAAATTCAACTCACCATGTTGGGAATCAGGTGCCGTGTGCATTGTATACAACTCACAGCTGTGTGCTACACCACTGTAAAATAAACAAGTGTGGCGCCAGGGACTTGACCCACTCTCTTTTTCTGACGTGGCGTTTAACGCGTTGAGAAACACTTCTATTAGATCTGTACAGGACCGAATTAGTATAGGCTAGAGCAGCGATTCTTAACAGGGGGGCCGTGAAAAATTTTAAGATGGGCCGGGAAAAATTTATAAAACGTTTTTACTTTTTAAAATATTGAAACTATTAAAACAATATTTTTTGCTCCTTATTTTACTCGAACCATCTTCTTAAATAAATCTTGTTACTACAAACTAGGGGGCCGCAAAAATATTTAAGGATATTTAGGGGGCCGCTACTACTAAAAGGTTAAGAACCACTGGGCTAGAGAACTTCGAACTAGAACTTGAAGAATTCAGGGGCCTCAAAATAAAAAGATTCTGTTGTGTGATGTAACGTATTTTATTGGAAAACACACTTGACACGTTTGCACCCACTGGCTCATATATGAGCCACATTGTTTTCCAGACAGAGTACCGGCTCGTATACGAGTCGGTGGGGGAGACATAATTAATATTTAATTTTTTCGTGAAGTCTTAAACAACTACATTCATATTAGGTGGTGGTCTATAGGTATCTATGGCTCACATTTGAGACGTGTGTTGTTCTCGAGTTGGAAATAAGTTTAAAGGTTATGTCGAGTGTTTTAAGTTTCTCAAGTGTTTTGTTTTATTTCCTTGTTATTATTTTATTCACTTAAAAGAAATAAAATAATTAGTTTGCTTCATGTTTTAAATAATCAAAAACATTTTGTTTTTTAAATCACTAAATGTCTTTCTGGGCCATTTCATGTTGCGACTCATATGTGGGACACGTCCATTTGATAAAAAAAAAAAAACGTATGGGTCTGTTCTATGAACTTTACTACCTACAGACCCACGTCTCTCATATGAGCCATAAAAATATTGATCAAAATCAAATTTTTGGTAAAAACAAACCTAAACTTGTGTATTGGAAGTATGTTTGTGTATAATTGCACAAAAATAGGAAATGGGTCTTTGGGAAAGGTGCACCCCCCCCCGGTCTTGAGTGGCTGCATCCCAGGGCCCCCAGTCTGAGGGGCTCCAAAATTTTTTATTATTTTTTTGTTTAATATGCATATTAATGGTAAACTGCAAATTAACAGCAAAAAAAAATGGCCACGTTTTTTTTTTGCTCTCATAAAAAACAGATTTTTTCATTCACAAGGGCCCCCAAATTTCAACTTTCCCGGGCCCCCTCTTACCTTTAGGAGGCCCTGCGCACGGTATTAATATTAGAAGTGTTTGCTCGTTTCACAAGATACGTGTGCTGTTTTTTAGTGCATAAGTTCATGTATTAATAACTCATACATTGGTAGTGGTATACCATAGCTTGAATTTAATGTATGGTTTGGCAGTGACTGATGTTACTTCCGTCTAAATAAGTAGTGCATTTAAACAAATTTAATTGCTACATAGTTGAATAGTTAATAAGTTTTTAGCAAGTTCTAGATTGCATAAAGTTTTAACAAACTTTCATATCCATATGTGTGAACTGCCATCAGTAACTTCCATACAGTTTTTATATATGAATTTTAATAAAAAAAACTAGGCCTAAATAAATATATATTATTAGATTCGTTTTAAAATTTTACATGAATAGTTTTATTCGTACGTTATGACTTAATTTTAAAGTGATTTTTAAATGATTAGGATTTTTAATAACACTATGATATTGATGTATTTTAATAGAATTATAGACTCCTTGTTATATATTTTAAATAATATTTTTTCTATGTATATTAACCAGTTTTACATTGATTAAGTTTTATATAAATGTGAACTCCCAACGAAATAAATATGATATTAAAATGGTGCCAAATTTTAATATACTTTGATTTTGAATGTGCATCGATGTGCTTTTGGCATGGTTTGTAACTTTTGCATGATAGATGTAAGTAACTGCTACATATTTCTTGGCATTTGTGACCAATTTTTAATGCTATATTTGTAAATGGTTTCGGATATTCATCGTCTAGTATTAAGCAACAAACTGACTAAGAATGATTGTCTGAAAATATTTATGAATATAGCGTTTACTTAGCAGTATTATGAAAACTATTTAAGCGCCAATAATATAAAATTAACAAATCAGGACGACGATTCCGTAGCCAAAGAGTTGTTAATAATGTTTATACATGTATACAGTTTATAAAAACATTTTATCTGCAAAATGCTGTTGATCTTTCAAAAATGTGAATTATGTAATTCCGATGGTACAAACGAATAAACAATTTTAAAACTGTTTGATTTTATTTATTTTGTATAAATGGGTATCTAGGTTCTAAAAAACAATACGGCGTGTTAGTGAACAAAGGCGGGAGAAGATATTAATAAAACCCATCTCTAAGCAATTGCTTTATAACAATAATTAAATATTTTGTGTTGCTAAAAATGGCAAAAACATATTTTATTTTGAAAAATTCCCAATCGGCATGGTAAATAATTGTCTTTGTCCCTTTTTAACAATATTGTTTTTAAAAAAGTGCCAAGTGTTATACCTTGTTGAATTCAGAATAAAATGCTCTACAAATTGGCATTAAAATCAGATATAGCGTCCATTAAAAAAAATTGACCTGATGATAGTTTAAAAAAAGCGAAACGTCGCATGGAAAATACAACTGGGGATTTTGATTTCTTGCAACAATTTAAAAACCTTGGTAACTTATACCACATGAGTTTTAAAAGGTTTTACACCTTGTTTTTTTTTTGTTTTCACAGCCTATGATTTTCTTTAAAAAAAAAACCTTCGTAACTTGCGTATTATTAAAAATAAATACATCAACCCTTATATATTTGAAATGAGAAAAAATAAGGAATTTAAATACATTGTAACCAATTATCGCTCCCATTAAAAAAAAGGTAAGTTTGTATCATAACTTTTTAACAGCGAGCTTAAATTTTTTTATTATAGTATAATCAAATTAAACATAAAAATATCTAAAAATAATCTTCACAAATATTTTCGATATTTACAACAATAACGGAGATATAGTATATCTCAAATAAAATTGCTCACAGCGGATTAAGAAGAGGCAGAACTAAAGGAAACAAATGCACAATATCCGTCTCTTTCTTTAAATATTATTTGTGTTTACAATTCAGTCTACGCCAATGAAAGTTGTAATCTAATTGAATGAATATTATCGCAAGCAGTCGAAATTTGATCCCTAATTATAGGTTCAATAAGGTTTAATTTGGGTTCTTAGGTAAAAGAAAATTAATATCTGTATCAGTGATTCCCAAAAGTTTTTGCTTGAAAACAATTATAATTTAAAATCTATTATAGCGTACATAAGGTAATAAGCTTTTAGCGAGAACTTGTTTAGAACTGCAGCATTATGGTCATTATGCTCAAAGAAAAGCAATTAGGAAGATGTGGTATGCGATTATGATTTTAGGTGTTGTGCCATACAAATCATTTAAGGTTTATAATCCAAGATTGTGCATGTACCTGGGATGTCCCAACTGCTTAAGCCGATATGAGCAATTTTATTTGAGATATACTATATGACACATTATTAATATTACAAAAAAACACTTTTTATTCAATAACTCGAAAACCGGAAAAGATAGAATATTTTTGAAAACGGTTCCGAGTTTGTCTCAAAAAACTGCACATTTTTGGCAATTTAACCGTTTCTCCATCTTAAGTATTAACCGAGATACCCATGCAATTCCATCGAATTTGGACCACCCTGTACATATATTTTGAAATGCATATGTCGTAGGCATAATGTGAAATCCGGAATTTTATAAAATGCCTAGGCATTTTATAAAAAGCCGTCAAAACAAGCAAATTATGACTTTCTCTTAACCTGATGTTTATTTTCATACAAAAAAAAAACTTTAACCCACCTTTAACCTGACCCTCATTTCTTTGGTCAGTAATAAAGGGTCAGGTTGAAGGTTGGTTAGTTATTTTAAAAATTAATTATGAAAATGGAACTAATAGTTTAGTTTTCATTAAAATAAAAAACAATTGTCGGCATTTTATTATTTGCCTAGTCAAAACACGGGATGTTCGTTTTGCCGGCTTTTTATAAAATTCCGGATTTTACATTATGCCTATGACACATATACAAACAAATATAAATTTACTCATATTAATCCATTGTTTCACCTCTTTTTCAATGTCTTAGTAAAACATTGTCGTATTTCTGGGTAAACAAATTATTTATCTAAATAAACTTGACCTGTAAGAAATGATTTACTTCGGAGCATTACACCAAAAAGACATTTAATTTGTTAATATTTTATTTGTAGCAATAACATTTTTTACACGATTATGTATATCAACTTAAAAAATAAATTTGCCCTTATTTTATACCCTTAATAAACTGCTTATACCATAGATAACAAGTGCCTGCACTCAAGCCATACCAGGTTAAAACATATGATAAATGTTCATTCCGTAGTGTTATTCTAGTCTGACCACCAACAGGTCCTTCTGGCACTTTAAAATCTGTTGTTGCATCTAAGAAAATTGGAGCTGCTCCAGTTACTTTTGACATTTCGTTCAAATCTCTAAAAAAAGACACTCACTTATCGAGTCATTTGTATTATCCAATAGACCAGGAATGGGAAAGGCTTTTAAACTCACAAAATAAAGCTAAAAAGTTGATTTATAGCACAATCGTCTGCAGGAAAATATGCCAAAAGGTGGAATCGAACCCCCTGGTATAAACAAAATATTTACATTTACCTGTAAAACCATGATTGTGTGTCGGGTTTATTTGCAGTCATAAAATTGGGTCGATTTTCATGTAATCTAATCAATCCCACAACGTCAACTTCACCTTCAACCTGACCCTTAGCACGGGTTTTGGGATTTCTGTTTTTTGGAGACACCCAACCACGATTTACCAAAATTGTATCGCTAAATAAAAACTGGTATTAAAAGAAATTTTGTTTTATTATGACTTGAATGTTTACTCTCTATCGGAAAGTTTTAAAGGTGTGACAACTAAGTAACCATGTGTTACATTTTGTGATTCTGAAAACAATCTACTTTCTGTCGCAGCATCACCATGTTTAATTAAAGAACGTGGACCAATATACAATTCCTTATCATGTAAAAAGGTACCTCGAACGTGCACTGGGTAATATTCAAGGTCTGATATCTCTTCTAAACTACAATATAAAATTATAGATCAAAAGAATCTGCTTCATGGTTAAAACTACCTATGTGGTAGTTTGATTGGATTGATGTTTGTTCGTGTACTTAATTCCATCATTAAATTTTCTTTCCATTTTTTCCGTTGAATTTGCCATGTTCCTAATCCAAAAGTCGTTGCAGGTACAATCTAATACATGTGATGTTAAAGTAATAAACTACATTAAATGCTGATTTATTACAAACCAATAAAAACCATCCTAGAGGTCCTATTTTCTTATGTTGGCTAGAAGTTCGTAAAATGGGTTTCGCTGCTATTTGTTCGTGCACACATCTCGAAATTAACTTTAACTGATTTGTAACAGGCACTCGACTTTTTGTTACTAATTTTAGTACACTCAAAATTGTACACATAATGATAGGTTACACAAACGTCAAAGGGCGAGTTCAGACAAACTACCATTTCTCGGTACATATAAACTACTTGAAATTTAAAATTTTAAAGAAAATGGACTGATAAATGTACTCGCTTAAAATCCATTTGAGACCATCATTAAATTAATAAATTGTTACACATTTTTATAATTGTTTTAATTGAATATTTGATTTTACTGAAAATTATTTTTTCTACAATGATTTACAACCATTAAAAAAGGTTTTTTTTTTTAAATAACAATTAAATAGTTAATAAGTTTTTAGCTGTTCTAGATTGGATAAAGTTTTCATAATTATGAAGTTTTAATTAAGTTTCATATCCATGTGTTTTGAATGCACTTTGGAATAACAAAAACATGGATTTGACTTAGATTTTCTTTTACACAAACTTTAGCCTTAATTAATACAACAGCAATTGAGACTAAAATAACGTTTTGTGGAGTTTTTAACGTTTTTTTTTTTTATATTGAAGGAAATATTACAAATTTCATGGTTTCATTTTAATTAATGTTACAAACTAAACATGCTTAGGTTATTTGCTTTGCTGTAAAGATGTACAATTTAAGCAATATCTATTATAAATTCTTAAATTTGTTTTTAAGATGAAGTTACATTTTTTTTTGAAAAGCATATACAAACAAATATAAATCTATTCATATTAACCCATCGTTTAGATTCACCTCTATTTCAATATATTATTAAAACATTGTCGTATTTCTGGGTAAACAAATTATTCATCTAAATAAACTTGACCTGTAAGAAATGGTTTACATCGAACATTACTCCAAAAAGACATTTAATATATTTACTTTTTATTTGTTGCACAAATTTTTTTACACGATTATGTATGTCAACTTAAAAAATAAATTTGCCCTTATTTTAAAATACCCTTAAAAAACGTAATATACCATAGATAACTAGTGCCTGCAAATACACCATAAGAGGTTAAAATATACGATAAATTTTCATTTCTTGTTGCTAATCTAGTCTGACCACCAACAGGTCCTTCTGGCACATTAAAATCTGTTGTAGCATCTAAGAAAATTGGAGCTGCTCCAGTTACTTTTGACATTTCATTCACATCTCTAAAATAAAAACTCTTTTATTGAGTAATTAGTAGAATATTATTAACCAAGGATAGGAAAACTGGTATAAACAAAATATTTACATTTACCTGTAAAACCACGATTGTTCAGATTTACTTGCAGGAATAAACGTGGGTCGATTTTCACATAATCTAATTAATCCCACAACATCAACTTCACCTTTAACTTGACCCTTAGTACGGGTTTTGGGATCTTTGTTTTTTGGAGACACCCAACCACGATTTACCAAAATTGTGTCACTGCAGAATAATGTATGAAAAAGATACTATTTATTATTATGACTTGAATATTTACTCTCTATCAGAAAGTTTTAAAGGTGTGATAACTAAGTAACCCTTTGGTGCAATTAGTGCTGCAGCATCACCATGTTTAATTAAAGAACGTGGACCAATATATAATTCTTTATCATGTAAAAATTTACCTCGGACATGCACCGGGTGATATTCGAGGTCTGGTATCTCTTCCAAACTGTAATATAAAAGTATAGAACAAAAGAATCTGCTTCATGGATAAAACTACCTGTGTGGTAGTTTGATTGGATGGATTTTTGTTCGTGTATTTAATTCTGTCAATAATTCTTCTTGCTGTTTTTTCCGATAAATTTGCCAATTTGCTATTCCAAAAGCTGATAGAGGTACAATCTAATAAATGTGATGTTTCAGTAATAATAGTTATTTACGTTACAAGACTGGAAAGTGGTAATTTCCTGGACGAGTAGGCAGTTCTGGGACGAGCCGTAGGCGAGTCCTGGAAGCATACAAGTCCAGTAAAGACACTTAACGGTCTAACGGGTATGTTAAGTACAATTTTTTTTCTACGTCCCCTTCCATAAAACAACTTAACAAACCTACAGGTGAAAATTTGTTTGATGGTATAACGACGCTTGTTTGGCAGCGCAAAGCAGCTCATCACCATGGCAACCAGTTACTTTCCGGTCTAAGCCGGTAAAGACAACTCATCACCACTGCAACTAAGTATGTACTGGCCTAGGCTGGTATAGATGTATTTTACAGTTTAAAAAATGATCGGTAACAACTGAGTTTCTGGACGGACGCAGAAAAACTACATTAAATGCTGATTTATTACAAACCAATAAAAACCATCCTAGAGGTCCTATTTTCTCACGTTGACTAGAAGTTTGTGAAATGGGTTCCTCTTCTGATTGTTCGTGCACACATCTGGAAATTAATTTTAACTGATTTGTAACAGGCACTTGACTTTTTGTTACTAATTTTAGTACACTTAAAATCGTACACATAATGATTTAGATAAATGTCAAACAGTGAGAAATTGACCAAAGAACAGTTCAGACCATAGAGATACTGTAGTGTTGTTTTTATACGTTTCTATGTTGTCATAGTTATACAATATAAAAAATAAGATAACCTGTAACCACAGTACGGTAACTATGCAGAGTGCCAAAACTTTCAGACATAATAAAAGTTGTATGAAAACATAGATAAGTATGAAAATAAGTTCTTATTTAAGAGAGCATAATCTCAATTAGTTAATACTCACCGCCTTAATTTTGTGGAACAATACTTGGCTACGAGCTAAGGACTAGTGAAAGATATAAGCATAGAAATAAGCCATGTAAGTTAGTTTTGATGGCAGCGCCGGTGGATTGCAAAATATATTGTTAGTTCAAACTACATTTGACGATACATATAAACTACTTGGAATTTAAAATTTCAAAAAAAATAAACTAATACATTTACTGGTTTAAAATCGATTTAAGCGCATCATTAAATAATTAAAATGTTACACATTTTTATAATTGTTTTAATTGAATACTTAATTTTCTGAAAATCTTATTTTCTCCAATAATTTTACAATTTATAAAAAGAACGTTTTTTTTTATCGTAAAAATAAAAAAAAAGCTACAAAACTGAACAATATAAAAGTAAACTAAAATATTTTCAACAAAAGCTTGGAATCAATAATGAAAATTAAAGACAATACGTTACATACAACTATACAAATTAAAGTTCTGTATTTTTGGCACTTGTAGTTCAGTTGTAGGAAATTAAAATAGCTAGTAGTTCATAGTGACCAAAATACGAGTTGTCAAACGTCATTATTATGAATTGTAAAATTCAAAAATCACTAAGTTTTGTTTATCAGCATTTACATATTTTAGTCCATACGTATATGCAGCGATAACAGTGAATTATTACCCACATGTGATACCGATACAGCTGCTTGTTTATGTGTTTGAAATATTATGATTCACTTATTTATTATTTTGTGACGTAACTATAACTATAGCAGTGCACAGTGCTGCATAACAAAGAAGTCAAGGTAATTACAGCTTTTGCTTAAAGAATCTCGTAAATTTAGGCTTAAAATTGTGTTGATTTTAGTGTGAAACATTGTTACTTAAAATAATGACACATTTAAGCAATCTGCTTAACCTTTGGAGAATCAGACGAGCTCAACAGCCTCGTAGCGATTCTGTGTCTTTTGAAGCGTTTTGCAATGAAAGAACAACAGCTAGCAATAATTACCCTGTTACTAGAGAATCATCTTTATGCAATAGCTTTGAAGAATCCCCACAACATGAGGTATTTATAGCAATTTAAAAAAAAAGTGAATCTAGTTTGCAAGACGAAAATGCATACAAAATAATGTATATTTTTGTGTCGTGTTGTACAATACATAAAACTGTACGGAGCAAAGAATATTTAACATGCTTTTACTCAAAATTTTTACTTTAGGTAGATGAGTATGTTCGTTTCTCCCATGATGATGATATAAACACCTCATGTTCCCGTCCAAGTCTAGCAACAACACTGTTGGCTATTATGCTTTTGGCTGTGTTTTTTATCCTTCCAATAATATATTTGCTACATTGTTTTGGGGTTATCAATCTTCAACAGGAAATGTTAACAGACTGGCATATTCAACAACACATTAAAGATATGGTAGGAACACATTTATCAACAGTACATTTTATTAATATTCACATTAACGAAATTAAAGTAGGTCATGTTTTCGTACATTTGATTATAATTTTGTCTAGACCGTTTATGTAATATATTTTGATGATTTCAATTATTTAAAGTTAAGTTTAATTTCTATAATGATGTAATTTACCATTTCTAGGAACATTATAGTCCAAGTTCAATAGTGCACAAAGAATTATCCCAGTCACAAGATGCGTTTGAAAATGTGTTACAAAAAATACCAAACATACAAACCAAAACGAATGATTTACCCCCTCCGCCCAAACCTGATTATAATCAATGTAGAATATTAACGAACGATCAAAGATTTGATTGTTATCCACAAGATGGTGCAAACGCGGCGAAATGTGAAGCAAGAGGATGTTGTTGGATCCCACGTAAGGGACGGTTTTTAAAAAGAAATAAAATTAACAAGGGAAATTTACCTTTAGATGTACCGTACTGTTTTTATCCAGCCAATTATATAGGTTATGATTATGTTAATATTACAACAACAGCATTTGGCTTGACGGCGTTCATGAAAAGGAGATATAAAAGTCCTTATCCTGGGGATGTCAATACTGTCAAGATGACTGTGAAGTATGAGACTAAAGATCGTCTACATATCAAAGTAGGTGTAATGAAAGTATTATAGTTCTAAATAATTTCCAATATGTATATCCTTCACAAGGGTTATGTGATGGGTGTTTGCCTTGAAGTTATAATTCTGTATTTTCTGTTAGATGTACAGGGTACATATAATTTGCTTATGGTTGCCATTTAAAATAAGAAAGTTGGGTGTAACACAATATTTATATGAGTAAAAAAAAATTGAATAACACATTCTTATTAAGGACAAAAAACCATGCCAAGAATGTCTTTAAAGTTTTTCTCTATCTTTTCGTCTAAGTCTAAGCGAAATATTTAACATTTTTGAAAATTGCTAAAATTCGGTTTTTTATTTCGAAAATTAAAAAAGATATCAAAAATCTGTTTACGACAATGAATTCCTCTCGAAAAAAGGAATCGAGACTACGTACTTAGTTTTTTTCTATTTCTGATAATAACCGAGATGCCTTCCCTGTATGTACAGGGTGGACCAAATTTGAATGTTTTACAGGGTATCTCGGTTACCACAATAGATAGCGAAAATCTGATATCGGTCTCTTGGGCAATTTTTTTGAGAAAATAACGCCTATGCAATCAGATTTTTTCTATCGGATACCATTTTGGCACTACAGACGAAAATTAAAATTTCATCATTTCTGAAATTTTGCTATAACTTCTCTATTTATTAAATTAGTACAAAATGTTATATAGGTTTTTTTATACAGATTTGTATGCTTAATTGATAAACAACAGTACATTTTTTTAGCCATCTTGACTTTCGAGATATGGATTAAACTTACATTTTTTTAAATGGAAACCCTAGTTGGCCATGATTTTATGTAAAAGAGTATATTTTTAGCTTTTCAAAAGTATTTAGTTTTATATATTTGTTGCAAAAAATAAGCGAGATATGGCCAATTTTGTAAAAATTCGATCATCAAAGTTTGCCATGATTTCGTAAACAAGTGATGTTTGCAATTATTAAATAACTAAACGTCATTTCGAAGTACATTTGTCAACTTTAAAGCAAATCCGTGTATTCTTTTGTATTTTATAACTGTTTATAGTGGTATTGTGAACATGGCCAAATTTGAACTTTTTGAAAAGTTTAATATGTTAGAATATTACTTTGTAAGTGATAAAAACGTAGCGGTTGCTGCAGAATTCACTTATTTAGTTGTTTAATAATTGTAAACATCATTTGTTTACCATATCATGGCGAACTTTGATGATCGAATTTTTACAAAATTGGCCATATCTCGGTTAGTTTTTGCAAAAAAATGTATAAAACCATATATTTTTGAAAAGCTAAAAATATACTCTTTCACATAAAGTCATGGCCGACTAGGGTTTCCATTTAAAAATATAAAAGTTTACTCCATATCTCGAAAGTCAAGATGGCTAAAAATAAATTACTTTTGTTTTTCAATTAAGCATAAAAATCTGTATAAAAAACCTATATAACATTTTGTTCTAATTTAATAAATAGAGAAGTTATAGCAAAATTTCATAAATGATGAAATTTCAATTTTCGTCTGTAGTGCCAAAATGGAATTTGATAGAAAAAATCTGATTGCATTGGCGTTATTTTCTCAATAATAGTCCAAGAGACCGAAATCAGATTTTCGCTATCTATTGCGGTAACCGAGATACCCCGTAAAACATTCGAATTTGGTTCACCCTGTACAGTGAATAGTCAATTCTATTTTCATGCTGTATTGAGAGTACATGAATGATTAAATATTTAACAGTTTTGCTTCCACATTTATATATTTTATAACATAAAATTCTAATTTAGGCCAAATAAATTTCTGAATTTTTTTACCATGGATGGTATTTGAATGTTTTACTCAACAGATGAAAATGTTCTAAATTTCCCTCTAAATGAGTTGTTAGCAATAAACTTTCTAAGTAGGAAATTAAAGTAATTTTTTGATAAAGTTAGAAGTCTGTAACTGTCTTAAGCCAGCAATTTAGATTATGTTATAAGCTACTTTTTGGTCTGTTAAACGACCGATGGTACCATAATGCCATATTATACTTGATTGCTACATTCTACCAAAATCTTATAAGAGAGGTAACGAAGTATTGAAAAAATATCTATGACCAAATTTATTTTTAAGATGAAAACAGTAAGAACTACGAGGACAAAGCTGAGTTATTGGGATTTTAAAAAATTAAAAAAACTAGTAGGTCGTGAAA
This sequence comes from Elmis aenea, assembly GCA_947652605.1. Taxonomy (NCBI): domain Eukaryota; kingdom Metazoa; phylum Arthropoda; class Insecta; order Coleoptera; family Elmidae; genus Elmis; species Elmis aenea. The sequence goes on along the minus strand of OX393577.1, from coordinate 5,345,749 downwards.
AGCAACCTGCACCTTCATATTATTTATTTAGTTCTTTTTCTTTTATTTGAAGACGTTTAATTATTTAATTTAAGTATAACTAAAAGAATAAGTACCACAGAAGAATTAAATTATCATGACCGGCTTCTTATTACTGACTTAAATTTAAAAAGTTACCAGTATTATAGATTAGTTTTTATATTTATCAACTTGTTACTTGAAAAAGCAACCTATGTAACCTTTTTTTGCTGGGACACTTAACAAAATTTACTCAACGAACATGGTTATCCCTTTTTCAAAGGCAATAACTGATGTTTGATGTTTTTTGTTACCTGATTCCTATCTGATTTTAGCAGAAAAACTGCATAAGCAAATATAACACTAAAAATTTTAACATTATCTATGTCTCATGTAAAAACAGGGGCCTAGGGCTTATTGAAGTCCAATGAGGTCCCATCTTTTGTTATATAAGGAATCTTTAAATTCGAATTCGAGAGAGTGGATTTAAAATTGAAACTTGATGACTTGATCAATTATGTTACATTGACTAAAATTAAACAAATAATACTATAAATTATCATTATTATTATATTATTGATATTAACTATTTTTTACTTTATGATAAGTGCTCATTGTTAAGGAAAAAGTATTAAAAATGTATGTAAATAATTCAATTTTTGTGGGCCCTTGACACTTGGAGGCCCAGGGCTTAAGCCCTGTTAGTCCCTATGTAGATCCGCCCCTGTGTAAAAATATTTTCTATGATTCTGTCAAAAAACTGTAGCAGTGAAAATTTAAGCATAATTATTTTCTACATTTCGTCAAAGTAATTTGTCGTTTAATGTAGTTTACAGATCCGTCCCATACTCGTTTTGAACCCCCATACCCGGAGGTGCCCATAGTAGACAGAGCGGCATCGAATTTATCGTATATTGTAGATGTTGGTATCAAGATATCTGGCTTTAAAATCCGCCGCAAGTCTGATAATGTAACCATGTACGTAAATTATCATAATGATTGCTGTATAAATTGAATGAATATATTATCTTAATAGCTTTGATGCCGATACTTTCGGAAATATGGTTTTTGCCGATCAGTTATTGCAATTCAGTGCAAAATTACCACCTTCATACATATATGGTCTGGGGGAACATCGTACAAATTTGCAATTATCCGCTAATTGGCAGAGACTGACCATGTTCAATCGTGACGGTCCACCAACTGAAAATGTAATTGTTTTTATTATCCTTCGACTTTTTTCTTTACTAATTTTTCTTTCATTCGATATTTAGATGAATCTCTATGGCTCTCACCCTTTTGCTTTGGTACTAGAACCGAGTGGAAAAAGCTATGGGATATTTCTACTTAATAGCAATGCAATGGGTATGTTTCGTACTTAAATACTAACATCTCTATCATTGTTGGTGTGTGAAGGGCTGAAGGGTGAATGATTGCTAAATGTAACAAAATAGATCTCGATTTAGGTACATAATAACTTGAATAATATTATTTAAGAACATTTCTGAGGAATCCTTTCAAAGCAACTTGTTATTTTAAATTTAACCCGACTTAAAAAAAAATTGGTGTTCAAAAATGCCGAATTTTTTTTAAACGTTATAGTATGATTCGTATGACATACAGTGTCATTCAAAAAGTCTGCAACAAATGGAAAAACTTTTTATTATTGATTTCTCAGAAAATTTTATTCCTGATGAAAGTTGGTGCATGGTCTATAACTACTGTTAAGATGAAAAAAAATAATAAAAAGTCATAGGACACTAGATTTTAGCGATTTTTGAAATATTCGCTGGAGTAAAGTGCCCTTATTATAAAAGATACAAAAAGAATATGGGAAAAAGTTTTTTAAAATCCAAAAATAAGGCTTGATTTAAATTTTAAGGGTCAAATTCCAATTTTTATTTTTTAAGAAATTTTAACATTCAAAAAATCTGCAACAAATGGAAAAGTTTTTTATTATCAATGTCTCAGAAAATTTTATTCTCAATAAAAGTTAGTACATTGTCTAAAGCAAATTTTAAGATGAAAAAAACTTTACTAAAAAGTCATAGGACACTAGATTTTGGCGATTTTTGAAAATTTTGCAAAAGTAGTGCTTAAAATTTCTCAAAAAAATAAAAATTAGAATTTGACCATCAAAATTTAAATTTAGTCTAATTTTTAGATTCTAAATAACTCTTTCCCATGAAATTTGTTTATATCTCTTAAAATAAGGACACTTTAACACTGCGAATATTTCAAAAATCGCCAAAATCTAGTGTCCTATGACTTTTTATTAAACTTTTTTTCATCTTAAAATTAGTTTTAGACCATGCACCAACTTTTATCAAGAATAAAATTTTTTGAAAACTCGATTATAAAAATTGTTTCCATTTGTTTCAGACTTTTTGAATGACGCTGTAGATTATTTTTTGCATTTTCATTGGCTTGGGATGTTGGAGGGGGGGTGCAAAAAAATTGCAATACAAATATCACAATAAGTGCGGACAACAAGTTTGGCGGAAAAATAAGTGCTAATTCATTGCTTTTTATAACAGTATTGCTATCGTCACCAACGGTATAGGGTGGTCCAAATTCGATGGGATTGCATGGGTATCTCGCATATTAGGCAAGATAGAGAAACTGTTAAATTACCAAAAATGGGCAGATTTTGGGACATACTCGGAACCGTTTTCAAAAATATTCCATAATTTCTGGTTTTTGAGATATTAGAGAAAAACAGTTTTTTTGTCATATTAATAATGTGTCATATCTCGGTTATTGTTGTAAATATCAAAAAAGTTTATTCACAATATTTTTAGATATTTCTATGTTAAGTTTGATTACACTAAAAAAAAATTTACGCTCGCCGTTAAAAAGTTATGACACAAACTTGCCTTTTTTCAAATGGAAGCTATAGTTGGCTATGGCCTATTTAAATTCCTTATTTTTTTCTCATTCCAAATATATAAGGGTTGATGTATTTATTTTCAAGAATACGCAAGTTACAAAGGTTTTTCGATTTTTTTAAAGATGAAAAACCAAAAGTAGGCTGTTGAAACAAAAAAAAATCAAGAAAAACAAAATGATAAAATATATTTGACAGCTGTTCTGAGTTTGTCCCAAAACACTGCCCATTTTTGATAATTTAACCGTTTCTCTATCTTGACTGTTAACCGAGATACCCATGCAATCCCATCGAATTTGGACCACCCTGTACACTAGCTTAACTTCTTATGTTTCTTCTTAGATCGTGTGTCATGTCATGTCATGGCTCATAGGGGCTTAAAAAATTGTAATTCGAAATGCCATTTCAATTTAGAAGGGCATAGGTTTTGTGTTGCATGTAATAAATTCATTGTTTTGCGTGATTTAACCATTTAAAAAAGTCCAAAGCCATCTTAGTTAATTTTTATGTAGTAATTCGGTAGATGGAAGCTTTTTTCGTATGATGGGCTAGCTACGAATTTCTCAAAACATTAGTACCTATATTTGTTTTAGATGTTATATTACAACCGACACCTGCAATAACATATAGACCTATCGGTGGGGTTTTTGATTTTTACTTTTTCCTTGGTCCAACTCCGAGTGATGTCGTTAAGCAATATTTAGAAATAATAGGAATACCTGCTATGCCGCCCTATTGGGGTTTAGGGTTTCATTTGTGCAGGTAACGTTTATTCGCTAGTTAGTTTGTTGTTTTTAACGGGATGGTTTTTAGATTTGGCTATAAAACCTTAAACGAAACCCGTAAAGTGTTACAGAGAAATCTCGATGCTGGAATACCAGTGGTGAGTAATCTTTTTAATAGTTGAAACTTTATAGGCCGGCTGTTCACTGGCTGTATGTTACTGGGAAATTTATTTGACTGATTTCGGTTGCTTCTTCCAGTTTGATGCGAATTTGTAGATAATAAATAGTTTAAAGTGTTATACTGTCTAAATTTTCGCTAGAGTCATGGATCAGTTGCTATGAGTTTTTTTTTTTAATTAACCCATATACTGTGTTCTAAACTTTGTCTCAATTAAGTAATAAGTTTTTGATACAATCTTTGGGAAGCAAACGAGTGGTTTCAAACAAAGAAATAAAACTTTAAAGAGCTATGCAGGGTGTTTCTTATATATTGCAAAAAAAAATGGGCGGTAATAGCTTATTGAAAGTTAGGGGGGGCTTCTATATAATTTTTTTTCCTTAGACGTCTCCTTTCGGAGTTACACCCCCCTAAAGAGGAGTGGCAAATTTTTTATTTTTTAAAATTTATTATTTATATATTTATTAAAATTATTTTATTTTATTTCTCAAATTAGAATTTATGTAGGGGAATGATATTTGGTAGATGTTTTGTACCTATTAAAAGGTTTCCCATAGTTATATTTTTAATCATCTCCCACCTCCACAGGGGTTTGAAAAGTGCGACCCCTGTTGGGTTTTTAATCAGAACTTTTTGGAGCCTTGAAATTTTGCAATTTAAAAAATTTGTTTTAGAATTTATGTAGAAACTTTTTTATTGTGCAACTTTTCCTGCAAAACCTATAGTTTTTGAGTAAAAAAATAAATGAGTGATCATGAACCATTAAACATCCTAAAATAAAACGATTCATTTTGGTGGTTGCCATGGTTTGTTTATGTTCATATTGGGTAGAATTGACGGGTGTAGTTCATTTTGAAGCTTAAGAGGTGACAACACGAAAACACCTGTCAATTCTACTCAATATGAACACAAACAAACCATTGTAACCACCAAAATTAATTGTTTTATTTTAGAATATTTAAATGGTCATGTTCACTCATTTAATTTTTTACTCAGAAACTGTAGGTTTTGCAGGAAAAATTAAAGAATTAAAAAAGTTTCTAAATAAATCAAGCTATCATATTAAATTTTTTAAATTGCAAAATTTCGAGGCTCCAAAAAGTTCTGATAAAAACCCAACAGGCGTCGCACTATTCAACCCCTTGTGAACTTGGGAGATGTTTAAAAATGTAACTATGGGAGACCTTTTAATAAGTACAAAACATCTACTAAATATTATTCTCCTACATATATCCAAATTTGAGAAATAAAATAAAAACCTAATTTTATCACTCCCCCCTTTAGGCGCGTGTAACTTCGAAAGGGTACATCTAATGGAAAAAAATTGTATAAAAGCCCCCCTTAATTTTTGATAAGGAATTACCTCCCGAATTTTTTCGGCAATATTTAAGAAACACCCTGTATAAAACAAAGATTTATTTGTCTCCACATTAGATTAAACTGAAAATGATTAGTAAAGTTGACTATCAGACTATCATAAAATATTTTTCCTCTAAGGTTTTTTTTTTGAAAAGATAAGTAAATCTTACTTAAATATATCGAGGACTTGTTTTTGAAACCCTTGGTGTATCTATTTTTTTTAAAACAATCTCATGGAAGCTTTTATTTAAAAAATGGCGAAAAAAATTGTGCAAAATGGACTTAGAAAATATTAAAATTTCAATGTACACTAAAAAGGCATACAGTGTTAAAAAATATAATGTTTAGGATACCCAATGGAATGATTTGGATTATATGAACAACAGCAACGATTTCACATATGATCACGTAAATTATCGAGGTTTACCTGATTTCGTAAAAGAATTACACAGCAAGGGAATGCATTACATACCCTTGGTAGATCCTGGTGTTAGCGCCAGTGAAAAACCAGGTTCATATCCTCCCTTTGATAAAGGTGTCGAAATGGATATATTTGTGAAAAATTCTTCTGGGCAACTGTTTATTGGAAAGGTAAAGTTAAAATCGTTTTTTTTTTGAAATTATGTGTAAATAAAAAAGACTGTCGCGTATGCCAGCTACGGCTAAAAGGGTGGCATGGGCGGTTCATGCGCTGGAGCCCTGGCAGTGAAAGTGTTAAGTTTAAATTTTCTGGTTACATGATTTTTAGTTGTTTAGGAAATTGTTTAACCATTTCAGGTATGGAATCGTGCATCTACTGTGTGGCCCGACTTTACTCATCCTAGTACCGTGGACTACTGGATACTCATGCTTCGAAATATGCATGAATCTTTTGAATTTGACGGGGCCTGGATTGACATGAATGAACCTGCAAATTTCCTTTCGGGTTCCTTTAATGGTTGCCCGAATTCTAGTTTGGAAAATCCGCCGTACTTGCCGGCAGTTGACGGTGGACAATTAAATCATAAAACGATGTGTATGACAGCGCAGCACTTTGCGGGGCTACATTACAACGTTCACAATTTGTACGGCTTTACCGAAGCCATTGTGACCAGTTTGTATGTGATAATATTGTGTCTATATGTACATGTTATTGAATGGCGTTTCCAGTGCGATGGCTGAAATTCGTGGTAAACGCCCCATGGTGATTTCTAGATCGACGTTTCCCGGTCATGGACATTACGCGGGTCATTGGAGTGGTGATATTGCCTCGGCTTGGCATGATATGAAATTTACTGTTCCACGTAAGTTAATTTTTCGACTTTTCTAATTTAGAATTATGCATTTGAGCAGTAATAATATCGATTGAAGTAAATGTTATCAATGTAATAATCGTGATAGTGCTGTGATTCTCAAAATCTACAGTGTAATTTAAAATATATGTAACAAAAGAAAAAGTTATCGATTTCTGGGAAAATTTATTCCTGAAAAAATTGGTGCATGGTCTGAACCTAATTTTAAGTAAAAAAAATAGTTTGATAAAAATTCATGTGACACTGGATTTTAGCGATTTTAGAAATATTCGAAAGAGTAAAGGGCCCTTATTTTAAGACTCAAAAAAAGTTCACCTAGGGAAAAGTTGTTTAGAATTCAAAAATAATACTAAATATACAGGGTGTCCCAGCCAAGACGAATTATTCGATAGCTCTGCTATTAGTAATAATTTTTGAAATTTTTTTGAATAAAGGTTGTTTGTAATCATAACTTAAAATTAGTTTCAACTATGGGTCAATCTAGCCTTCCCTTAGGTATAAACACATTTTACTGTGGTTACCTTTATTAATAACAATCATAATCTCTATAGCAACAATGGTAACTGTAGTAAAATTTGTTTATACCTAAGGAAGATTCAGTTGTTTAGAATGATCTATACAGTGTTTTGTTATTACACACCGATACAAAACATACTTTTTTTCAGTAGAATACCCGTATATTTTGTAATTTTAAGATGTAAAATTAAATTCTCTTTCAAAAATATCATAGGTTGTTTATGTCTTAAATGAAACATTTTTGAGTTATTAACGTTTTTTTGAAAATTTTGACAGATGCAGACCATTATAAAAATATTTATATTTATCAACATAACAACACCAGAGCAAATTCCTCTGGCAATTTAATAGACAATAGTGTTATAGTGATTGTTGACTAGTTAAACTTTGAAAATAATATACAGGGTGTTCGTTATACTCGGTCCATTTTGCTAAACTTTAAACGCATATGTAATTTTTTTTTCAATGGAACACCCTATATATTTTTACATTTACTTGTAGAAAATTTAATTAATTATCTTTTGAAGTTATTAAGCATGTTATAGGTCTAAATATAATATTTTTGGAGTTATTTCATTTCTTATGATTATTTGCGAGTATTTTACCTAAAATATCGGTAGTAGCCTTTGAAAATTCACAACAATTCGAATGAACTGTCAACGTAATAGTTTTGTTTGAGTCATTTATAATATCGTCACCTAAATCATTAATAAAATAAAAGTGTTATATTTCAGACAATTTATTATTTATCAAAATACGTTGCAATGATATGTACAGGGTGGTCCAAATTTGATAGGATTACATGGGCATCTCGCTTAATAGTCAAGATAGAGAAACAGTTAAATTACCAAAAATGTGCAGTTTTTTTGGGACAAACTCAGAACTGTTCTCAAATATATTCTATCATTTCCGGTTTTTCTTGGTTTTTTTTTTGTTTCCACAGCCTACTCTTTGTTTTCCATCTTTAAAAAAATTAAACAACCTTTGTAACTTGCGTATTATTGAAAATAAATACATCAACCCTAATATATTTGGAGTGTGAAAAAAAAAAAAAAAACAAATTCCCTTCTACCCGTAGGTGTAGGGAAAAAATAAGAAATTTAAATAGGTCATAGCCAACTATAGCTTCCATTTAAAAAAAGGTAAGCTTGTGTCATAACTTTTTAACGGCGAGCGTAATTTTTTTTGTAGTACCTACTATGAAAATCTACATAAAAAAATCTAAAAATAATCTTCATAAACTTTTCAATATTTAAAGCAATAAGGGAGGTATGACACTTTGTAAATATAACAAAAAAACAGTTTTTCTTTAATAACTCAAAAACCGAAAATGATAGAATATTTTTGAAAACGATCCTGAGTTTGTCTCAAAAAACTGCACATTTTTGATTATGTAACCGTTTCTCTATCTTGACTATTAAGCGAGATACCCATGTAGTTCCATCGAATTTGGACCACCCTGTACTGACCTAATGTACGGAAATAGTCTGCTAGCATCTAAAGTTTAAACAACCACCTATCTTGAACTAACTCTTAAAATAAAGGCACTTTACTCTTGCATAAATTTCTAAAATCGCCAAAATCTAGTGTTATATGAATTTTTATTGAACTTTTTTTAAACTTAAAATGGGTTTTGGACCATGCACCGGTTTTTCTCAAGAATGAAATTTCCAAGAAATCGATGATCAAAAACGTTTCTATTTCTTTTTGAATGACGCTGTATTAAATCCAACCCTCTCTTCTGAAAATGTATTCAATGTCAAATTTGAGTTTAGTTTTAGGTTTATAAGATCTAAAATACGTTTTATACAGGCTAATTGATAATTTGTATGGCTCAAAAATTTGCTTTAGAAATGTGTTGACACACTTAATACATTTTGAATTATAAAAAAGTCAGAAGATTTTTCACAATAAAAATTTCGAGTTTTTTCCGGTTTTCACAAACACTGTTCGATATATTACAAATTTCTCTTCTGATTAATGACAAACATAAAATTTTGCCTCTTTGCTAAATTTAAACTTGTATTTTATCTCTTACAATAAGCGAGATCTGCATGTTGGGACTGGCATGTCAATCGGCCCGCGAATATCTTTTGGTGCATTAACATTTTTTTTGGTAGTATTAATTTAACACTAAAATGCCATTGTATTATACAGAGCTACTCAGCTTCAGTATGTTCGGTATTCCATTAATGGGAGCTGACATTTGCGGTTTTAATCAAAATACAACAGCTCCATTATGTAACCGTTGGATGCAACTTGGCGCATTTTATCCGTTTTCAAGGAACCATAACACTGACGATGGAATTGTAAGTGTTTAGGAATAAAACCTTATTGCTTCATATTATTCTTAAATAAATAAATTTGCGGATAATTTATTGATATTAATGGTTTTCACATTTGCGCCAATAAGAAAACGGATGCTGTGTTTATCAAAAAAAAATTGTTACGCTAAATTTATACATCGAAGGAATAAGGGTTTAATTCCAGAAATAAAACCATTTTTTCTTGCAAACAAAAGAACTACTCCTATTAAAATTAAAAATTGTATTTTTGTACTTAAACTTCTCCTTTACTCATCGACTTAGTGCAGTGTTTCTCAAAGTGTGGTCCAAGACCCCCGGGGGTCCCTGAATCTTCCTGAAGGGGTCCCCAAGCCCTTTCATAATGTTCAAATATCATCCAAATTAATTTGCCAAGCCAGAAGAAAACAAAAATTGTCTACAAAACAATTGAATCGGTGAGTGGAAAAAGGAAATAATTCCAAGTTTGGTAATTTTTTTCCAGTTCAGAAAAAAAATTCTGTACAATTTACTAATTGAAAAAACTAAAAATTAATTGCATTTTGTTATCCTCTAGACCTCTAGAGTGTGTATGACAAATGTTCAATTGCTTGTTTTGATGTAAACCTTAAACCAGAAGCTACAAACAAAAAAATGTTGTTTCCCAAAAATAGTGAGTTTTGGAGTTATTTCCTTTTTCCACTGACCGATTCAATTGTTTGGGGTCCCCTGTAAGAATTTTATTTTGAAAGGGGTCCTCAAAGTAAAAAGTTTGAGAAACACTGGTTTAGTCACATTTGCCACAATATATCATATTTTTTAGGATCAAGATCCTGCGGCATTAGGTTCCTTAGTCATTGCATCATCAAAAAAAGCACTGGCTGTTAGATATTCGCTATTACCATACCTGTACACCCTATTCTGGGCTGCTCATGTTAACGGCGATACTGTAGCTAGACCATTATTCTTCGAGTAAGTTATTTCAAATACCAATTATTTAGAAATTTGCTTTATGAACATTGAAAATGGTGGAAATCACATTTATTTCGAAATGAAATTTTTAATGATGGTTTACTTAACTAATAGAGAAGTTTTGTGACAATTCTTTATTTTAGGTTTGTAAATGATAATCAGACGTATAACATCGACACACAATTTTTGTGGGGCTCGTCTGTTATGGTTATTCCAGTTTTAGAAGTAAGACTTTTTTTTTTTTTTTTTAAATAGGTCTATATTAAATTAATTACAGGAGAATAGTGTGTTAGTCTCGGCGTATATTCCAGCAGGTGTATGGTACGATTATTACACTAGGACAGCCTTGAACAGTGAAGGTGAAAACTTCAATATTTCTGCACCGTTGGATACTATACCAGTTCTGGTGAGGGGTGGTTGTGTGATACCTCAACAGAGTGCGTTGATGACAACTACTGAGTCGAGGAAATCGAAAATACAGCTGTTGGCTGCATCAGATTTACATAACCAAGGGGTGGGACAGTTTTATTGGGATGATGGTGATTCGTTAAGTAAGTACTGCTTTAATTTAAAAATTTTTGCTTAAAAAAAGTATTCATTCTATGCAGCGAATATTTGTGTTTTTGTTTTGTTTTGGTTTTCAATGGCCACTTTGATTAAATTTAATAAATACGATAATAATGTAATACTTTACTTATTTTTAAAGATAAAACTAACAACCCATACATCAATGAAACAAGAAAAAAAATTCTTTTTAATGGTGTCACAGCCAACTTGTATTTAAAATAAGCAAGTTGATGTTAAAATAAAAACAAATGAAGATAGATAAAATTTATTAACAAATCTCTAATCTACACAAAAAACTGTCCCAATAATGTAATAATGTTGAAAAATATTTTGGGTATGATTTTAAATGAGCAAGTTAAAAGCAAAAATCGAAACATAATTTTCTTGTTTTTTTAAAAATTTTTTGAAAGATTTTTTTTATAGATCATTTTGACTCATTTAACCAACTCTGTGTCTCTTACCGTTTACGAGAACCCCGTGCTGTTCACAATAACTGGGATACCCTGTATGTGAAATTTCGTAATCTATTTAAGTTGGGTGTTTTGTCAATATAAAACCATGCAAATAACTGTGTTAACTAGAAATAACCTAAATCAACTTAAGTAAATATTTAAAAAAAAACTTTTTTACTAATGTCTTAGTACGAGATATAAATATATTCATATGCTAACAATTAGGAGTACTATGGTTATTTGAATTTATTATTACATTTGTTAAAGCAAGGGTCGAAATAAAACAATTGAAGTCGCTTATTGTTTTTTCCATGACAGTGTTGATTTTTTTCTTGGATTTCGCATTTTTTAAAAGTTATTTCACTTACTTTTTTAAATAAACATAAAATATATCATGTCATTGTAAAGAGACAAAAGAAAATGTTTATGTTTTAATTCATTAGCTACTAAGACTGCCATTAACAAAAAAATAGTTTCATTAATTATTACGCATGGTAATTTATGAATAAAAATTTGACTATCACTATTTTACAGCAAGCAAAATGTTTTGCTTTGACATTTGTATTAGCAACGAAGCCGAGATATCTTTTTTTCATTACAACACACAAGCCATGAAATTTTTAAACAAAACAAATGTCTTGGTTTGAAACATGCTTTTAAATAGCTAATTGTTGTCCCATTTAACCAACATTGTATTTTCATTATTTACGGAGATAGCAATAGTGCCATATCGAAAAGTGGAATACTGCCTATGGTTGCCACCTATACATATATTTTCAAGTTGGTTGGTAGCATTGAACTGATATGTTGAATGCAATTTCTATGTAAAAATTCATTCTAGTTTAGTTTTGTATTTGTGATGATAGTGATATAGTTCTTTTTCTAATGTAAGGCCCTTTGAGATGCATTCCATAAAAATCTGATTAATAATGAGTTGAAACTAATGTACATTTATTCAGAATCGTTTATTCACGACCCTAAACTATTAAAGCTTCTTTTAGTGCATCGCAAAGGCATTTCTCAAATTATGTATTCCTTTGTTAAACAGCAAACTAAAATAATGCATTAAGTTACTATTATGCAACCCTATGCAATTTAATTCATTGTGGAATGTAGCTTTTCATAGAATTTGATTACAATTCTGATTTTAGATTCTGTAGAAGAAAAACGATACTCGCTGTTCAATTTCACTTTGAAACAAGGCGAATTACAGAGCTTACCCGTGTGGCTAGGTTCAGAAACTCCACCTAATTTGGGTCTAGTAACAGTTTTAGGTGTTATTTCGCCTGTCTCAGAAGTTACTGTCAACCAAGTGGCTCAGGGATTTCGATATGACACAATACACAAGGTAAGATAAGTACAAATATTGATTATTTATTTATTTATTACATTCGGTTTTTATTTTAAGCTGGTTGATTGTAACACATTAAAAGAATCTCTTATTTTTTCTTGTATTTAGTGACATGTTAGTTTAAAGTTTTTCCACAATCAAATGAGCACCGATTGTTTTTTGTTTTTACTTTTGTTCCATTATTGTATCTCTATTAACAGGGACGGCTCTAGGGTAGTCGGCGCCCTGCTGCGAAGTACTCTTATAGCGCCCCCTCCACTATATATATTTAAAGACAAAAGTGGCTAATTTTCGGGTAATAAAAATAATAAAAATATAATATTGTTATTAATAATTTAATTTAATATAAATCTTTATAGAGTATGTAATGGAATTAATTACATAAAACACTACATAAGTAGGTACTAAGTAGTATACTTAAAACAAAACGGATTTACTCTTATTCTAAATTCTTAAATTCTTAACAAAATAAAATTTATAAGCAAACATAATATTAAAATTTTACTTTTCTGGCTTTCATGCTAGCAAATTTATCAATAATTTATTTATTTATTTATAAAAAATTCGTAGAACAATGGTTACATTTTCAAATACACACTCCAAATTGTTGGCACAAATAAAATTTAGTATGTCAATTGTATCTGAATAAGTATTAAGATCTACAAAGTCACCAAAAAACCTTTAATTCATCAAATAATTCTAATGCACTTATATCCTTGTCTGTACCATCCGTAAGCATACTTCCGATATCGTTACAATGTTTTCTAAAAATTTCTTTGTCCATATTTTTTATCTCTTTGATATTGTAAAAAAATTAAAATTATCATTGTGATTTTTAAGTTGGCTAAATCTTTCTTCTAAAGAGTTCAGTACTGTAGTATTTAAAATAACATTGAAAAAAAGATATTTTAAATTTATCTTTAGGACCAATCGGTGTTTCATCGGCAGATTCGTAACTAAATTGTTTCTTTATATTACGTCTTCGTACATTTTTTGACGGAATAAATTTTGGTGCAATTTCTAACTCTGTAGCTAGTTCTTTTGCAGATTCTAAAATTTTATTAAAACCTTTATCTGTTCTTAATTCCTTTATGAAACACATTAATTCGTCTAATGCAACTAATGCACTTTTTAAATGCTGCTTAACACCTTGTAACATTTTACTTACCACATTTAATCTGTTAAATACTTCATTCTATAAAATAGTAGAACAAATACATTTAAAATCTTTAATTTTTTTAGCTAAACTTTGTGCCTCATGTCGACTTTGTAGTCGTTATTATTATTATCAAAAATGTCTATTAATGCGTCGTATATTTTCGTATCTTAATGGTCGCAGTGCTTCAACTCTAGATTCCAATCTAGTTGCAGATGAAGGTTTTAATGTTAATTTTGATAAATTCTTTTTTAAAATGTCCCACCTTCTAGTAGAACTACTAAAAAAAAAATTAAAGTTCTTGAATAAAGCCAAAAAAACTAATTGTTTCGACATTCATTTTTGCGGCATCATTCACAACTAAATTCAACGAATGCGCAGGCACGGAATAAAGAAAGCCCTGGGATTTAAATTTTGAATATGCTTTTGAACTCCTTTATTTTTACCTGTCATATTTGCGCCGTTATCGTAGCCTTGTCCTCTCATATCACTTATATTTAAATTGAAATCACAGAGCTTTGCCCACTCTCTGATTAGCCGAGTTCTGTGTTGGCGCGCGGTTCAAATTTAGCCTTATCCATATTGGCACGTGTTTTAAATTTATTTTTATACTAGCTTATTTAAAATAAAATTCATTTTGACATTAAATTTGGTTGACATTTTAAAATTTTAAAAACAGCACACATTTTATTTAAAGAAATAATCTTGTAAGGCGCCCCCTTAAGGGGGCGCCCTGATGCTGTGCATCACTTGCATCATGCCTTGGGCCGGCCCTGTCTATTAAGCCATAAAAATAGCTTTATTAAAAGTTGTTATTAAACTAGATTGAAATTCCTGTGGCAGTTTAGGAGTTATTCCATTTCCCAGTGGTGTAGGCAGGATGGTTCCATGGGGGGCTAATATACGCGAAAAGAGCTGAGGACCTATTTTTTTCAGGTCACCACTCTCTTTTCAAGTTTTTTAGCAGCAAGATGTTTGATGGTTTCATCATGGGGGGGGTTTAATAAATGGTAAAAAGAGCCGAAGATCTTTTTTTAGCACAAAATTTACAGTTCTCCGGCTCTTTGCGAACCTATAGGGGGGTTGCCCCTTAACCCCTTCCTACCTACGCCACTGCCATTTCCAATATAAATCTTAATTTTTTGTAGAATTAAATCTGTTATTGAAAAATTACACTTTTAAATAAGCGAAATATTTATTTTTACAGTATTTAAAATTAAACTAAAAAAGTTGTCACAAGGGAGTGCATTAATGATTTTGATGAACAGAATGAAAGTACACCTTAAAACTTTTGAACTATAAATACTGTGGGAATTTTACTTTGAGATTATTTAAACACTGAATTGTGACTTTAAAAGTTTTACTGTTTTTTTATAGGTCTTAGAGGTACCAACAACATAATTTTTTTCTTTCAAAATAAGTAAAAACATATTTTAATTCAGAAAATATAATAATCTGTTCTAGTAACTAAAACTTAACTTTTCATGGAATTTAAAAAAATTAATGTTATTTTTACAGTATCTACAAATCGACAACTTGGATATAAATTTCAAAGTTCCTGTGACAGTGGCGTGGAAGTAATTTCTAGGGTTTTGTCATGGAAAACAGACAGATTGATACTTGTTGGTATATTTATTTCAAAATAATAATTATAATAGTACTTTTATTATTATTTAACAGTTTTGAATAACCATACCTGTACGTTTTCAAGCTTTTCATAATCCTTAACACGGTCTGCATGAATCTCTTTTACTGCCTTATATTAAGTAAACAAAATTAAGGCAAGAGCAAAAGCAGTACTGTTCGGTGCAAGATTTATTAAAGTATGAAATCAAGAATGCATGCACCAACCTATAAAAAAAATCTAATCAACATACTTTAAAAATTAATTAACATTTTTAGTAAAGTCACTCAAATATGCCAAAAGTATTTAGCAACTTAATTTGTGATTGTTAAAAGACTGACAGCAAGTAGCACAATTTTTAGAACCAAAACTTAAAACGTTTAGTTACATACAGGGTTCTCGTTTTTCGAGGGCCACTATGGGGATCTCGTAAACGGTGAGAGTTACGACTTCGGTTAAATTAGGGCAAAGTTGTATATTCAGGTGCTTAATATTTTGAAGCAAACAAAACTTATTTAGCTTTTTTAGTTTTTCAGATATAAGAAAAAAAGTGGATTTTTGTTTTTTGCCCGTAACTTTTTCATTTGATGTCAAATTTCATTTCTGTTTAAAAAAAATTATGGCCACTTTTTGCAAGGAATCAAAATCCCCGATTATATTTTCCATGCGACGTTTCGCTTTTTTCAAACCATCATCAGGTCAATTTTTTCTTATGGACGCTATATCTGATTTTAATGCCAATTTGTAGAGCATTTTTTACAACAATTGTTTCAAAAAAGTGCTTAGTGTTATACACGGTCGAATTCAGAATAAAATGCACTACAAATTGGCGTTCAAATCAGATATAGCGTCCATGAGAAAAAATTGACCTGATTATGGTTTTAAAAAAAAAGCGAAACGTCGCATGGAAAATATAATTGGGGATTTTGATTTCTTGCAAAAATTGCCTGCGAAAAAGTTATTACAGAAATGAAATTTGACATCAAATAAAAAAGTTACGGGCAAAAAACAAAAATCCACTTTTTTACTTTTTCCCTTATATCCCAAAAACTAAAACAGCTAGATAAGTTCTGTTTGCGGCAAATTATTGAGCACCTGAATATACAACTTTGCCCTAATTTAACCGAAGTCGTAACTCTTACCGTTTGCGAGATCCCCATAGTGGCCCTCGAAAAACGAGAACCCTGTATACATATAATAAACAAGTTTGGCTTATTTTTTCATTAATATAAATAACTAATGTATAAAAATGCGTTCTTCGCAATGTTAACACAATTTTAACATCAACTAAAAGACAGTACATGGAAAATATCTTGTGTCCTTTGCAGTTTTACATTGAATAATAATCTTAGATTATTGAAATTTATTTTCGTAATGTTATGATAGTAATACCCTTATTAAAAAATCAATGGTAATACCTTCTATTGTTATATTTGCAAAAAAAAAAATTGTGCCAAATAAAATTCCTATAAGAATTTAGGAACATGCCCGTAGGATTTAAGATAGGACAAACTTAATGGAAGCGATAAGTAAATGATAGTTTATTATACGTAGAGCTCATATTGTTTAGCTGACGAACATGAAAATGTATAATGTTGTAGTTACATTTGTGCGACACAGTGGACTGATTAAAAAAAAAAAGGAGCATGTTAGTACCTTGTTCCAATAATACTGCACTTGTTTGTTGTGTACTAAACTGTAAAACCCAACTTTAGATTATAATTGTAATACACTCCTAATTACCAACCAGTACATACATTTTCATTGAATTTTTTTTTAAATGAAAATAAATTTTCATTGAACTTATTTTTAAATTAAGTTTTTAGACTGAGTTGCAGTTAACGTTCAAATTTAAAAAAAAATGTGCTAAGACAGTCAACTGAAAAGTAGTATGTGTATCGTTTCATTTGTGTACTAATAACCCTGTAAAAAAATTACAAAAAGAAAGTCTCAATCTTTCATTACTGCCACAAAATCAAAAACTTGATTTAAAAAAACATTTGTCAACATCTTTATCGGGCACAAACAGTTTTATTGAGTTTATTGCTTCCAATATTTCCTGTTCAATTTTTGGCATAAAATCTTTTTCATTCATGTATGTATTTTTATGACAATTTTACATGTTCCCTAAATCATATTAGCTGTAAAAGTGTTTTTATAATGAATTGTTTAGATAAAACATTAATTGAAGGGGTTAGAGCTGAAACCACCCAAGTGCAACTTTAGTTAAAAATGACCTAAGCACCTTACAGGCTAGTTGACACTTAGTTTTATCTAGTATTAAAACAACCAAGTGATTATTCCGATTTTTGCGTCATCTGTAATCCAGAGAAAAATCCATTGTGAACAGCAGTAGACAGTAAAAATATTATATAAAGGCTTATATCTCAAAATGGGCGTTTTGTTACTTAGGTGGTTTCAGCTCTAACCCCTTCAATTATTGTTATACATACAGTGTGTCCAAAAGGTATGGAATATGCTATATATCTGAGTAAATATCCACTTTAGGGAAAAATGTTTTGAATAAAAGTTGTTTGATAGTTAGTTTTCCACCATAAGACAATTTTTTTTTTGAATAACAAAAGCACAATGAAAAACAATTGAATTTTTTTAAATGACAAGGTACCTACCCCTATATTATACTCATTTGATAGAGATTTTTTTTATCTTTTCAATGATGCAAAACTTTAGTACCCTTACTTAAGCAACTTTTAGATAAAATCGCAAAAACTACTCAAATTATTTTAATTGTTTAGTATTTGTTTCTAACAAAAACATCATGAGAACTAAAATTTTTTGACGAAATCTACAATAAGTGTTCAAACTGTGAA
Source organism: Elmis aenea (assembly GCA_947652605.1). NCBI lineage: Eukaryota > Metazoa > Arthropoda > Insecta > Coleoptera > Elmidae > Elmis > Elmis aenea. The sequence continues at coordinate 5,327,560 of OX393577.1, read as the reverse complement.
CCATTTACAGCTTGGCAATGATAAACTCAGTTTTTAAACCCGTTAATAACATTCCCAACCATTTCAGGTGTAATTTCTCTAATACGATCTTTTAAATTTTCGATATTCTCCTGCCTCTTAGCATAAATTTAATTTTTAAGGTGACCCCATCATTGAAAAGAGAGAAAAAACCTTTATCAAATGAGTATAATATAGGGGTACCTTGCTATTAAAAAAAATTCAATTGTTTTTCATTGCGCTTTTGTTATTCGAAAAAAAAAATGTCTTATGGTGGAAAACTAAGTACCAAACAACTTTTATTCAACACATTTCCCCTAAAGTGGATATTTACTGAGATATATAGCATATTCCATACCTTTTGGACACACTGTATATTACTTCAACTCTTTTTTCCCCATTTAATATATTTTTCTTGAAAATAATAATCATGATGAGACAATGTAACTTTCTTTTTATATTTCAGTTGCTTCTAATTTTATGAATGTGTTTTACATAAATTATATGTACATGTTCTAATAATTTAGATGTCATAGCTGTTTTGTGATTTTAGTGATGTTAAAACAATTAGATAGGAATGTTCCTGCTTCGACTAGTAGCGTAAGAGTGAAAATATCATGTTAACATAGGTTTAATTCCAGTTATAAAGTAAATTCAAGTTACCTATTAAACTGTCAAGATTATATGTTAGTGTTTTGATTCAATAAATCCATACATTATAGTTTTGTCGATTTTATTTCAGTATTGCAGCACATTGTACAGGGTGGACCAAATTTGAATGTTTTAATATTTTTATGAACAGAATTTATCAAATTTGATTTAAAAAAATCTGGTAACACGGGCGTGTTTATTTAAAAAAATAAGCCTGTATAGGGTGGACCAAATTCGAATGTTTTACCGGTTACCGTAATAGATAGCGAAAATCTGATTTCGGTCTCTGGGGCCATTTTTTTGAGAAAATAATGCCTATGCAATCAGATTTTTTCTATCGATTCCATTTTGGCACGACAGACGAAAAATTAAATTTCATCATTTTTGAAAATTTGCTATAAATTCTTTATCTATCAAAATAGAACAAAATGTTATGAAGGTTTTTTGTAAAGACTTTTATGCTTAATATAAAAACCAAATTAATTTTTTTTTAGCGGCATTGACTTTCGAGATATGGAGTAAACTTACATTTTTTTAAATAGAAACCCTAGTTGGACTTTATGTGAAAGAGTATTTTTTTAGCTTTTCAAAAATATATAGTTTTATATATTTGTTGCAAAAATAACTGAAATATGGCCAATTTTATAAAAATTGGATCATCAAAGTTTGCCATGATTTCATAAACAAGTGATGTTTGCAATTATTAAACAACTTAACGTCATTGCGAATAACATTTGAATTTGGTCCACCATGTACTATTTTTTGCAGAAGTGTTAAACATAATGGGTTTACATGCAAAGAAATTACACAAACGTATTTCACATAAATTTATTCACAAGAAATATAATTGAAAGCACAAATTCAATTTGAAAATTTACATTTGATAACTGTATACCGTATTTGGTTAGACAAACGATGGTGGGATAAATTTTAATTATAATATGGTTTGATGACTAGATTATTACACTAAATGCATTTTAACATAAAAAAATGTTGATAAACAAGAAATTAATCGATCAGTGGAGTAACTAGATACATGCCGGAATGGCCCCAGGACTAAAACAAAGTGCCATTATCATAAGCTTATTTCATATTTGTCAAATTATGTGAGTATGTTTAATATTGTGTATATTGCAGTCTTTTATGTTATGTTCACAAACAATGGCCATATATGAACAGTTTAAAAGTTTAAATAAATGACATACTTATGCAAGCTAAACACAAAATTTTAAACTTCATAAATAACGTTATGGTAAAATTAAATTAAATCAATTAGCAAAAATTTTTTTGTTTTGGTAAAATAGTAATTTGTAGATATGTAAAGTGATGGATTGTTAAGACACTTCAGAAGAGGGATGATCGATTGTACAAAATGGTACATTAAAGCTAAACCAATTAGACAGTGTTTTTTTTTTATAGAAAGTATCACATGGACTAAATTTTAAAATTGTACAATGTCGCATCAACATTAAACTTGAAAAAAAGTTGCATCAGATCCAATTTTTTTTCTAGTTGCACCACTGATTAACAAATGTTTTTGTAACTCGATCATAATTATGTTAATACAGCAAAACCTCGATTTTGAGTACCAATTCAAATGCCCCTGGATCAAACGTCCATTAAATAACAATTTGCATATTTTGAATCCGAAAACAATCTGTTTTTACATTAACATCCACATATTTAGCGCTGTATGTGATACAGACAAAGTGTTTAAAATATTTAAAAATAAATCATTTATCGAAAAAGAGTCGGTACTGTTTCAGACATAACTGGCCTATAACTTGGGGAGGTACCAATAGATTTGTGTCCAATATCGAGGTTTTACTGTATTAACAAACTTTATTAAAACGTATGTGCCATGCAAATCAACTACATCTGTTACGATAATCTATACAGAAAAAAACGTATACTATAAACTAACTTTTAAATAAGTATACCAATATGAACTTCAGGTACATCATAACTAATTTGAGCACTGGCACTAAAATATAAGTAGAGCAAATTATCTATATTAAGCTTCTACCATAAAATAAAATATGAAAACTATTTTAAAATATCTAAAAATTTAACTAAATAATATGCAGTTTTCAACAATTCTCAGTATATTAAAGTACGATTTAATTATTTAAAAAATTAAATAAAATGTTGTTATATATTTATCCGTCTTTTTGCTATTTTTTTCTTCAGTCTGAATAATAGTTTCAAATATAATATAGAATAGAAATTTGGATATTTAAATTATAGCTTTAACACTACATGGGTATATTTGATTTGGTAAAAGACACAGGTAAAGTGGAGCAAAACACTGCCTAGTAGTTAAAGCAGTTCAGTGATAGCTTCATTTGTTTATTAAAATAGGATACAGTACAGAGTATCAGAAAAAAAATTAAAATAGGATTTCATACGCAAAATTTCTCAATTCATGATAAAAAAAAATACAAAAAACGTATATACTTTTGTTTAAGATAATCATATCTAGTCGATTTAAAAATTCTGGAAAAACAAAGCAATTTATTGCTGATCAAACGTCTCTTCATATAACTGAACTTATATTTTGTACTGTTTCAAAAAAACCCATGTAAAAGCTATTATAATACACTGTAAAATTCAATATTATGGCAAAATCTAATCATATTCTTTATGGATCAGTACGATGAAACTGCTCCATAATTTCATTAAACACAGGTTCATCGCTATGACTTTTAAGACACACTTAATATTCATCTAGTCAATGAACACTGGATATGTACATCGGTAACAATATTTTGCATGTATGCACGAATAATTTTTTTTTCATTTTGTCTTGCACTGTTTAAATATTAAACAAAAATAAATAATATAAAAGTATTACAACTCAACATACGTGGCACATAAATTAGGAACTCAAACTATATGAAAAATTATGTTTAACCCACCACCTAGACACATGGTAAATTAGTACAGAGAAATTAACATTTGTAAAGCTGTTGTGGAAACAAAAAATGCTAAATTAACAGTTAAGAGAAATTTAATTAACTGTGATGCATTTTTTTTTAGTTCAAAGGCAAGAAACGATACTGAAGAATCTTATATAATCTTACACTTAATAAATGCATTGCACTATTAGTTACAGTTACAAATACAGAGAAGTAATACATGGCTACAGTAAAAAAATCATAGAACATAGAGTTGTTAGATATATTGTCTGAAAATTAAAGTCTGAACCAAATTCTTTGGCAAGTTAAACTTCTTAACACTTAAAAATATATTTACTTATTCCCAAATAAATTATAAGCTACCACAGTCTCCTTAAATATAAACTCTTAATATGGCAGCCTTTATTAGGCTTGCGTTCAGTTCCAATTTTATGGAAAAAAAAATTAAGTGCAGAACTTTGGTCTTTTACTGCAGTTAATTTTTTCAAATTTTTGAGCGGGATTTATATTAAACTGTCAGCGTTATCTTTGGTAGAATAATTTGTTCGTTAATTTATTATTTCCAAAAAAAATCCTTCTTACATTTTTTTTTTTTTACTGCACATTTATCAAAATTTTGATTTATTTTTAAATATGTGGTACTTAACGCAAGTTTTAACGTAAATAATTCCGATTATAATTAACTATTTTACTTTCTAGGCAAGAATAGAAACAATTCAACTAAATCATTACTACAATATGTTATTATTGCTAGACTGTATGGTATTTTACAATTGTTTTTCCAGATCTACAGTGTGATCCATTTTAAAGCGGATCATCCCCATAAAAAGTTTATTTGTGATCCGATTTACATGAACTTTTTTTTAGACGATAAAGCATCAATAACTGTACTTTGGCACCCTATTTTAAAATTCAGTTTACACTCACAAAGCCCTACTATGATTTTTTTTTCAATGTCAAAATTGGCAAAATTTGTTAAGCAATTTTTTAATCTATAATCTGACTACACCACTGGATTCGGGATGCCCTCAAATGAGTTGGTACCAAATTTCATGAAATTATTATTAAGAGATTAATTATTAATTCAATATTTGTGATTAAATTGGCAACGCAGTGTTGTATGCTATGCTATGTAAAAAATAAAAGTTAAAGTTGACATTAAAAAAAATAATTATGAAGGCTGTATTACATTACACAATTTCTTGTTCAAGAAATTTTATACTAGATTGTACAGCTGTTGCCAAGTTACAATGTCGTAAATTGACATACGCGAAGTGTCAGTTTACGACATAAGACGTGTTGTAACTTGGCAACAGCTGTACAATCTAGTAAAAAATTTTTTGAACAAGAAATTGTAAAGTGTATTGGATTGTACAGCTGTTGCCAAGTTACAACATGTCTTATGTCGTAAACTGACACTTCGCGTATGTCAATTTACGACATTGTAACTTGGCAACAGCTGTACAATCTAGTATACAATTTTTTGAACAAGAAATTGTATAGTGTAATACAGCTATTAGACGTAAGATCTTTTAAATAAGAAACAATTTATTCGTACCAGTATTAAAATCGCAACTTTGATTGAATTTTCGATGGGTGAACAACTAAATTTACGAGAAAAAAAGAAAAATACAAAGAAAAAATAATATGTTTTCATGAAATTTGGTACAAACCCATTTGAGGGCATCCTGAATCCAGTGGTGTAGTCAGATTTTAGATAAAAAAATCTCTAAACAATTTTGCCAATTTTGACAGAAAAAAAATCATAGTAGGCTTTGTGAACGTAAACTGAATTTTAAAATTGGGTGCCAAAGTACAGTTTTTGATGCTTATAAAAAAAAGAAACATGAAAATCGGACCATAAATAAACTTTTTTTAGAGGTGATCTGCTTTAAAATGGGTCACACTGTATAATGCAAAAAAAATCAGGATGTATTTGTTTGTATTTTGATATTGTTGAATGAATGCAACATATTAAACTTTTGTGCAGTGTATATTTTTCGGTACTATTAAGCGACAAGTAATTGTGTAATTAAAAATGTTTGGTACAATAAAAAAAAGATCCTCTTTTGTTCTACTTCCAAAACAGTCTACAGTTGATTATTTGTGGATTAGCTATAAGCGTTGATTGTTTTTGAAACCCTTAAGTTTTTTCACAATTACTATCCCCAAATTGATTTCAGAAACTTATGCTTACCGCGTTATTGCATTTTGATTGAATTTAGGCTATGAGGCATAAACACAGTTTTTATTGAGAAAAAAAATTCTGATTTGGGCTTCCTACTGGCCTAAAAACTTTTTGGATAAAACAGGAAACCCTATAATTAAATGGTGATAAAATGGATACTGTTTGCAATTACTGAAAGGAAAGTGCTTATAAGTAATAAATTCTCATAAGCCACAAAGCCCTTAAAAAATATAATATTGGGGATTTAGCGGATAACGAGAGGTGCTGGGGACGACTAAATGATCAATCTGAGGTCTATTGTAAAACAACTGACACTTTGTTAAATGTTTAAGGCCCGATTGCATAAACGCTAAACCTGGGTTAAACCTGGTTTAACTCGGGGTTAACCCGAGGTTTAGCATTTAAGCAATCGAGCCTCAGTGTTTAAAAGGTACAATCTAGCAATAATAAATTTTGTAAAACAAAGATTAACTATGTTTTGTACTTAATAGGTACCGATTAAGAGGTTAACTCTTCTAGCAGTTCTTCAGTAGAACGCTGTTCAGTTTTAAACTTCTCCATGTAATGTTTAGGTACAGTCCATTCTAATAATATTTGTACGTTACGTTTCAATTTTTCAGCCGCTGATAATGTATAATCTTTGCAAGGCTCCCGCCCCGAACTCTCGATCGATTCGATAAGAACATCATCGATCAGTCTCTTGTTGAAACCCAACTCGTCCAATCGTTCCGGTGCTGAGATCTTTTTTAGCAAGATTGCTAATAGTAGGCGCATTTTTTCGATAGCCATAGGTGGGTCAATGTTAGCGAATTCAATCTTTGGTTCGATTTTTGGTAATTTTTTGAATACTTTACATTTCAAAAAGTGATTTTCTAAATCGTTTTTCGTCCTGTGAAATGACTTGCAATGAGGACAAACGTACGGTTTGTTTGATTTATGTATACACAGCATATGCTTCTTTAGATGTGGTAACTGGGAGAAAGCCGAACTTTTGCATAATATGCAGACGAAGGGTTTCTCGCCCGTGTGACGTCTGGTGTGAAGTTTAAGGGCGGTCGAATGGGCGAAAGCTTTCCAACAGACTTGACATCTGTACGGCTTTTCTCCGCTATGAGTACGTTGATGCACCGTTAACTGCGATCGTTGTGCGAATCTGGCTCCACAGTGCGCACATCCGTGGGGTTTGTCTTTTTTGTGCGTCCGCATATGCTGTGGCAAATGACCCTTCAACATTTTATTGCAAACTTTACAATGAAACGCCTTGACGTTTGCGTGAAAACAGTTCAAATGTTTTTTTAAAGCGTCTCTCCGAAAAAAACTCTTGCCACATACGTCACAAACGTAGTCCCTAATTTCCTGGTGTCGTTTAATGTGTAATTTTAGATTAGCCGAACATGTGAACGTCGAATCGCATTCCTTGCATACGTACGGACGAGACCCCGTATGGGTCCTATTATGCTGAACCAATTGCCCACCACGTGCGAACGTCTTCGGGCAATGCTTGCAAGAGTACGGCTTATCCCCTGTATGTATACGTAAATGTAATCTCAGACGTTCTTTAATGGGAAACGGTTTGTGACAATAATTGCAAACGAAAATCTCGGGATTTTGCAGACCCGAAGAGTGCTGCGTTACGATGTGGTTCTTCAGGGACCCGGCCTGCCGGAATCCCCTGTTACACTCCTTGCAAACATAAGGTCGTTCGTTTGTATGTATCCGTCGATGTTTTCGCAGATCATTGTTACCTAAAAACTTTTTATGGCAAGTTTCGCATTGATAATTTCGTGGTTTCTCTTTGGCGTAAGTCATTGGTGTGACAGTACAAGTAAATTGGCAATATATCTGACTAGAATGTGTTATTGCACAATGCCTATATGTGTATTCGTGTTAACATGCAACCCTGAACCTTGTGCAATCAGTTCCCAACCACCAAAGAATTGTTAGTGAGTAGTGAAGTGACCAATTATTATTTAGGTCTATCGTAAGGCTCCATTGTAAGGCAGTTTCACCTTCTACCTGTAAGAGGGGAGAAATAGAAGCCTCATCACCACTAAATTGTAATATTACACTACTAAGTATGTACTAACTTCCCTTTTCTAAATATATGTGTAAATAAATGAATGCTAGTTTTATCCTACATTTATTGTAAAGTGTTTTAAACTCAATGAGAAAATTACTGCATTTATACCAGAGAAATAAGTTGCTAAAATGTCCATGGTGTAACCAGTGCCGGATTTAAGACAAATGAAGCCCAAAGGTACACTTATTGTGGGGTCTTTGTTGGAGTGAAACAGTCTTGAAAAATCTGTTTTGTTTCACATGATTAAAAAAAAAAAGATCCTCACTCGCTCGAACAGCTTGTTTAAAAAAACAATGACTAAAAAACAAAGTGTCCTCTTGACTTTTTTGACAGGTAAAGTTGAAACAATTGTGAGCATATTTGTAAGGCCCTTCCAAATAAAAGGCCCAAAGCTGAAGCTTGTCTAGCTTATAATGTGAATCCGGCACTGGGTGTAATTAGGGTGACCAGATTTCAGTTTATGTAAACCCTGAGACGATGACGAAGGGAGAGTAGAAAATTTTATATGACTGACACACCTTAATTTCTGGTTTTAGTTTTTTTAATTTGCGAGTAACAAAATTCCTCAATGGGAAATATAGGTTGTTGATACATAAAAAACAAAAAACAAGCAAATTAAAACCTTTTGTTCCATAAGTATACATATTATAACATAAGAAATAAATTTAAGAAACAAGAAAAATTTAGTATTTATCTAATAATACTAGAACAAAAACAGGAACAACAATGAGCAAAAGTAATTTTTTATCAATGAAGTAATATGGAAGCTATATTAATATCTAATAATCAATCAGTCCGGTTACAAAAAAATAAACAGCGAAATAGTGATAGTCCAGAGAAAACGGAGACCTGGTCACCTTAGGTGTAACCAATGCTACACTAAAGAAATGAGGCTTGCGCCCCACGCTGTTTATAGTTTATAGGTTGTGATATCGTAGTAGAGTCTTTGACATTAATTTATGAATCACAGTCGTTTTTGCTATTGGAATTTTAAAAATAAATTTAAATCACAAACTTACAAAGACAAATATGATTCAAGGATTCAAGTTAATATTGTGATTTTGCCTCATGTGTTATACATTTAGCAAATTTAAAATCAGAAGTGAAGGAATCTATATATCTATAGTTATATAAATTAAGTGCCCGTTCCGGGAGACTCTTAGGACTAATATTCATGGTGACCCCATTGATGTCGGGGTCCATGGAAGGAGTAAGGACATCACCGGTAGTAGTATAAAACAATTATCAATATATTTTAAAGACGTTGACTTTTTACCCCAACAGTTAACATTTTTTAATACTCACTAATAATCCAATATTAAGTGTTTTTATGTAATACGGTACACAGAATAAAAGCTGTGTTAATATATACATATAAATTAATTTAGGTATAGCAATAGTTTTTAATTATCGGTGCAATAGGCAGCATTTTTTCAATATTTTTAAACCCGCAAATTCTCACCATTTTTCAGCTGATCACTGGGCGTAATGTGTTAAATTATAGATAATAATTATAATGTCAACAAGCAATGCATAATAAAGATTAACAGATATCTAATCTGGGTTAGTGAATTAGGTATTTACTCGGGGATAAAATTAGTAAACGGTGTTTAGCAAATTAACTGTTGAGCAGTAATTTTAAAGAATGTTACAATGTGATTCATACAATTTCAGATAAAATATGTAAATTTGCTTTTTTGAGGAAATTTACTAAATAAACAGTTTTTAGATTACATCACCTTCTACAGTTAAGTTAAGAAAAAGATTAAAAATTTATTTTTTCGTTTTAATTATACCGTTTATTACTCTATTAACTTTTTTCTATTACAAGATTACATTTATTAAAAAAATAAAAACTACTTTGATTTATTAGTGTATTACTTTACTAGCCAAGAGTTGCATTAAAAAAACAGAATTAATATTAAATACCTATTAATTCGACTAGCTCATATAAAAAAAAAAAACATTTTACTCGTAATGCTAATATTCTATATACTTTATTTCGCATTAGGATGAATTCTTTAAAGTTGGGATATTGTTTTTTTAATTAAAACTAATGACCTTAAACATATGAATGTAATATTGATTAATCAATGTTTATTACATATCAAATGAATCATGAAAATATTTTGGAAAACTATTGAAGTGTATAAACAAAAATTTATAGTTTACTTTACAAGTACCTTGAAATATTTCAACTTATAATAGAATTGTGATTAGCGCTGACAATAAATATTCATAATTTAATATTATAAGGCAATTATTATTTTAACATTATAATAAACAACATAAATAGATATTATAAAATGATATTTATATCTCGGTTCACATTTTCAGAATATATATGTTATGTCGGTTAACAATATTAAGAGATGAACAGTAATTTTATTCATTACAATTATAGAATTTACATAAGTTTCCATAACGATTGCTTATAAAGTGTTCTGGTCAACACTTCGTAAAACAATATTAATAAAATGCAGCGAGTAAATAGAAGAAAGTGTTTTGAAAGCCAATTATTTGTGTATATGTGCATAACGTAAAATGTTAAGAGGTGCTGCTACGTAAAGCATATAGTGGAGATGTTAATGGTTATTCTAGAATATTAAATTTTCTACTGAAAAAAATGCAGTATTTTCTCAAAGAGTACCCCTAATACCTTACTACTGTATTCCTAATAATAAACCCTACCATTGTAAATACTAAACTACAATATAATGTGAAATTTTAAGCTAAACTGTTATTTTCATTTAACATTAAGTACTTACAATTCGATAATTATTTGGTGTAAACTGCTACTACTCGCAACATACACTGACGGCCTGTCAACTTTTTGACAGTTTGTTGACAACTGTCATTGAAACTGGTTATGTTGCGCGAGGAATATTGGCACTACTGAGAATCGACGAAGCTGGTTTACCAAACGTAATAATTAAAGTTATTGCTTACTTCCGGTATAACTTTAATGTAATAAATAAAATCATTTTTAATGACGACAAAGTGTCTTTTAAGCGTTAATATAATATTTGGTTAATATTTGATATATTGTTAATTTATGATGCAAAAGATTTGTTTTTACCAATTTTTGTATTAATTTTAAATTCTTTCACATTCTCTGTTGCATAAATTTAAAATATTTGGGTATTAAATTACAAACACTTGATTAATATTATTTTATTAACAATCTTAAAATTATTTTATTAAAAATAATTCAAAACTTCGTTAACAGTATCTCTAAGTAGGTATATCTGTATTTACAACACTAGTATGTTTGGATTGATCTTGCATATTGGTATTCATTTCATTTGTTAAATTATCAGCTGATGAAATTAAATGTAGATTGTGCTTCTTAAATTTTAAAAAGTTGGGTATTACTGACAGTAATGCTGTATTCTTTATAACTTCTATAATAAGCGAAATTTCGGCTTCTTTCAAATTTACTGTATGATCACTTCGTAAATTTTTCACCATCTCAGCTACTGATTTAATTACATCGTCCTTTGGTAATTGGTCGTTGTGTCTGTGATTGAAGAATACTGAGTATGTTTTGGGGCCATCTTTAAAGTGTTTCTCAAGTAACGACTCGAAGCATTTTTTAATTTCATTAATATTAGCTTTACATGTCGCCTCTATTGGTACCAAACGTATTAAAAATCTAGTTTTCTGTTGTTTCGTCTCATTTAAATCTTCAATGATTTTATCTACAATTTCTACGGGATTGTTGAGGGTGGTACGAATAAATACAACGTTTTTGGCACCAGATTCAACAACTTGAAACCTTTTAGTTGTTTGTTGTTCTGATTTTAAATTTGCTGTTTCCTTTAAAAGTTCATCTTCTATATCTTCATCAGATTTATCGACACTTTCATTATCTGGATCTGTTTCAGAGGCATTTTTACCATGCAGTTTATCAGCATATTCATTCAGAAGATTGTAAGACTCTCTAACGCAGTCTTTCTCTCTGAAATTGCAACTGCACAAAAATCCTTGCAATCCGGCTTCTAATACATATTGTTTTCGCTTGGTTGGTCCTTTATAAAACCAATTCTTACGTTTTGTACCCACATCACTCATTTTAAGGTTATTATCTTACTGACAGGCAGATATCAAATTTAAATACTTGACGGGTTTTTATTTCTTAGCTACATGTGTGTTTATTAGTGAACAATCGGTCGATAAGTTATTTCAGTTTTTTTATGGTATATTAACGTTATTTATTAGGATTACTAATAAACTTACATGTTTTAATTTAAATTGTATAACACACTAAAAACTATTCTATTACAATAACGTCACCAGTGGACTTTAAAATAAAACAAAATAAACTTATAAGTCCCGGCAAAGGTACGCTGTACAGTTCGATAAATGTATTAAAACAGGGATGGCAACAATAAAATATGGTTACAGTCTGTATAAGCTGACTTCATTATTTTTGAGTACTGGAGCACAAAAGAACAGGGAGTACTTAGCAGTACATAAAACTTTAGCTTTAATATGGTGTTCTGTTAATTTTCTAGCCATTTAGTGATATAATAAAATAATGGAGAACAATTATGTTCAAATAAAGGACATGCGTCCCGGTTTGAAAAACATTAATGTCGTGTTTATTGTGCTCGAAGTCGGACATCCCACAGTGACTAAAGAAAGCCGCGAAGTTCGAACTTTTAAAGTTGCTGATCAAAGTGCATGTATTAATGCTAGTGTATGGGATGAAGCAGGACAATTATTAATACCTGGTGATATAGTGCGTTTGACTAAAGGTTATGTTTCTCTTTGGCGAAATTGTCTTACTTTATATATGTCTAAAGGAGGGGACATGCAAAAAATTGGGGAATTTTGTATGGTTTTTAATGAACAATTAAATATGAGTGAACCAAATCAAATGTTAGGAATGTCTTCTGTTGGAGGTCCTCCAAATAATGTTCCTCTTAATAATGGTACGAACAATGGTGCTGGTCGTATAGGAACACCAGCTTTACCTCTTAGTTCTACACCAGTCACTTCGGTTGTTCACAATAATACATCAGGGTCAGTTAAAACTACAGTTAATACTAATCGATCGTCTAGTAATACAACCCAGGATAGTCAAAAGCGACAAAGGGGGTCAAGAGGAGGACAACATAGGAATAAGCATAGATCAAATTAATGTGGGTGTATGTACTTTGTATTAATAAATTTTTTAAACATTTTAATACTGTATTTTCAATTCATGTAAGAAAATAAGATTTCATATGTAATTTCCATCATATTTATATATAATGAACAGCTCCTTGCCTTCTAAATAGATGTAATAATAATATAACCAGTGTATGAATTTAATTTTGAGAATTTTTCACATCCTATCAATTTTTAATTAATAATTTTTATTTTAAATCGACATCTTTCTGCAACTGAGTTGGATAACAAACTGCTACACTTGAATGTTTTACATTTTTTATAAATATTAAGCCTTAAATTAACTGAACGTTCAAAAATTGCTTGTTCATAAAGCAGCACCAATAACTTACTCTTTCCAGTTGAAACAAATCTTTTTTTTAATCAAAAACTGAAAATTGCGGGTATAATCGTATACTTAAAAGTTATTTAACAAGTTTTAGTTACTAAAAACTCCTCCTTATAACTTAAAAATGTTGGTTTTACACGATGTTTCAGTTCAATATCTAGTTTGTCGACAATTTATCAACTCATTATGCTAATTGGTTGTTTTACAAATTAAGAAAATCGTTTAAATATTTACGCTTTCCAGATAATAGCGTTTCCGCCAATGCATGGCCACTTTTATAATCGATACCGCCATCTTTGCCAAAAACCATAAACCACGGTGAATATATAAAGTTGGGTTAAGTTTACATATACAATGACGTTTGTCAATTGCTTATCTTACAAACTGATAATTCTCAACGAGTTTTGCACATTTGTTCCTAAAAGTTTTTGGTAACCAAAAGACGACATTGTAAAATTTTAAATGACAATCTTTCCTATAATTATTTGCACGGAAAAACTTGACAGCGGCTAAACTGTCGCCTACGTGGTATTTTTTTATCAAAATGATAAGATAGGTACTTCATATTGCAATATGTTAAAAAGGGGACTGAAGTATGAAGCTGTTGATAGTCTGCCAGAAGAGGAAGTTGAGGCAGAAAGCATGCAGAAGAAACTTTTCACTCGAACATGTGTTTGGGCATCTGTTAAAACTACCATATTAATCTCCATTTATTTTGCTCCTTCAATTGGATTAACATTTTACCAAAGATGGTTGTTTCAGGTCTGTGATACTTTCAATATTAAAAATAATCATGTAACTATTGACTGCGATAATTAGTGTGTGAGGAGTTGGGCCATTATGAAATTAAATTTAACCTTGGTTTTACTTGATAAATGTTTATATGTTAATTGTGGTTTTTCAAGATAGGATAGTTCGTTATTTACATTTTGATAAAAGTTTTAAGTTTGTATGTAATTAGTAGTTGTTTACGTCGGGTATTAGTTCAACATTAAATGCTTATTTACTATAGGTATATTTGTTTAAATATGTTTTTGGGGTTTACCCGCGTAATATTTAAATTAGCTCGACGTTTCGGCAAGCTCTCGCTTGCGATTATTAAGAGCTGTTTTGAAAACTTTCAACTAGCCGAGTGGCACTTTCTGTTAGTTTATTAGTCAAGGTTGACTAAATTTGACTTGTCTCTCACTCGACTGCGTGCTTTAATGTTGTGGGACAATGCTATTTCTTTAAAATTTCGAGAACCATATTTTGATTTGTGTACATTTTCAGAGTTTTCGATTTCCACTGACGGTGGTCGTAGTGCACTTAGTTGTGAAATACGTACTAGCAACTTTAGTGAGAATGGTTTTAATATATTATCAAAAAAAGCAAAGAATTTTGATGGCATGGAGAGAATATCTTTTAGCAGTTTGCCCCACAGGTGTATTTAGTGGTATAGACATAGGTTTTTCAAATTGGGGCCTTGAACTAATCACAGTATCATTGTAAGGATGACCAACACGTAAATTAATGCAGCATTTAATGTTTAATTTTGTAGATATTCAATGACCAAATCGACGTCGATAGTGTTTATCTTAGGGTTTGCTATTTTATTTCAACTCGAGAAAAAGGTATAATCGTGCAGCTTTAATACGTGTCGATATTAACACACGTGTTTTAGTCTTGGAGCCTTTGCTTCATCGTCATAATGATATCTCTTGGGCTGTTCCTATTTACATACGAAGCAACGCAGTTTAACATTCTTGGATTTTTGTTGATCCTTTTTGCGTCAATGGCCAGCGGTGTGAGATGGACCTGCATGCAGCTTTTAGTGCAAAAACCTAAAATGGGAATGAAAAATCCTATAGATATGATTTATCATATGCAACCGTGGATGATCGCATCAGTTTTACCGTTTGCCATTTGGATGGAAGGTAAAAATCTAAGTCATTTAATAAGTGTGAATGTTAAACTATCTTGTCGTATGTTATAAACAAAAAATAATTATTTACAGTTTAATTTTGAGAATTATGACAGTTTAATAATGTCAAAATACTACATAGTGAAGGTTAAAAAAAGTGTTTATTTATTTTATTTTAATGTTTTTATTAGCTAACCAATTTTGTGACAAAAATAAGGGCGAGAACCTTTTTTTTTTTTTTGGGCCATCATTCTCTTTTTTCAGTATTTTACTAACTTTTTTAGCACCCTCCCTGCCCCTTTTATATCGATATGTCGATATTTTGATATTTCGATATACAGGGTGTCCCAGCCAAGAAGAATTATTCGATAGCTCTGTTATTAGTAATAATATTTAAAAAAGTTAATTGCAAAAGTTGTTTGTAATCATTTACTAAATAACCTAAAACTATTTTCAGCTATACAGCGTTTTGTTTTTGTGCACTGGTACCAAACATTGTTGTTTTTTATATAGACACCCTGTATATTTTGTAATTTTTGGATGTAAAATTAAATTCTCTTTCAAAAATATTATAGGTTGTTTATGTCTAAAATAAACCGTTTTTGAGTTATTAACGTTTTTTTGAAAATTTTGACAGATGCAGACCTTTATAAAAAAAATTATATTTATTAACATAACTACACCAGATCAGTTTAATGTTTAATCTTGTAATTTATTAGACAATAGTGTCATAGTGATTCTTGACTAGTTAAATTTAAAAAATAATATACAGGGTGTTCGTTGTACTCGGTCCATTTCGCTAAACTTAAAACGCATGTTAGTCTTTTTTTTTAATGGAACACCCTATATATTTTTACATTTTCTTGTAGAAAATTTAATTATCTTTCAAAGTTATTATGTCTAAATATAATACTTTTGGAGTTATTTCTTTTCTTATGATTCGACATGACATACCCCATAAAAAATTCAAGGGTGGTCCAAATTCGATGGGATTACCTGGGTATTTCGCTTAATAGTCGAGATAGAGAAACGGTTAAATTTCCAAAATGTGCAGTTTTTTTGGGACAAACTCAGAACCGTTTTCAAATACATTCTATCATTTCCGGCTTTTGAGTTATTAGAGAATAACTGTTTTTTTGTTATATTTATAATGTGTCATATCTCCCTTATTGTTTTAAATATCGAAAAAGTCTATGAAGATTATTTTTAGATGTTTTTATGTAGATTTTGATAGTACCAAAGAAAAATTTTTTACGCTTGCCGTTAAAAGTTATGAAAAACTTACTTTTCTTTTAAATGGAAGCTATAGTTGGCTATGACCTATTTAAATTCGTTATTTTTTTCCCATTCCAAATATGTAAGGGTTGATGTATTTATTTTCAATATTACGCAAGTTACAAAGGTTTTTTAATTTTTTTAAAGATGAAAAACAAAAAGTAGGCTGTGAAAACAAAAAAAAAAACAAGAAAAATTGTAAATGATAGGACATATTTGAAAACTGTTCTGAGTTTGTCTAAAAAAACTGCACATTTTTGGTAAATTAACAGTTTCTCTATCTTGATTATTAAGCGAGATAGGTACCCATGTAATCCCATTGACTTTGGACCACCTTGTACCAGTGGCGTACGCAAGGGGGGATAGGGGGATAAACCTTGCTACCCGGGGAGCTGCCGCCTCTCAGGGCCCCCCGCACCTCTCTTTTACAACTCACTTTTTGTGTCTAGCCCCCCTAGTCATTTTCTAATTTTACCATTAATATGCCGCTTTTGAAATTAGTCAGTATTATTTTTGCAAATTAAAACAATATCCCCCCTGAAATATTTTTCTGCGTACGCCACTGCCCTGCACACTAAGGTGATCCTTAGTTATCATTTGTTGAATTGTTTATGAGTCACCCCCCAATTTTGTTCTGCCCATGGAAAAACCCGTGCCTGTAAAATATTAGGTCATTGGGCCAATGTTTAGAGGTCGCGAAAACAGTTTGAAATTTTGCATTGTTACATAAATGCGTTCCGTTTGCAATTCACTGAAGAACACAAAAAAACTAGACTGCAAACACATGCTTACTGTTTTTCTTTAAAGTAGTTTAATATGTTGACGACATACAACATTTTACCACCGAAAAATAAAACATTGTTTTGTTTCAGGTGCTCCATTAGTAGCAAATTGTCAAACGTTTCGTTACACTGATATGAACGTATTTTTAGAAATGTCTTGCAAAGTACTTATCGGTGCTTTCATGGCATTTTTTATGGAAGCAAGTGAAGTCATGGTCGTAGCATATACATCTAGTTTAACACTTTCTATAGCCGGCATTTTCAAGGTACGTCAACTGCGGTCGCGTCTTACCGTCATCTAATTTTATTATTAATTTGCAGGAAATATTTATACTGGTTTTAGCGTTCGAATGGAACGGTGATCGCATGTCCTCGGTGAATGTTATAGGATTGTTAGTGTGCTTGTCGGGCATAACGTGTCATGTGATACATAAATTAAGAACAATGCGTCCTAACAACAGCAGTCGTCTACTGTACGATACGGAAATCGAAAGGTACGAACTGGGAGAGTCTTTGATAGACGACGACACCATCGGGCGACTTACGTTAAGTAGTGATAGTGACGGTGATCAAAGCGATTCACAGGTTTTGTTTGATATTTTAAACCGACGTGATAGATAGTAACAAGATTAGAACTTGT
This sequence comes from Elmis aenea, assembly GCA_947652605.1. Taxonomy (NCBI): domain Eukaryota; kingdom Metazoa; phylum Arthropoda; class Insecta; order Coleoptera; family Elmidae; genus Elmis; species Elmis aenea. The sequence goes on along the minus strand of OX393577.1, from coordinate 5,309,623 downwards.
CGCGATTAAATACATTGGGCGAAAGCTTTATTGCGGCGCTGCTGGATACTTCGCTTAATATGAGCAATAGGAGTTTGCTTTAAAAAAAGGGACGTGTGTATATTCAATTGACAAAGATTTACAAAGTCCTATCTCTTATATTAAATGAGATACCTTACAGCAGTGGTTTCCAACATGTGGGGCGCACCCCCCTAGGGGGGGGGGCGAGACTATTGCAAGGGGGCACGCAACTGTTACCAAAATCATTTTTAAATACAAATAAACAAAAAGAACTTTATTTATACCAAATATGGTATATTTGTTTGCAGCCAATTAAATAATTATTATATCAGGACAGTATTTATGAAATTAGGTTGTTACAAAAAGTGAGGGGGCCGCAATTTTTTTTAATGAAAAGGGGGCGGAGGTACAAAAAGGTTGGAAACCACTGCCTTACAGGGACCCTAATAAAACTTTTCACTCTGTATATTGATGTATGTATTCATATAAGACTGACAAACTTATGGGTACTTAAAGTAATATATAGAATTTTATTTTATATTAAGTATTATGGTGCATTTACTTCTTTTTGTTATTTTTTGTTGTTAAAAAAGTATATTAATATATTAACGTTTTTCAAGTATTATGCTTGAAAAAAAAATTTATTCATCAGAGTAACAGGGTGGTCCAAATTCAATGGGATTACGTGGGTATCTCGCTTGATATTCAAGATAGAGAAACGGTTAGAGTATCAAAAATGTGCAGTTTTTTGAGACACACTCAGAACCGTTTCCAAAAAGATTCTGTCATTTACAGTTTTTGAGTTATTGGAGAAAAAGTGTTTTTTTGTCATATTTATAATTTGTCATATCTCCGTTTTGAAAACTGTTTGTCTTAAAACACTGCACATTTTTGGTAATTTATCTGTTTCTCTATCTTGAATGTTAAGCGAGATACCCTTGTAATCCCATCTAATTTGGACCACCCTGTACATAAAGTGATTAGTCCGTACAGGTAATACCTCCATTTGCACGAGTAATTGGTTTCATAAAAACAGCGCGTAAATGAAAACTGCGTACATGGAGCCATGGAAAGCATGTTTAAAATAGAAATTTGTTTCCATATAATCAAATATCTTAGTTTTTAAACTATAAATTAAGTTTTTTTTTTTTTTTAATGTACTGCAAAAAACACTCTTTTTGGTGTAACCATAATTCATTTTCGTAAAGATATCAGTTGCTTAACTTTAGCTTTCTAAAGTCGAAAATTTGTGTTCACCGACTGTAAATTCTAATATTGTTAGCCCTTATGACTCTGCCTTAATCCTTCACTCTAATTGCATATAAATATTTTCAAACCCTAGATGATATGGCATGACCCTAATTTAAATTTTCAAAGATGTTATTCAATCTGGTGTCTAGATTATTTAAAATTTTAAAAAATTCTAACCACGCTACTAAAGTGAATTCGCGTAAATGGAGGGGTGACTGTATATGACATAGGAAATAATTTTTAACACTACAAAATATGTCTTTAGTCAAGGCAGTGGCGTAGCGAGAGTAAACGGCGCTCGGGGCATATTATTTTTTTGCACCCCCCCCTTCTCGAATTTTATTGTAGTTTGTGAGTTTCAAGTAAAATAATGTTGCATTATTTATTCAAATACATTGTAATGAAAATAAGAACCAATTTTAAATTTATATTGGCATTTTGGTTTTCTGGCTTTAAATAAGTGAAAAACGCAAAAAAATTTCTTCACGGCGCCCCCCAAGACTGGCGCCACTGAGTCAAGGTGACCATATTTTTCAGTTAAAAAAATGTATAGTAAAAGATCGAACACAGGAAGGTTTTTTTTTTTAAAATAAATATAATTGTAGGAATACAAATTATATTTCATAAAAAAATATTTTTTTATACAGATAATCATAATATCGACGGTTGAAAGGCAAAATGGGATAAGCAACAAAATACAAACTTTAAAATTTGGGGAGAAAAATCATTAAAAATTAGCGAGCAGATTTTAAAAGGGTAAAAGGCGTAATTTTAAATTTGTTATGGACATTTTATCTTATCACCACAAATCCCAAATTTGTAAAATTTTCTGTTGGTTAGTAAAAAAACCACTCTTTGGTCTTCAAAACACTGTTGGAAAAAGGGACACAAAAGCCACTGTATGGAAATAAAACCTAGACCATTCGATGCAGAAAAATCACGAGATAACAACGGTGTATATAACTCGATTCGTCAAAAATTGTCGGTTATCCCATTTTGCCTTTCAACTGTCGTTATACAGGGTGGTCCACATAGAAGGGTAAGAGCTACAAAGAAATTTAAATTGGAAAAATTGTTTCCCTTTCTGAGATCTATTCAGTGATGCTTCAATGTTTTAAAAAAGTTCCATGGCACCCTAGATATAAACAAAAATCAAAATGGGCCTTTTTTTAAAAATCTTTAATAACTCGGTCATGCTTGATGGTACAAAAGTATTTTTGGGAAAAAAGTTGTATATTTTTTTACGCATGTAAGATGAAAACCTTAATTTGTTTCAATATTGTTTAATTTCGTGGCACTTAATAGCTTCATATGGACTTTTTGATGAATTTTGAGCCTAAATATCGCAATAAATACATTTAACCTTATATTATTGAAAAGAGGGAAAAAATGCATTTTTATGAAGTCATGGCCAACTGTGGTTTCCATTAAAAAAATGCAAGTTTATAATTTATATAAGAATTTCAAAAAACATTTCATTTAACAGTGCGTAAAAAGATGTACAACTTTTTCCCCAAAAACTTGTTTGTACCATCAAGTATAAGCGAGTTATTAACGATGTAAGATAAAATGCCCATTTTGGTTTTTGCTTATTATCTAGCCTGCCATGGAACTTTTTGAAAACATTAAAGCATCACTGAACAGGTCCCAGAAAGGGGAACAATTAGTTTAGTTTAAACTTCTTTGTAGCTCTTACCATTTACGAGATCTCAATAGTGGCCCTTCTATGTGGACTACCCTATACATTGAAATTTGGGACAAAATATTTCTATGAAGCCTGGTTCACAAAACTATTAGAATGATCATTGTTCTAACCAAATTACTGGTTGTTCAATTAATTTTTCTGTAGTGAAATGTAGTCACTGGGAAAATTTTTTTTTTTGCCTATTATTTCACGTAACATATTTTTTTGTCGTGCTAACAAACTGCTTTGTCAATATTTAAGCAGTTTCTTTCAGGTTGAAGCTGCTGTTAATACATGTAAAAGTCATGTATTTACCTTTATTGAACAAGGCTTGATAACTGCAGGTAACTCTGAGCTGTGAAAGTTCTTAAGAATATGTTTCCAAAAAACTTTTAAAAAACAGTGAAATAGATGGGGGGTTACACATAGTAAAATAGTAGGGACACTCAAAGAATGAGTTTAGTAGCAAAGAAATTGGTTCCTCTTTGGGCTTAGAATATTTAATGTAACGTGGGCAGTGTTTGGTACCTAGAGGCAAATAGTAACACTTTGTGGTGGTCAGAACCATGAAAACGGTCTCGTAGCGTGAATTATGAAAATTAGTACAAAAAAGGTTACCGAACACTGTTACAGGATTAAAAGCGATTTTCAACCGTATGTCACAACCCAAAGTTAGGTCACGAATGTAATTAAACTATTTAATAATTCGTCATTCTAGAGTTGTTTTGTTTCATATACAAACAATTGACATATTATATGGAACAAAACAACTTTGGGGCACGAATTATAAAGTTTTAGCCATCACAGATCACAATTTTATGATTAAAGTATAACAAATGGAGCTAATAATGGTTCCCATCTTCTTGAACTCGGCTTAAATGTTGTCAGCAGCTCAGCACTGCTGAGAACGCTTAAAAAAATTGAAATTTCGTTAATTTTTCCAATGTTTAGTTTTTTTCTGAGCCTATTATAATTTGCGGGTAAAAAATGCTTTAACATAAACTATTGAATGTTACGTTAAGGCTTTCAAACATTCCAAGTATGTAATTACAATTGTCTCTACTTACAAGGAAGGGCCACGATACGTTGTCGCTAAAAATCTGATCAAGGCTGTGTTTATTGCATCAAGAACATCAAAACTAAATGTTTTGCAGAGTTGTACGTGCCACTGGTCATTTCCTTCGGTAAAATAGGGAAAAAAATGAAAAATAATGGCCAATTTTGAGATCGCATTGGCCATGAAACTGTTAGAGATAAAATCAAAATTCTTCCATTTACCAATGCGTGCATCCTTTGCAAGTAAAATGGTTCAAAGTTTTTGAAATTATCTTTAACAGTTCCAGAGAAAAACGTGAAAAACGAACCCCTGCTGGATCGGCGCAAACCGTTCACACAGAGAGAGTGCCCGAGCTGAATGTTATGTTAAGCTCTGGTATAACTCTGCAATACATTTATTTTTGATGTTCTTGATGCAATAAATACAGTCTTGATCAAATTCTAGCGACAACATACCATGACCCTCCCTTGTTAGTATTCACTGAATTTTTTAGATGAGAGAATTGTGATTATTCCTATTAATTAATCGATGTTTATAAGGTTTTGAGGTAGGTTTTTGGTTAGTTATGTTGCTAACTCTACCTCCGGTTTAAATTAAAAAAGTAATGTATTTTTTAAACCTTACTTGGACTGAATATTCATAGCTTTGTAACATAGTAGTTGTTAGATATGTACTTTAAATGTTTGTAATTTAGTCGGACCACTAAAATGTCAATTCGCTAACCAGTCAGTACTTAGTTAGTCTGTTGTTTAGAACAAATTATTTAAGCAAATATTTCTTTCTTTTTAAATAACTTGTTTTCTTGTTGTTTAATGTTTGCTGTTAAAAGTATCTGGTTTGGCGTTTTTGTTTGTTGATGTAATTAATGTTGTGTTGTAAGAAAAAAAACAAAGAAATTATCACATAAAGTATATTTATAAGCACAAAAGTAAATGAAAACTGTTTTTTTTTCAAATAAATAAAAACTGCAAGAAGCTTACTAGTCTAAAAAAAATATATGTATATCATTTTTCCTAATATCCTTACCAAAAATTACAAATTACGTCGCGCATTAAACGACATTGTTTTAATTATGTTTGTGCTTTTCCACTTTTTTTCTAAGTTTCCCTTCGATTGCAGCCGTCACTTTATCAGGTAAATCGTCCAGTTCTTGGTCTTCGTACGTGAACATTAGTTTGCATTGTTGGACGTCAATTTTTTTCTGTTCAATGTATTCTATGGCATGGTTCAAGCAGTATGCTCCATCTTCTTGAGAATCTAGCACCTAGAATACGTGCATATTAATGTGAAAGTCTTGGTCTTCCGAAAACACGATTAAAGTATAAAAGAACGGTCAAATGGGATACAGGGTGGTCCAAATTCGATGGGATTGCATGGGTATCTCGATCAATATTTAAGATAAAGAAACGGTTAAATTACCAAAAATGCGCAGTTTTTTAAGACCAACTCTAAACCGTTTTCAAAAATATTTTATCACTTCCGGTTTTTGAGTTATTAAACAATTTTTTTTTATGCTCACCATTAAAAAGTTATATCCGATGGACCACGCTGTACATATACAGTCTAAAATCACGAAAATGTGAGTTATAAAGCATATTAACTGGGGGCAATTGTTCGTTTTGCAGAGGGCTACTATGAGATGCTTTAATTCTTTCAAAAAATATTACGGTTCTCTATACAGGGTGATTCAAATTCGAGGGCGACCATGGGGATCTCGCTTATTACTGAAGATAGAGGGTAGGTTTACTTTTGACAAAGTTGCTAAATTTTATGCTCATCAATAGTATCAAAACAGATTTGAAATATCTTCAACTGTTTTTGAAAAAAATGAAAAAAACTGAAAAAATGACTCCGTTTTTTTTGCTATAACTTTTTTATTTATAATTTTTTTTTAAATCTAAAAACTTTTACATGGCCACTTTTCATTTTACTTTTAATGGTGCCATCAATTTTTTGCTGTGCCGATTCCGTTTTGATTTATAGGTACAAACTTTTTTTTTCTGATTGCAAAAATGTATTGCATCCTTATGTTACTTAATTAAACAAAGTATTTATTTTAAAAAAAATGTTTTTATTTATTTAACATATCTAACTTCTACAAACAATTAGGCCCATAACAAAATATTTGATTTTTTTACATAAAAGATGTGAAGGGTATACTCTTGAAATTTTTTTAAAAACTTTAAAGATTTGAAGGGCATACCTTTGGAAAAAAAATTTAAAAACTTTAAACAGCTATGAAAAATATTTTTAAACGTTTCTAAACAAAATAATGCACGTTACGCATTGGATAAAAGTTGTTTTAACACTTTTACCAACAATTAGGCCCATAACAAAATATTTGATTTTTTTACATAAAATATGTGAAGAATATAACCTTGTTTTTTTTTTTAAACTTTAAAGAAATGAAGCAGGCAGACAAAAAAATTAGCTTTTTAGATTGGTAACCAAGATACCTTTTTTCTTTAAAAAAACTTGTTTATTTATATGTGTAAATTGTATGTAAATAAATAAAATAACTAACGAACGACGTCCGGCGACCGTCGAACGACGACCGAAGGCCGACGAACGGCGACCGACGAACGGCGACCGACGAACGACGACCGACGACCGTTGAATGACGAACGACGACCGACGACCGTTGAACGACAAACGTCGAACGACGACCGTTGAATGACGAACGACAACCGTTGAATGACGAACGACGACCGAAGAACGTCGAACAACGAACGACGACCAACGACCGTCGAAAGACGAACGACGACCGACGACCATCAAAACAAACGACGACCGCCGAACGACGACCGTTAAACGACAAACGTCGAACGACGACCGTTGAACGACGAACGACGACCGAAGAACGTCGAACGACGAACAACTACCGACGACCGTCGAACGAGGACCGAAGAACGACAAACGACGACCGAAGAACGACGAACGACGACCGACGAACGACGACTGACGAACGATGACCGACGAACGACGAACGAAGAACGATGACCGACAAACGACGACCGAAGAACGACGAACGACGACTGACGAACGACGACCGTCGAACGACGACCGTCGACCGTTGAACGACAAACGTCGACCGAAGAACAACGAACGACGGTCGACGACCGACGGCCGACGACTGACCAACGATGACCGGCGAACGACCGACAACGACCGTCGACCGTCAAACGGCGGCCGACGAACGACGACCGATGACCGAAGAACGACGACCAAGAACGAAGACCGACGGCCGACGAACGACGACTGACGAACGATGACCGACGATTGTCTGGTGTTTTAAATTTATTGTCATTTCGTTTTTTTATTAGACTTATAAAATGCTGTGTCACTTTTATTTATATTATAATTTCAATTGTTTTTCAGAACATTTGCGATTTTATAGATTATTTATACAAATTTTCAAATTTTAACAAGTTTTTTGAAAGAAAAAGAGTATGTTGGTTACAAATCTGGAAAGCTAATTTTTTTGTTTGTCTGATGGTGTAAAAATCCAACATGGCGGCCATAAGAAATCTAGAAGGCCTAGAAAATTTCTGTTGACGTCATCAAAACCAGGACGGTCAAAAACATACAGTTACCAAGTTTAAATGAAATAGCGTCAATGTTAGGGAAGATAATAATATTTTTCTAAAAGCACATTTTTAATTTTTTTTGTAATAAATCAAAAACGAATCAAAATATCCACTATTTCATTTCAGATTCTCAATCGCCATCAAAATGTGCAACTTTTCTCTAATTTAACCGACCTTGTATCTCTTACCGTTTCCAAGATAGCAATGGTGAGCATCGAAAAAAGCACCACCCTGTATATACCCTTGGAAATTTTTTAAAAACTTTAAAGATGTGAAGGGTATACCCTTGGAAATTTTTTAAAAACTTTAAAAATGTGAAGGGTATACCCTTGGAAAAGTTTTAAAAACTTTAAACATCTATAAAAAATGTTTTTAGACGGTTTCTAAACAAAATAATAAATAAATAAATAAAAAAAATAAAATAAAAGATGTGAAGGGTATATTCTTGGAATGTTTTTAAATGCAACATCAAACTATAGTTACAACTTACCCATGATACAAATAAATTGGCACGACAAACTTCACACTCATATTCTGCATCCCCGTCTTGAAGCTTTTTTCGTTTTCTTGCACCAGGCCCGTCCGGTAACGGCAATTTTTCCATGCTATTTAACGTCAATGACTGCAATTTCTGTCTCGCTTCTTTTTCTTTCTTGCAAAGCGCCTGAACAGCCGGCACAATCTGTTTAAGAACATCCACATTTGAACGTGTATCAGCTACGATACTGAGCAGCAAACGTTCTAATGAAAACATCGAGGGTTCACAGCTATTACGTAAATCATCAAATACTTTTTGAGCCGTATTAAGCCATCGGGGAGGCGCAAAGAACACACTTTCGGACACAACGTATCCGGTACAGATACAGGAAGTGAACGCCTTTGGGAAAACAACTATGAATTGTCCGGGTTGTTGCACCGTACGACACAAAGATACGCCATTTTCAACTAAAATGCTTGGAGGTACCATTGCCGTATCCGATGGTAACCATAAAGTTTTATTACGGCAATAGTTTGGCACTAGTTTAAGCAAAGTCGTGTGAAAGACTTCGCTCATGGAGTCCGGTATTCCAAACCAAATTTTGCTAGCACCCGTGTGAAGATATTCGATCCATGGTAGACTATGGGGATCTCTGTACCAACAACATGCGCTAAATACCATTCCGACGTGTAGTGTTGGAACCGTTACACCTTAAAAATACAAAATGAAAGTTAATTACTTTGCTCTTGAAAATACAGGGTGAGCCATGACGGACGCTACGGAGTTTTATGGCCAAACGGTATATATTTTCAAACTTCTGTCACGGTTAGATTATGTAAGTCAAAAGGGCTACATTTTAAAAATATTTTCAAACATACAAGGTGCTCCAAAAAAGAGTGACATATCAAAGTTGTACTTTTTCTTATGGAACACACTGTATATTTTTATATTTTTTAATTCCTCTTTAAATTTACTTCAAAAAATGTAAAAGGCTATATGGATCTAAAGTCAACCGTTTTCGTGAAAATTGCATTTTCATGAAAATACAGTACTTTTAAAAACGTTCATTGTTTAAGAACTTTAAAAAGGCAAGTAATTTTTTTTTTTTAAATGACGATAAGCAAATTAACACTTTGAATTACCTACATTTTTAAAATATTATACAGGGCGTTTTTTACACTTGGTCAAACTTGTACAAATTTAAACATCGATAACTCATTTTTCTTATATACAACACCCCAATTTTTTTCACAGTCTTCTAAAAAATTTAATTATCCTTCTAAAACATTATTAAGCCTGTTTTATACCAAAAATTGATATTTTCCATGATATAGCGATTTTGTTGTTAATTATTAGGGCAACGTAATATTTTTATGCAGGCTATATGAAGGTGATTTTAAAAGAATTGAAAAAAAAAATAAACAAGAAATAATTTTGTCTTTTCTTTATGAGTTTTTAATATTTTGTTATAATGTAGATTTAATTTTACCATTCTTATGTTTAAACCGAGGTTTTTAAAAATTATTTATGCATTTATTCATTGGACCAGTGTGATAAGACGATCACTAAATCCTATAAACTATTTTCTTGTATGTTTACAATACGACACTCGGTTCTACCGAAAACAGTTCCAACCCTAATTGTTTTTAAAATTAAAAATCAGACAGGTCAGTACTTATTTTTTTAATCAGCGTCCTTTTTGAGTACCTAATACATTATAAATCAGTTTTTAGGACTTGGCAAACTCTAGTATGTGAAAATTATTGTGGCCCTGATAAGAAACCACTATTTAAACGTAAGAATGGTAAAACTACAACTTAATTGTAAAAAAATGTCAAAAATGCGTAGGCAAAAGATAAAATTATAAGTTTCTTGCTTTCAATTGTTTCAAAGTCTACCTTTATAGCCTACTTGAAATAATATTATACTGCCCTAATAATTAACAATAAAATCTCGATATCTGGAAAAATATCAATTTTAGGTATAAAACTGTATGTTTTCGAAGGACAATTAAATTTTCTATAAGACTGCGTAAAAAAATGTAGGGTGTTGTATTAAAAAAAAAATTGTTATTGATGTTTAAAGTTTCACAAATTTGACCTAACGTAAAAGACGTCCTGTATAATATTTTTAAAATGTAGGTAGTGCAAAGTGTTAAATAATCTATTGTCAATCTTATCTTCAAATGAATTTCTTCAGACTTTTCAAAGGTTTTAAATGTTGAAAATTTTTGAAAATACTGTATTTTCATGAAAATGCAATTTTCACGAAAACAATCGACTTTAGACCCATATAACCTTATACATTTTTTTAAGTAAATTTGAAGAGGAAATTAAAAATATAAAAATATACAGGGTGTTCCATAAGAAAAAGTATAACTTTGATATGCCACTCTTTTTTGGAGCACCCTGTATGATTGAAATTTTTTTTAAAATGTAGCCTTTATTGACTTATATAATTTAACTGTGACAGAAGTTGGAGAATATATGTCGTTTCACCATAAAACGCCGTGTGGCGTCCGTCGTGACTCACCCTGTATATTCAATAAATACAAGGTTGGTTAAATGGTACAAAATTTAGCTATTTACAAGTGTTTTAAACAAGATCTGGTTTGGTTTAAAAATTCCAAGGCTTGCGTGAATATAATGAAAAAATCAAAATCGACCAAAATTTTTTGAGTTTAGCTAAATTTTGTCCCATTAAACCAATCTTGTATTTTTATAACTTACGGAGATAGCAATAGTGCCACATCGAAAAATGAAACACCCTGTATAGTTTATGCTCAGAATAACGATCCACTTTTTTTTGTTTTTTGTTTTTGTTTTTTTGTTTTGTTTTTAATAGTTCATTTAATAAAAATAGGCAAGGACTAACAAAGAATAACGAACCAAACTCATACACTCATTTGTTCTAATAATAAAAACACTTACCCATTACAGGACCCATTGATCGCAATACAGATCCACTATTATTTGTCAATACTTTGAGATTCCATGCATTACGGGCAAACGGACTGTTTTTAGACACAGCAAATCCATATCCCCAGCTTCCAGAATCAATAGATCCCGAATGAACACAAATGTGATTCTGTCGCAACGTTACATTCTTCCAAAATTCCTGCTCAACCTGAAACAAAAAACAAGTAAGCAACGAGAAATAAATAATGGAGACTTGGACATACTTCTTGGGCAGTAGGTTCCATACTCTTGAACCACATGCTCATGGTGTTACGGGCGATACGATAAAATGCGTTCAAAGCCATGCTGCGCCCTTTCATTATACATTCTTCCGATTCGTCATCTGATTCCGATTCGGAATTATTTGGACTAGTTTCACAAACATCGATTTGTTGCTGAGATCTATGTAAACCTCGAGATTCGCGTTTGGCCCATTCAGTTTCAACATCATCGAAAAGTTTCTCTCTTTCGGCTAAAAAACAATTGTGTCGTGAATGAAGTTTTTTGCCTTTAATCGACAAAAAGTGTACCTGGTGATAAGGTATCATAGGGCAAAAGGTACTTGCAATATATGTCGTCAAGTTTGGTGACTCGGTCTTGTGCCAGTTTCGGAATTTTCATAGAATCCGACACTTTGGACCACTTCTTTTTTTCAATTACCTCTTTTAAACCACCTAATGACTGCACAGTTTGATACAATCGAGGCAGATCTATCTCCATTCCACCAATCTAAAAGTAATAGTTTTACATGTAAAACACTTACTATACAGAGTGATTGAAATTCGAGTTTAAGCATGGGGATCTCGCTTATTATAATAGCTAGAGTATAGGTTTAAATCTGGAAAAGTTGCTAAATTCGATGCTCATTGATAATCCAAAGAGAAATTGGAAATAACTCAAACGGTATCTGAGAAAATTGGGAAAAACTGGAAAATACGATTTTTGAAAATCGACTAGAACTCCTTTGTAGTTGGAAATATTTTAAATGTGTAAAGATATTGCCCAAGCAACTTTCTAAGCCGAATCGATGGTGGTCACAAATTTTTCCTAGATCGATTCGTTTTTGTTTTATAACAACAAACTTTAGTTTTTCTTATGGGCGCAATTTTTGCCTATCTACATAATCAAATAGTATTTATTTTTTCTGAATCCATTGATGTATCACACATGGTATTTTACTTCTTCTTTCATTGTCAAATTTGAAAAAAAGGGTTTTAAACAATAACCATTATAAATCAGGTGAGCCGGTCGTTGTAGTTTATGTTGTTTCCATGACAACCTTTCTACAAACTACAAGTTTTGAAAGCCTGTTACTTGTTACATTAATAAATTCGTAAAAATGAACTTTAATAATGAAGAAAAACTAGAATTTTAATCACCCTGTACAGGGTGGACCAAATTCGAATGTTTTACGGGGTATCTCGGTTACCGCAATAGATAGCGAAAATCTGATTTCGGTCTCTTGGGCTATTTTTTTGAGAAAGTACCGCCGATGCAATCAGATTTTTTCTATCGGATTCCATTTTGGCGTTACAGACGAAAATTGAAATTTCATCATTTTTGAAAATTTGCTATAACTTCTTTATTTATTAAATTAGAACAAAATGTTATACAGGTTTTTTATACAGATTTTTATGCTTAATAGAAAAACAAAAGTAAATTTTTTTTAGCTATCTTGACTTTTGAGATATGGAGTAAATTTACATTTTTTTAAATAGAAACCCTAGTTGGCCATGATTTTATGTGAAAGAGTATTTTTTTAGCTTTCCAGAAATATATGGTTTTATATATTTGTTGCAAAAAATAACCGAGATATGGCCAACTTTGTAAAAATTCGATCATCAAAGTTTGCCATGATTTCGTAAACAAGTGATGTTTGCAATTATTAAACAACTAAACGTCATTTCGAAGTACATTTGTCAACTTTAAAGCAAATCCGTGTATTCTTTTGTATTTTATAACTGTTTATTGTGGTATTGTGAAATGGCTAAATTTGAACTTTTTGAAAAGTTTAATATGTTAGAATATTACTTTGTAAGTGATAAAAACGTAGCGGTTGCTGCAGAATTTACTTGGAAATGAAGTTTAGTTGTTTAATAATTGCAAATATCACTTGTTTACGAAATCATGGCAAACTTTGATGATCGAATTTTTACAAAATTGGCCATATCTCGGTTATTTTTTGTAACAAATATACAAAACTATATATTTTTGAAAAGCTAAAACATTACTCTTTCACATAAAATAATGGCCAACTAGGGTTTCCATTTAAAAAAATGTAAGTTTACTCCATATCTCAAAAGTCAAGATGGCTAAAAAAAGAGTACTTTTGTTTTTCAATTAAGCATAAAAATCTGTATAAAAAACCTGTATAACATTTTGCTCTAATTTAATAAATAAAGAAGTTATATTAGAATTTGGTCCACACTGTATATGGTGGTCAGTTATAAGTTTTTGTTGTCCCTTTGATTTTTACAAATTTGGAGTTAACCTAAACTAAAATATTAAGCTATATTTGGAACATTAAAATGGTTAATTTTAAATAACACAAAATACTAAAATTTTTCTTAAAAAAAGTGTGATTTTAGAGCACTGTTGTCCAAAAACAATACAAATTTTTGCAAAAATATAAAAATTCTAGGACAGTTTTGTTATTCTTGGGTTCTAAAGATCAACAGTAACAGTTTGTATAACAACAAACAAATGAGCTTAAAAAGGCTAACCGGCAGTGTAAAACAATACCTCCATCAATAACCGTTTGACCCAATTTGTTAACATAAAAATACAAAATTATAGTGTTTAAAAAATCTTTTAACCTACCCATGGTGGATGAGTGAGACTGATACTCTGAGTTTCTAAATACTTTTTAATGGCCATAAGTTCCTTGAAATTCGGTCCCCATCGATGTAACATCTTGTGCACGTACTGGTTATAAGCAGTGAATCGCATATCATCGGACACCTTACATTCCGGCTTAAAATTAGCAGGCGGCACGATCCGGCAAATTCCAAATTTCTCAGCATGCGGTCGTATTTTCTCAATGTATTCGAGCGGATCCTGGAACTCCTTATCACTCGGATGAAAAACCGGGGCTTCCACCATCTGAGCGACACTCCGCTGATTTGGGAATTCGGTCGCGTTGACCGGGGTACAGAATTCCAAATGGCGAGCCCTGTACTTGTAATTTTGTCGCTTGTACACTTTCGTGCTCGAAGAAGAGCTCGCGCTCGGCGAACTGGGGATTTTGTATTTCGCGTCTTCGGAATGTTCCGACAATCGATCGCAGATTTTTCCGCCGTATCCGGTTTTCTGGAAATGTTTAAAGTCGGAATGTTTCGGTTTTTGCACGGTCGAAGATGGTGGGTACATGGACGTCGATGTCGTCGGTTTTTCTTCGACTTTTTGTGCACCGACCGGGTTTTGCGTGACCAATTTGGCTTTCATAACGACACGCTGATTGGGGCCACTCGCACCGGCGGTGCCTAATTTTACGGCCACACCTTGTATCACCTGCGAAGACTGTTGTTTACTGGGCTGGAGCGGAATGTAGAACAATTGCTCGTTATCATCCACATCCGTTTGCGTGGAACATTCTATGTTAACATTGTCCGCAAAACCGTCAGAAGATTCCAAATTCACTTGAACCGCAACCGACGCACTACTGTTTAAATCATCAGTTGATAAAGTGAGAGACATTTCCTGCTTGCTAATATTTTTGGAATTGTCTTTAAGTGGAGGAAAACGAAATTTGCTCGACGTTTTGGAATCATCATGTTTCGAAGAATCGTCTTCCGATTTTGTTGTGGCAGTGCTCGACGGTCTTCGAATTGGTCGTCTAAATGGCGTACTTATCGTGTCGTCCATATCGGCTTCAAACGCGTACACGCTACTTTCGTTGTTTGGTGAAAACGCGTTGATATTCGGCGTGGACAATTTTTTTTCCTTCCTGAATATGGTCTTTCGTTCGGTCGATTTCAAGACGGCTTGAAGCTGAATTTGTTTTTCTTTCGATAATATGGAAATGCTTTTGTTTTTCGTTACGTTTTGCGCAACTTGCGGAACGGTTTCATTTTCGGCATCGGATTTCTCCGGCGTTTTCGTTACTTTCGATATCGCAACTTCATCTTCTTTACCACTAGTTGCTTTGAAGAGCACCGAGTCTGTTGGAGGTTTTTCTTCGAAGTCTAAAAATTCGTTTTCCTTTTTCACTGTCGTTCCGGCCATTGCGCTCTCTTTCAGCCACTTTTCTATTTGCTCGGTCGACATGTTAACTTTTCCTTTGCCGAATCTCTTGTCGACATCTTTGCAGAGAAGATCAGCGGAAGAGACGGGGTGCGGACATTTTGTTGACTGCGGCTTGACGGTTTTGTTCACGGATTTCACGTTTTCCGATTTAACGAAACCGTGAAAATATTTGTCCTCGTCTTCGTCGGATGAAAATAAAGGAAGATAATTTTGCGTTCGCTTAGTGCACTCTCGTTTCGGTTTTCCTGCGTAGCTCAACAAAGCTGGCGAATCCACCTTCTTTTGTTCCAAATTTGTTTTCGTTTCCATGGTTTTGTCTTTGTTTATGTCAAGCTGTTCGACTGTTTTCGACAAGGTATTTTTAATATTCGAGTCTTTCTTCGTCTCTACCACTTTTTTAATATCCGCTACTTTGGCCAATTTATCCGGAGCATGATGAAAATCAGATTCGTTTGTTTTGTCTGTTGATTTAGGTATTTTTAATTCGTTTACTTCAATTTTATTTGTGGTAGGTTTTTCCACTGCAACATTTTCTGCGTGTAAATTAGTCTTCTGGGCTTTGAACGACGAGTCTTTTAAATTTGTCGTATCCTCATTTGGTGGGTTTGCTTTACTGCCTTTGTCATCAGCCTTTGCCGAAGTTAACTTGGAAAGCGGCTCTTCATCTGAATCGTTAAATATTTGTTCTGTGTCTATTTTTGTATTTTTCGCTACATTTAATTTGACCTGACCACTGTCGACCGCTAATTCTGGGGACAAACGGTTTAAAATTTGAACACTGGCTGCTTCTGTCGACACTCGCTTTACACGTTTTTTACTTTGTATCGATTTGGGTTTCACGGTTTCCACTTTTAAGGAATCGTCCGTATCACTACCATCATAAAAATGATGTCGCTTGTTTCGTAACACACGTTTTTCACTATTTTGCTCCAAATTCGTTTCGGTTTCCTTATCGGTTTTCTCAGAATTCGTCACAATCGCAACAGGAGCTTCAGGAGTCGGTTCATCATTAACATGCAAATTCCTTTTAGGAGTGACCATATCTTTTAATTTTGTAGTTTTATCCACCGATTTTTTACTGATGATCTGCAAGTCTGAATTGGAAGGATTTTCGGGGCTCAACGGTTTATCGGTTTCTTTGTTTTTATCAGCTTGGCCGACACAGGCATTCACTTGTTTTTCTTCGTTTTGTTTATTCTTTATTTTCTGTTCTTTTACTACTTTTGTTTTAGGAATGGGACTTGTTGTAGGTTTCTCTGTTTCTATGTCCGGTTTTTGCTGGCAAGATTTCGATTTAGCTTTGGCTTTTAGCTCGTTTTCGCGTTGCTCGGTTTTGCGGACATTCGGAAGTTCCGGAAAACTGTCGAGAGATATGTTGTCATCATCGAAGTCGCCTTCCGCGACGAGTTTGTGTCCGAGGATTTCCATGTATATGGCGGCGGCTTCTTTGGTTTTTCTCGACGGTCTTTGAGAAACTTTCGGTTCTTCTATAACTTTAACCGGCGGCTTTTCCTTGGTTTTGTTAGTCTTTTTGGCAGCTTCTAAAGTGCTTTTATTTCCTGGGGACGAATCGGTTTTTTTATTTGGTGGACTTTTTGGTTTTTCTTTGACAGTTTTCGTCTTTTCCGTCTCACTTCTTCTGTCCGCTTTTTCGATTATCACTTCATCTTTCGTGGACTTTGTTAAAGATTTCTCGGATGTTTTTGGTGATGCTTTGCTGTTTTTACTTTCTTGCACCAATACTTTGCTTGCTTCTTTGTTCGTTTTCGGTTCTGTTTTTTCTTGTTTTTGAATTGGACTTTTTATTGGGCTCTTAACCGTATTTGCCGTCTTATTTTCGGGCTCCTTATTGGTTTTTATTTTATTCGTTTTTGGAGTGACGTTGCTTTTGGGCTCTAGTTCCGACTTTAAAGCTTTTTCCTTAACAGTTTTGACTTTTTCGGCTTTCATTGGCACATCGACTGTCTTTTTTTCGGCTTCAGTTTTGATAGGTTTCTCTTCGATGTCCTTGTTGATGGTGCTTCGCATTATCCTTTGAGATGTATTGGCCTCTTTCTGCGCGTCCACCTTGATAGCTTTATCTTTCGTCTTATTTTTATCAACCTGTTCCTCTGGAATTTTTTTCTTGTCACTCGTTTCCACTTTTACGGTTTTCTCCTGCTCGGCAGGACGTCGGCATTTTTTGTTTCGCAGCAGACTCACGTCTTGGGCAGGACCAACCTTTTGGGACTGTGATGTCTCTTTGATAATTTTAGTTTTTTCTGCTTTTTGTTCCACATTGTGATTTTCGTTTCTTTCTTTGTTTTTCAAATGTTGCCTTTGGCTTCGTGTGATCGGAGTCAAATGAGATTTTTTCGTTAATTTAACCTTGGGCCTGGCAAATTGTTTAGTTTGACCTCGAACATGGAATTTGTTGTGAAGATAACGGCTGGCTCGAGTTACTCTGAAACTTAAAAGAATTATGTTTAGCGACGGGACTTTTTTGGATTAGCAGTGATACAAAATTTGTTACGTCATGTTTTGTTATTATTGAGGAAAGAATATTACTGAAATTATCTACAGGGTGATTGAAACTCGAGTTTAAGCATGGGGATCTCGCTTATTATAATAGCTAGAATGTAGGTTTAAATTTGGCAAAGTTGCTAAATTCAATGCTCATTGATAATCCTAAGAGAAATTGGAAATATCTCAAACGGTATCCGAGAAAATTAGGAAAAACTGGAAAATACGATTTTTGAAAATCGACTGTAACTCCTTTGGAGTTGGAAATATTTTAAATGTGTAAAAACATTGCCCAAGCAACTTTTTAAGCCGAATCGGATGGTGCTCACAAATTTTTCCTAGATCGATTTGTTTTTGTTTTATGACAACCAACTTTGTTTTTTCTTATGGGGGCAATTTTTGCTATTTACATAATCAAATAGCATTTATTTTTCTGAATCCATTGATGTATCACACATGGTATTTTACTTCTTCTTTCATTGTCAAATTTGCAAAAATACGCTTTTAACAATAACAACTATAAATGAGGTTGGCCGGTCATTGTAGTTTCCATGACAACCAATTAACAAATTAAAAGTTTTAAAAGCCTATTACTTGTCAGATAAATAAATTTGTAAAAATGAACTTTAATAACAAAGAAAAAAGCGATATGCTGCAATTTTTTTTTTACTGTTCTTTTAAGTTCTGTTATACTTTATCACATGCTTTAAACAAATTTACTTAAGTAAATATTTTTGTACTTTCATCTAAAACCTTTCTACAATATTATCTTCTGGGTTTGGCAAAAGCCCCATATTTCCCCAAGTTTCTGTCCAACAAACAACAATATGTGTGCGAGGGTTGTTTTCCTTTTGGATATGTTTCTGCATACCGTTGACTCGACAACACACAATTCCTATTCAATGAATAAAAAATTCGCAGCATATCGCGTTTTTCTTTAAAGTTCATTTTTACGAATTTATTAATGTGACAAGTAATGGGCTTTGAAAACTTTTAGTTTGTTGATTGGTTGTCATGGAAACAACATAAAGTACAATGACCGGCCTACCTGATTTATAATGGTTATTGTTTAAAACCTTTTTTTAAAATTTGACAATTAATAAAGAAGTAAAATACCATGTATAATATATCAATGAATTCAGAAAAATAAATGCTATTTGATTATGTAAATAGCAAAAATTGCCCCTATAAGAAAAAACAAAGTTGGTCGTCATAAAACAAAAACGAATCGATCTAGGAAAAATTTGTGACCACCCTCCAATTCGGCTTAAAAAGTTGCTTGGGCAATGTTTTAACACATTTGAAATATTTCATACTCCAAAGGAGTTATGGGAGATTTTCAAAAATCGTATTTTCCAGTTTTTCCTAATTTTCTCGGATACCGTTTGAGATATTTCCAACTTCTCTTCAGATTATTATTGAGCACAAAATTTAGCAACTTTCCCAAATTTAAAACTATACTCTAGCTCAGCGGTGGGCAAACTATTTTTAAAGAGGGCCAGTTTGCGCAAATAGTGTGACTAAAAGGGCCGCACTAAAAAAAAATTATTATAATAACGACTTATTAATTATGTGTAAGTTGGGCTTGGGAGCGACAAAAAATTAAGGTATAAAAAAAGCTATACATACAACATATAGACATTTTTACTAATATAGTAATTCATGGAGGGCCGCATATAAAACTACCAAGGGCCACATGCGGCCCGCGGTTTGCCCACCGCTGCTCTAGCTATTATAATAAGCGAGATACCCGTGCTTAAACTAGAATTTCAATCACCCTGCATACACATTTTAAGCAAATTTAGACCTAAATTGCTTTCTGCTAAGATTTGATGATTAAATTTATTTATTATGAGAATAAACACTAAATTCCATTATGCAACTTATAAGACTATTCATTTTTTTGACCAAAAGTCTCAGGATTGAATTTTCTCTTTACCTGTTTGATTAATAAATAATAATAATCTGTACCTTATTTCCGTTGCCTTTTTAGGTCCTGATCCATTCTTTTTAGCAATAGTTGGAATGATCCTTTTAAGTCGTTTAACTTTCTTAAAAGTTGTCACCAATGGCTGATCGTCATCAGAAGAAAACTCCGAAGAAGTTTCCCTTTTCTTTTTGGTTTCAATTTTTTCATCGTTGCCCTTTTTACCAAGTTTAACAGGCGTCTTTTTCTTTGGTTTCACTTTCAACTCGTGTTGAATAAATCTACCTCCGAAACTTCTTAAACACATTCTCTTTTTTTGCATTTGTGCATTCATTGGTCGCTTAAACGCTGTTGTAGTGACTTTAACATGTTTTGTAGCGACTACTTTAACTCTAGTTTTCTGCGTAACACTTTTCTTGGTGGTAACTTCACTTTTAGTGATTGATCTAGTGGTGCGAATGATACTTTTACTTGTAATTTTTTCTGATAATTTACTGATTGTTATAGCACGGATTTTCGCCATTCTTTGTTCCTGATACTTTCGTCGTAAAGCTTGTAAAGCGAGAGCGTGTCGCCTCTTTTTATCCATGTGTTTGCTGATTAGAACCGGATCTGCTCTTTTACGGACACCGAAAGCAATAAATGGACGATCAGCAGAACTTGATTCCGGTTTTACTATTGTACTAGATAACGTGCTAGTTGTTTTACTTGGTTCACTAGAGGCTGGTAGATTTGGACCATTGTTGGTGTCAACTACTGTGGCAGTATTAAAAAAGTTTAAGCCTGAAGGTAAGAATGGTGTACCACGAAAGCATAAAAAAGTTAAAAAATCTTCTGTATGTGGTCTTTTCATGGGCAATAACTCCGTTGGTTCTGGTAAAGTATCAAGTCGAGGCCTATCCTGTTTTTCAATTTCAGTGATAGGCGTAATAACAGGACTACTAACATTAGATCCTTGTGCAAATTTGCGTTGTGCATGCACTTTAGTTCTACGAACATTTAATAAAATGTAAGCTTAACACATACAAATACCATTAATACTGTACTACGTACCTTTTCGGGCTTTCATCGTGTATAGGGCTTTCTGAATCTATTTCTTTACGTTTTCTTTTAATATCACTGCGGCTTATCACCATGGTGGTTGTCTAAAATTTAAGCTTAAAAACGATAATCACAATATTTAACCTTAAAATCGGTTCAATATTAATACTAAAAACATTTCAAAAGTATGTTTGAATAATTACTACATTTTTTAAGAGTAGCGAACACAAAATATTAATTATTTATTTAATTATCACAAAGCGCAGGTGTACGCTGTTTGTCAAACATTGTTTATTTTTTGTGTTTAATGTTAAAATGTCAAACTCGTCAAGCTATTGGCCACCTAGTGGTACGAAAAATAATTGTAAGAGAAAATAGTTTTACTACTGTAACATAGATAAAATGCTTGGCTTCATCATACGCTCCTCAAAACATTTCATTAATGTTAATGCTATTAGAACACTTTATTATTCCTATGTTAATAGTATTTTAAATTTTGCTTCTATCATATGGAACCCACATATGACACCTACGATAGTAAAATCGAGGGAATTCAAAAGAAATTCATATCATTTTTGCAAAAAAAATACAAACTTCCAGAGAAATCATATGAACAACATTGTAAAGACCTAAACATGCTCTCCTTAAAATCTCGTAGAACACTTAGTGATATAATATTTCTTTACAAAATTATTAACTACAAAATAGATTGTACTAATATTTTATCATTAATAAATTTTAACGTACCGAGATTAGGCATACGACACCATTATCTCTTTTATATAACACCTTGTGGCACAAATGCCTTTTTTAACTCGCCAATCAACAGAATTCTTTACTCATATAACCAAACATTCATAAAGAATGATATATTCAGTCTATCATTTCATTCATTTAAACATTACTCTAAACTAAAGTAATCTTATTTTAATTTAATCACACTTTACAACCGATGTATTCTATTATCAACGAGAACATAATTTGGGCTTGGCCTGTTTTGTTCTGTCCTTTGTAAATAAATAAATAATTAAAATTGTTTAGAAATAGTCGCTCAAGAAACACATGTATTATCTAAAGCACGGTCTCTTTAGGGAATTATTAAAAATTAAAACCAGCTCATTAAAAGACATATGCAAAACAATTTTTTTCATGTAAAGATTCGATGGATAAACTCTTCCTGTGATATACAAATCAATAATTAAAATTGTTTAGAAATAGTCGCTCAAGGAACACATGTATTATCTAAAGCACGGTCTTTTTAGGGAATTATTAAAAATTAAAACCAGCTCATCGAAAGACATATGCAAAACAATTTTTTTCATGTAAAGATTCGATGGATAAACTTTTCCTGTGATAAACAAATCAATAATTATAATTGTTTAGAAATAGTCGCTCAAGAAACACATGTATTATCTAAAGCACGGTCTCTTTAGGGAATTATTAAAAATTAAAACCAGCTCATTAAAAGACATATGCAAAACAATTTTTTTCATGTAAAGATTCGATGGATAAACTCTTTCTGTGATATACAAATCAATAATTAAAATTGTTTAGAAATAGTCGCTCAAGGAACACATGTATTATCTAAAGCACGGTCTTTTTAGAAAATTATTAAAAATTAAAACCATCTCATTGAAAGACATATGCAAAACAATTTTTTTCATGTAAAGATTCGATGGATAAACTCTTCCTGTGATATACAAATCAATAATTAAAATTGTTTAGAAATAGTCGCTCAAGGAACACATGTATTATCTAAAGCACTGTCTTTTTAGGAAATTATTAAAAATTAAAACCAGCTCATTAAAAAACATATGCAAAACAATTTTTTTCATGTAAAGATTCGATGGATAAACTCTTCCTATGATATACAAATCAATAATTAAAATTGTTTAGAAATAGTCGCTCAAGGAACACATGTATTATCTAAAGCACGGTCTTTTTAGGAAATTATTAAAAATTAAAACCAGCTCATTAAAAAACATATGCAAAACAATTTTTTTCATGTAAAGATTCGATGGATAAACTCTTCCTATGATATACAAATCAATAATTAAAATTGTTTAGAAATAGTCGCTCAAGGAACACATGTATTATCTAAAGCACTGTCTTTTTAGGAAATTATTAAAAATTAAAACCAGCTCATTAAAAGACATATGCAAAACAATTTTTTTCATGTAAAGATTCGATGGATAAACTCTTCCTGTGATATACAAATCAATAATTAAAATTGTTTAGAAATAGTCGCTCAAGGAACACATGTATTATCTAAAGCACTGTCTTTTTAGGAAATTATTAAAAATTAAAACCATCTTATTGAAAGACATATGCAAAACAATTTTTTTCATGTAAAGATTCGATGGATAAACTCTTCCTGTGATATACAAATCAATAATTAAAATTGTTTAGAAATAGTCGCTCAAGGAACACATGTATTATCTAAAGCACTGTCTTTTTAGGAAATTATTAAAAATTAAAACCAGCTCATTAAAAGACATATGCAAAACAATTTTTTTCATGTAAAGATTCGATGGATAAACTCTTCCTGTGATATACAAATCAATAATTAAAATTGTTTAGAAATAGTCGCTCAAGGAACACATGTATTATCTAAAGCACTGTCTTTTTAGGAAATTATTAAAAATTAAAACCATCTTATTGAAAGACATATGCAAAACAATTTTTTTCATGTAAAGATTCGATGGATAAACTCTTCCTGTGATATACAAATCAATAATTAAAATTGTTTAGAAATAGTCGCTCAAGGAACACATGTATTATCTAAAGCACTGTCTTTTTAGGAAATTATTAAAAATTAAAACCATCTTATTGAAAGACATATGCAAAACAATTTTTTTCATGTAAAGATTCGATGGATAAACTCTTCCTGTGATATACAAATCAATAATTAAAATTGTTTAGAAATAGTCGCTCAAGGAACACATGTATTATCTAAAGCACTGTCTTTTTAGGAAATTATTAAAAATTAAAACCAGCTCATTAAAAGACATATGCAAAACAATTTTTTTCATGTAAAGATTCGATGGATAAACTCTTCCTGTGATATACAAATCAATAATTAAAATTGTTTAGAAATAGTCGCTCAAGGAACACATGTATTATCTAAAGCACGGTCTTTTTAGGAAATTATTAAAAATTAAAACCATCTCATTGTAAGAAATATGCAAAACAATTTTTTTCATGTAAAGATTCGATGGATAAACTCTTCCTGTGATATACAAATCAATAATTAAAATTGTTTAGAAATAGTCGCTCAAGGAACACATGTATTATCTAAAGCACTGTCTTTTTAGGAAATTATTAAAAATTAAAACCAGCTCATTAAAAGACATATGCAAAACAATTTTTTTCATGTAAAAATTCGATGGATAAACTCTTCCTGTGATATACAAATCAATAATTAAAATTGTTTAGAAATAGTCGCTCAAGGAACACATGTATTATCTAAAGCACTGTCTTTTTAGGAAATTATTAAAAATTAAAACCATCTTATTGAAAGACATATGCAAAACAATTTTTTTCATGTAAAGATTCGATGGATAAACTCTTCCTGTGATATACAAATCAATAATTAAAATTGTTTAGAAATAGTCGCTCAAAGAACACATGTATTATCTAAAGCACGGTCTTTTTAGGAAATTATTAAAAATTAAAACCATCTCATTGAAAGACATATGCAAAACAATTTTTTTCATGTAAAGATTCGATGGATAAACTCTTCCTGTGATATACAAATCTATAATTAAAATTGTTTGGAAATAGTCGCTCAAGGAACACATGTATTATCTAAAGCACTGGCTTTTTAGGAAATTATTAAAAATTAAAACCAGCTCATTAAAAGACATATGCAAAACAATTTTTTTCATGTAAAGATTCGATGGATAAACTCTTCCTGTGATATACAAATCAATAATTAAAATTGTTTAGAAATAGTCGCTCAAGGAACACATGTATTATCTAAAGCACGGTCTTTTTAGGAAATTATTAAAAATGAAAACCATCTCATTGTAAGACATATGCAAAACAATTTTTTTCATGTAAAGATTCGATGGATAAACTCTTCCTGTGATATACAAATCAATAATTAAAATTGTTTAGAAATAGTCGCTCAAGGAACACATGTATTATCTAAAGCACGGTCTTTTTAGGAAATTATTAAAAATTAAAACCAGCTCATTGTAAGACATATGCAAAACAATTTTTTTCATGTAAAGATTCGATGGATAAACTCTTCCTGTGATATACAAATCAATAATTAAAATTGTTTAGAAATAGTCGCTCAAGGACACATGTATTATCTAAAGCACGGTCGTTTTTTGAAACTATTAAAAATTAAAACCAGCTCATTAAAAGACATATGCAAAACAATTTTTTTCATGTAAAGATTCGATGGATAAACTTTTCCTGTGATAAACAAATCAATAATTATAATTGTTTAGAAATAGTCGCTCAAGAAACACATGTATTATCTAAAGCACGGTCTCTTTAGGGAATTATTAAAAATTAAAACCAGCTCATTAAAAGACATATGCAAAACAATTTTTTTCATGTAAAGATTCGATGGATAAACTCTTCCTGTGATATACAAATCAATAATTAAAATTGTTTAGAAATAGTCGCTCAAGGAACACATGTATTATCTAAAGCACGGTCTTTTTAGAAAATTATTAAAAATTAAAACCATCTCATTGAAAGACATATGCAAAACAATTTTTTTCATGTAAAGATTCGATGGATAAACTCTTCCTGTGATATACAAATCAATAATTAAAATTGTTTAGAAATAGTCGCTCAAGGAACACATGTATTATCTAAAGCACTGTCTTTTTAGGAAATTATTAAAAATTAAAACCAGCTCATTAAAAAACATATGCAAAACAATTTTTTTCATGTAAAGATTCGATGGATAAACTCTTCCTATGATATACAAATCAATAATTAAAATTGTTTAGAAATAGTCGCTCAAGGAACACATGTATTATCTAAAGCACGGTCTTTTTAGGAAATTATTAAAAATTAAAACCAGCTCATTGTAAGACATATGCAAAACAATTTTTTTCATGTAAAGATTCGATGGATAAACTCTTCCTGTGATATACAAATCAATAATTAAAATTGTTTAGAAATAGTCGCTCAAGGACACATGTATTATCTAAAGCACGGTCGTTTTTTGAAACTATTAAAAATTAAAACCAGCTCATTAAAAGACATATGCAAAACAATTTTTTTCATGTAAAGATTCGATGGATAAACTCTTCCTGTGATATACAAATCAATAATTAAAATTGTTTAGAAATAGTCGCTCAAGGAACACATGTATTATCTAAAGCACGGTCTTTTTAGGAAATTATTAAAAATTAAAACCATCTTATTGTAAGACATATGCAAAACAATTTTTTTCATGTAAAGATTCGATGGATAAACTCTTCCTGTGATATACAAATCAATAATTAAAATTGTTTAGAAATAGTCGCTCAAGAAACAAATGTATTATCTAAAGCACTGTCTTATTAGGAAATTATTAAAAATTAAAACCAGCTCATTAAAAGACATATGCAAAACAATTTTTTTCATGTAAAGATTCGATGGATAAACTCTTCCTGTGATATACAAATCAATAATTAAAATTGTTTAGAAATAGTCGCTCAAGGAACACATGTATTATCTAAAGCACGGTCGTTTTTTGAAACTATTAAAAATTAAAACCATCTCATTAAAAGACATATGCAAAACAATTTTTTTCATGTAAAGATTCGATGGATAAACTCTTTCTGTGATATACAAATCAATAATTAAAATTGTTTAGAAATAGTCGCTCAAGGAACACATGTATTATCTAAAGCACGGTCGTTTTTTGAAATTATTAAAAATTAAAACCAGCTCATTAAAAGACATATGCAAAACAATTTTTTTCATGTAAAGATTCGATGGATAAACTCTTCCTGTGATATACAAATCAATAATTAAAATTGTTTAGAAATAGTCGCTCAAGGAACACATGTATTATCTAAAGCACGGTCGTTTTTTGAAACTATTAAAAATTAAAACCAGCTCATTAAAAGACATATGCAAAACAATTTTTTTCATGTAAAGATTCGATGGATAAACTCTTCCTGTGATATACAAGTCAATAATTAAAATTGTTTAGAAATAGTCGCTCAAGGAACACATGTATTATCTAAAGCACGGTCTTTTTAGGAAATTATTAAAAATTAAAACCATCTCATTGTAAGACATATGCAAAACAATTTTTTTCATGTAAAGATTCGATGGATAAACTCTTCCTGTGATATACAAATCAATAATTAAAATTTTTTGGAAATAGTTGCTCAAGGAACACATGTATTATCTAAAGCACGGTCGTTTTTTGAAATTATTAAAAATTAAAACCAGCTCATTAAAAGACATATGCAAAACAATTTTTTTCATGTAAAGATTCGATGGATAAACTCTTCCTGTGATATACAAATCAATAATTAAAATTGTTTAGAAATAGTCGCTCAAGAAACACATGTATTATCTAAAGCACGGTCGTTTTTTGAAACTATTAAAAATTAAAACCAGCTCATTAAAAGACATATGCAAAACAATTTTTTTCATGTAAAAATTCGATGGATAAACTCTTCCTGTGATATACAAATCAATAATTAAAATTGTTTAGAAATAGTCGCTCAAGGAACACATGTATTATCTAAAGCACGGTCTTTTTAGAAAATTATTAAAAATTAAAACCATCTCATTGTAAGACATACGCAAAACAATTTTTTTCATGTAAAGATTCGATGGATAAACTCTTCCTGTGATATACAAATCAATAATTAAAATTGTTTAGAAATAGTCGCTCAAGGAACACATGTATTATCTAAAGCACGGTCTTTTTAGGAAATTATTAAAAATTAAAACCATCTCATTGAAAGACATATGCAAAACAATTTTTTTCATGTAAAGATTCGATGGATAAACTCTTCCTGTGATATACAAATCAATAATTAAAATTGTTTAGAAATAGTCGCTCAAGGAACACATGTATTATCTAAAGCACTGTCTTTTTAGGAAATTATTAAAAATTAAAACCATCTCATTGTAAGACATATGCAAAACAATTTTTTTCATGTAAAGATTCGATGGATAAACTCTTCCTGTGATATACAAATCAATAATTAAAATTGTTTAGAAATAGTCGCTCAAGGAACACATGTATTATCTAAAGCACGGTCTTTTTAGGAAATTATTAAAAATTAAAACCATCTCATTGTAAGAAATATGCAAAACAATTTTTTTCATGTAAAGATTCGATGGATAAACTCTTCCTGTGATATACAAATCAATAATTAAAATTGTTTAGAAATAGTCGCTCAAGGAACACATGTATTATCTAAAGCACTGTTTTTTTTAAGAAATTATTAAAAATTAAAACCATCTCATTGTAAGACATATGCAAAACAATTTTTTTCATGTAAAGATTCGATGGATAAACTCTTCCTGTGATATACAAATCAATAATTAAAATTGTTTAGAAATAGTCGCTCAAGGAACACATGTATTATCTAAAGCACTGTCTTTTTAGGAAATTATTAAAAATTAAAACCAGCTCATTAAAAGACATATGCAAAACAATTTTTTTCATGTAAAGATTCGATGGATAAACTCTTCCTGTGATATACAAATCAATAATTAAAATTGTTTAGAAATAGTCGCTCAAAGAACACATGTATTATCTAAAGCACGGTCTTTTTAGGAAATTATTAAAAATTAAAACCATCTCATTGAAAGACATATGCAAAACAATTTTTTTCATGTAAAGATTCGATGGATAAACTCTTCCTGTGATATACAAATCTATAATTAAAATTGTTTAGAAATAGTCGCTCAAGGAACACATGTATTATCTAAAGCACTGTCTTTTTAGGAAATTATTAAAAATTAAAACCAGCTCATTAAAAGATATATGCAAAACAATTTTTTTCATGTAAAGATTCGATGGATAAACTCTTCCTGTGATATACAAATCAATAATTAAAATTGTTTAGAAATAGTCGCTCAAGGAACACATGTATTATCTAAAGCACGGTCGTTTTTTGAAATTATTAAAAATTAAAACCAGCTCATTAAAAGACATATGCAAAACAATTTTTTTCATGTAAAGATTCGATGGATAAACTCTTCCTGTGATATACAAATCAATAATTAAAATTGTTTAGAAATAGTCGCTCAAGGAACACATGTAATATCTAAAGCACGGTCGTTTTTTGAAACTATTAAAAATTAAAACCAGCTCATTAAAAGACATATGCAAAACAATTTTTTTCATGTAAAGATTCGATGGATAAACTCTTCCTGTGATATACAAATCAATAATTAAAATTGTTTAGAAATAGTCGCTCAAGGAACACATGTATTATCTAAAGCACGGTCTTTTTAGGAAATTATTAAAAATTAAAACCATCTCATTGTAAGACATATGCAAAACAATTTTTTTCATGTAAAGATTCGATGGATAAACTCTTTCTGTGATATACAAATCAATAATTAAAATTGTTTAGAAATAGTTGCTCAAGGAACACATGTATTATCTAAAGCACTGTCTTTTTAGGAAATTATTAAAAATTAAAACCAGCTCATTAAAAGACATATGCAAAACAATTTTTTTCATGTAAAGATTCGATGGATAAACTCTTCCTGTGATATACAAATCAATAATTAAAATTGTTTAGAAATAGTCGCTCAAGGAACACATGTATTATCTAAAGCACGGTCTTTTTAGGAAATTATTAAAAATTAAAACCATCTCATTGTAAGACATATGCAAAACAATTTTTTTCATGTAAAGATTCGATGGATAAACTCTTCCTGTGATATACAAATCAATAATTAAAATTGTTTAGAAATAGTCGCTCAAGGAACACATGTATTATTTAAAGCACGGTCTTTTTAGGAAATTATTAAAAATTAAAACCATCTCATTGTAAGACATATGCAAAACAATTTTTTTCATGTAAAGATTCGATGGATAAACTCTTCCTGTGATATACAAATCAATAATTAAAATGGTTTAGAAATAGTCGCTCAAGGAACACTTGTATTATCTAAAGCACGGTCTTTTTAGGAAATTATTAAAAATTAAAACCATCTCATTGTAAGAAATATGCAAAACAATTTTTTTCATGTAAAGATTCGATGGATAAACTCTTCCTGTGATATACAAATCAATAATTAAAATTGTTTAGAAATAGTCGCTCAAGGAACACATGTATTATCTAAAGCACGGTCTTTTTAGGAAATTATTAAAAATTAAAACCATCTCATTGTAAGACATATGCAAAACAATTTTTTTCATGTAAAGATTCGATGGATAAACTCTTCCTGTGATATACAAATCAATAATTAAAATGGTTTAGAAATAGTCGCTCAAGGAACACATGTATTATCTAAAGCACTGTCTTTTTAGGGAATTATTAAAAATTAAAACCAGCTCATTAAAAGACATATGCAAAACAATTTTTTTCATGTAAAGATTCGATGGATAAACTCTTCCTGTGATATACAAATCAATAATTAAAATTGTTTAGAAATAGTCGCTCAAGGAACACATGTATTATCTAATGCACTGTCTTATTAGGAAATTATTAAAAATTAAAAGCAGCTCATTAAAAGACATATGCAAAACAATTTTTTTCATGTAAAGATTCGATGGATAAACTCTTCCTGTGATATACAAATCAATAATTAAAATTGTTTAGAAATAGTCGCTCAAGGAACACTTGTATTATCTAAAGCACGGTCTTTTTAGGAAATTATTAAAAATTAAAACCATCTCATTGTAAGACATATGCAAAACAATTTTTTTCATGTAAAGATTCGATGGATAAACTCTTCCTGTGATATACAAATCAATAATTAAAATTGTTTAGAAATAGTCGCTCAAGGAACACATGTATTATCTAAAGCACTGTCTTTTTAGGAAATTATTAAAAATTAAAACCAGCTCATTAAAAGACATATGCAAAACAATTTTTTTCATGTAAAGATTCGATGGATAAACTCTTCCTGTGATATACAAATCAATAATTATAATTGTTTAGAAATAGTCGCTCAAGGAACACATGTAATATCTAAAGCACGGTCGTTTTTTGAAACTATTAAAAATTAAAACCAGCTCATTAAAAGACATATGCAAAACAATTTTTTTCATGTAAAGATTCGATGGATAAACTTTCCTGTGATATACAAATCAATAATTAAAATTGTTTAGAAATAGTCGCTCAAGAAACACATGTATTATCTAAAGCACGGTCGTTTTTTGAAATTATTAAAAATTAAAACCAGCTCATTAAAAGACATATGCAAAACAATTTTTTTCATGTAAAGATTCGATGGATAAACTCTTCCTGTGATATACAAATCAATAATTAAAATTGTTTAGAAATAGTCGCTCAAGGAACACATGTATTATCTAAAGCACGGTCTTTTTAGGAAATTATTAAAAATTAAAACCAGCTCATTAAAAGACATATGCAAAACAATTTTTTTCATGTTAAGATTCGATGGATAAACTCTTCCTGTGATATACAAATCTATAATTAAAATTGTTTAGAAATAGTCGCTCAAGGAACACATGTATTATCTAAAGCACGGTCTTTTTAGGAAATTATTAAAAATTAAAACCATCTCATTGAAAGACATATGCAAAACAATTTTTTTCATGTAAAGATTCGATGGATAAACTCTTCCTGTGATATACAAATCAATAATTAAAATTGTTTAGAAATAGTCGCTCAAGGAACACATGTATTATCTAAAGCACTGTCTTTTTAGGAAATTATTAAAAATTAAAACCAGCTCATTAAAAGACATATGCAAAACAATTTTTTTCATGTAAAGATTCGATGGATAAACTCTTCCTGTGATATACAAATCAATAATTAAAATTGTTTAGAAATAGTCGCTCAAGGAACACATGTATTATCTAAAGCACGGTCTTTTTAGGAAATTATTAAAAATTAAAACCATCTCATTGAAAGACATATGCAAAACAATTTTTTTCATGTAAAGATTCGATGGATAAACTCTTCCTGTGATATACAAATCAATAATTAAAATTGTTTAGAAATAGTCGCTCAAGGAACACATGTATTATCTAAAGCACTGTCTTTTTAGGAAATTATTAAAAATTAAAACCAGCTCATTAAAAGATATATGCAAAACAATTTTTTTCATGTAAAGATTCGATGGATAAACTCTTCCTGTGATATACAAATCAATAATTAAAATGGTTTAGAAATAGTCGCTCAAGGAACACATGTATTATCTAAAGCACGGTCGTTTTTTGAAATTATTAAAAATTAAAACCAGCTCATTAAAAGACATATGCAAAACAATTTTTTTCATGTAAAGATTCGATGGATAAACTCTTCCTGTGATATACAAATCAATAATTAAAATGGTTTAGAAATAGTCGCTCAAGGAACACATGTAATATCTAAAGCACGGTCGTTTTTTGAAACTATTAAAAATTAAAACCAGCTCATTAAAAGACATATGCAAAACAATTTTTTTCATGTAAAGATTCGATGGATAAACTCTTCCTGTGATATACAAATCAATAATTAAAATTGTTTAGAAATAGTCGCTCAAGGAACACATGTATTATCTAAAGCACGGTCGTTTTTTGAAATTATTAAAAATTAAAACCAGCTCATTAAAAGACATATGCAAAACAATTTTTTTCATGTAAAGAATCGATGGATAAACTTTCCTGTGATATACAAATCAATAATTAAAATTGTTTAGAAATAGTCGCTCAAGAAACACATGTATTATCTAAAGCACGGTCGTTTTTTGAAATTATTAAAAATTAAAACCAGCTCATTAAAAGACATATGCAAAACAATTTTTTTCATGTAAAGATTCGATGGATAAACTCTTCCTGTGATATACAAATCAATAATTAAAATTGTTTAGAAATAGTCGCTCAAGGAACACATGTATTATCTAAAGCACGGTCTTTTTAGGAAATTATTAAAAATTAAAACCAGCTCATTAAAAGACATATGCAAAACAATTTTTTTCATGTAAAGATTCGATGGATAAACTCTTCCTGTGATATACAAATCTATAATTAAAATTGTTTAGAAATAGTCGCTCAAGGAACACATGTATTATCTAAAGCACTGTCTTTTTAGGAAATTATTAAAAATTAAAACCATCTTATTGAAAGACATATGCAAAACAATTTTTTTCATGTAAAGATTCGATGGATAAACTCTTCCTGTGATATACAAATCAATAATTAAAATTGTTTAGAAATAGTCGCTCAAGGAACACATGTATTATCTAAAGCACTGTCTTTTTAGGAAATTATTAAAAATTAAAACCAGCTCATTAAAAGACATATGCAAAACAATTTTTTTCATGTAAAGATTCGATGGATAAACTCTTCCTGTGATATACAAATCTATAATTAAAATTGTTTAGAAATAGTCGCTCAAGGAACACATGTATTATCTAAAGCACGGTCTTTTTAGGAAATTATTAAAAATTAAAACCATCTCATTGTAAGAAATATGCAAAACAATTTTTTTCATGTAAAGATTCGATGGATAAACTCTTCCTGTGATATACAAATCAATAATTAAAATTGTTTAGAAATAGTCGCTCAAGGAACACATGTATTATCTAAAGCACTGTCTTTTTAGGAAATTATTAAAAATTAAAACCAGCTCATTAAAAGACATATGCAAAACAATTTTTTTCATGTAAAGATTCGATGGATAAACTCTTCCTGTGATATACAAATCAATAATTAAAATTGTTTAGAAATAGTCGCTCAAGGAACACATGTATTATCTAAAGCACGGTCTTTTTAGGAAATTATTAAAAATTAAAACCAGCTCATTAAAAGACATATGCAAAACAATTTTTTTCATGTAAAGATTCGATGGATAAACTCTTCCTGTGATATACAAATCAATAATTAAAATTGTTTAGAAATAGTCGCTCAAGGAACACATGTATTATCTAAAGCACGGTCTTTTTAGGAAATTATTAAAAATTAAAACCATCTCATTGTAAGAAATATGCAAAACAATTTTTTTCACGTAAAGATTCGATGGATAAACTCTTCCTGTGATATACAAATCAATAATTAAAATGGTTTAGAAATAGTCGCTCAAAGAACACATGTATTATCTAAAGCACGGTCTTTTTAGGAAATTATTAAAAATTAAAACCATCTCATTGAAAGACATATGCAAAACAATTTTTTTCATGTAAAGATTCGATGGATAAACTCTTCCTGTGATATACAAATCAATAATTAAAATTGTTTAGAAATAGTCGCTCAAGGAACACATGTATTATCTAAAGCACGGTCTTTTTAGGAAATTATTAAAAATTAAAACCATCTCATTGTAAGACATATGCAAAACAATTTTTTTCATGTAAAGATTCGATGGATAAACTCTTCCTGTGATATACAAATCAATAATTAAAATGGTTTAGAAATAGTCGCTCAAGGAACACATGTATTATCTAAAGCACTGTCTTTTTAGGAAATTATTAAAAATTAAAACCAGCTCATTAAAAGACATATGCAAAACAATTTTTTTCATGTAAAGATTCGATGGATAAACTCTTCCTGTGATATACAAATCAATAATTAAAATTGTTTAGAAATAGTCGCTCAAGGAACACATGTATTATCTAAAGCACTGTCTTTTTAGGAAATTATTAAAAATTAAAACCATCTCATTGTAAGAAATATGCAAAACAATTTTTTTCATGTAAAGATTCGATGGATAAACTCTTCCTGTGATATACAAATCAATAATTAAAATTGTTTAGAAATAGTCGCTCAAAGAACACATGTATTATCTAAAGCACGGTCTTTTTAGGAAATTATTAAAAATTAAAACCATCTCATTGAAAGACATATGCAAAACAATTTTTTTCATGTAAAGATTCGATGGATAAACTCTTCCTGTGATATACAAATCAATAATTAAAATTGTTTAGAAATAGTCGCTCAAGGAACACATGTATTATCTAAAGCACTGTCTTTTTAGGAAATTATTAAAAATTAAAACCAGCTCATTAAAAGACATATGCAAAACAATTTTTTTCATGTAAAGATTCGATGGATAAACTCTTCCTGTGATATACAAATCAATAATTAAAATTGTTTAGAAATAGTCGCTCAAGGAACACATGTATTATCTAAAGCACTGTCTTTTTAGGAAATTATTAAAAATTAAAACCATCTCATTGTAAGAAATATGCAAAACAATTTTTTTCATGTAAAGATTCGATGGATAAACTCTTCCTGTGATATACAAATCAATAATTAAAATTGTTTAGAAATAGTCGCTCAAAGAACACATGTATTATCTAAAGCACGGTCTTTTTAGGAAATTATTAAAAATTAAAACCAGCTCATTAAAAGATATATGCAAAACAATTTTTTTCATGTAAAGATTCGATGGATAAACTCTTCCTGTGATATACAAATCAATAATTAAAATTGTTTAGAAATAGTCGCTCAAGGAACACATGTATTATCTAAAGCACGGTCGTTTTTTGAAATTATTAAAAATTAAAACCAGCTCATTAAAAGACATATGCAAAACAATTTTTTTCATGTAAAGATTCGATGGATAAACTCTTCCTGTGATATACAAATCAATAATTAAAATTGTTTAGAAATAGTCGCTCAAGGAACACATGTAATATCTAAAGCACGGTCGTTTTTTGAAACTATTAAAAATTAAAACCAGCTCATTAAAAGACATATGCAAAACAATTTTTTTCATGTAAAGATTCGATGGATAAACTCTTCCTGTGATATACAAATCAATAATTAAAATTGTTTAGAAATAGTCGCTCAAGGAACACATGTATTATCTAAAGCACGGTCTTTTTAGGAAATTATTAAAAATTAAAACCATCTCATTGTAAGACATATGCAAAACAATTTTTTTCATGTAAAGATTCGATGGATAAACTCTTTCTGTGATATACAAATCAATAATTAAAATTGTTTAGAAATAGTCGCTCAAGGAACACATGTATTATCTAAAGCACTGTCTTTTTAGGAAATTATTAAAAATTAAAACCAGCTCATTAAAAGACATATGCAAAACAATTTTTTTCATGTAAAGATTCGATGGATAAACTCTTCCTGTGATATACAAATCAATAATTAAAATTGTTTAGAAATAGTCGCTCAAGGAACACATGTATTATCTAAAGCACGGTCTTTTTAGGAAATTATTAAAAATTAAAACCATCTCATTGTAAGACATATGCAAAACAATTTTTTTCATGTAAAGATTCGATGGATAAACTCTTCCTGTGATATACAAATCAATAATTAAAATTGTTTAGAAATAGTCGCTCAAGGAACACATGTATTATTTAAAGCACGGTCTTTTTAGGAAATTATTAAAAATTAAAACCATCTCATTGTAAGACATATGCAAAACAATTTTTTTCATGTAAAGATTCGATGGATAAACTCTTCCTGTGATATACAAATCAATAATTAAAATGGTTTAGAAATAGTCGCTCAAGGAACACTTGTATTATCTAAAGCACGGTCTTTTTAGGAAATTATTAAAAATTAAAACCATCTCATTGTAAGAAATATGCAAAACAATTTTTTTCATGTAAAGATTCGATGGATAAACTCTTCCTGTGATATACAAATCAATAATTAAAATTGTTTAGAAATAGTCGCTCAAGGAACACATATATTATCTAAAGCACGGTCTTTTTAGGAAATTATTAAAAATTAAAACCATCTCATTGTAAGACATATGCAAAACAATTTTTTTCATGTAAAGATTCGATGGATAAACTCTTCCTGTGATATACAAATCAATAATTAAAATGGTTTAGAAATAGTCGCTCAAGGAACACATGTATTATCTAAAGCACTGTCTTTTTAGGGAATTATTAAAAATTAAAACCAGCTCATTAAAAGACATATGCAAAACAATTTTTTTCATGTAAAGATTCGATGGATAAACTCTTCCTGTGATATACAAATCAATAATTAAAATTGTTTAGAAATAGTCGCTCAAGGAACACATGTATTATCTAATGCACTGTCTTATTAGGAAATTATTAAAAATTAAAAGCAGCTCATTAAAAGACATATGCAAAACAATTTTTTTCATGTAAAGATTCGATGGATAAACTCTTCCTGTGATATACAAATCAATAATTAAAATTGTTTAGAAATAGTCGCTCAAGGAACACTTGTATTATCTAAAGCACGGTCTTTTTAGGAAATTATTAAAAATTAAA
Organism: Elmis aenea; assembly: GCA_947652605.1. Classification (NCBI taxonomy): domain Eukaryota; kingdom Metazoa; phylum Arthropoda; class Insecta; order Coleoptera; family Elmidae; genus Elmis; species Elmis aenea. The sequence goes on along the minus strand of OX393577.1, from coordinate 5,272,568 downwards.
ACCATCTCATTGTAAGACATATGCAAAACAATTTTTTTCATGTAAAGATTCGATGGATAAACTCTTCCTGTGATATACAAATCAATAATTAAAATTGTTTAGAAATAGTCGCTCAAGGAACACATGTATTATCTAAAGCACTGTCTTTTTAGGAAATTATTAAAAATTAAAACCAGCTCATTAAAAGACATATGCAAAACAATTTTTTTCATGTAAAGATTCGATGGATAAACTCTTCCTGTGATATACAAATCAATAATTATAATTGTTTAGAAATAGTCGCTCAAGGAACACATGTATTATCTAAAGCACGGTCGTTTTTTGAAACTATTAAAAATTAAAACCAGCTCATTAAAAGACATATGCAAAACAATTTTTTTCATGTAAAGATTCGATGGATAAACTTTCCTGTGATATACAAATCAATAATTAAAATTGTTTAGAAATAGTCGCTCAAGAAACACATGTATTATCTAAAGCACGGTCGTTTTTTGAAATTATTAAAAATTAAAACCAGCTCATTAAAAGACATATGCAAAACAATTTTTTTCATGTAAAGATTCGATGGATAAACTCTTCCTGTGATATACAAATCAATAATTAAAATTGTTTAGAAATAGTCGCTCAAGGAACACATGTATTATCTAAAGCACGGTCTTTTTAGGAAATTATTAAAAATTAAAACCAGCTCATTAAAAGACATATGCAAAACAATTTTTTTCATGTTAAGATTCGATGGATAAACTCTTCCTGTGATATACAAATCTATAATTAAAATTGTTTAGAAATAGTCGCTCAAGGAACACATGTATTATCTAAAGCACGGTCTTTTTAGGAAATTATTAAAAATTAAAACCATCTCATTGAAAGACATATGCAAAACAATTTTTTTCATGTAAAGATTCGATGGATAAACTCTTCCTGTGATATACAAATCAATAATTAAAATTGTTTAGAAATAGTCGCTCAAGGAACACATGTATTATCTAAAGCACTGTCTTTTTAGGAAATTATTAAAAATTAAAACCAGCTCATTAAAAGACATATGCAAAACAATTTTTTTCATGTAAAGATTCGATGGATAAACTCTTCCTGTGATATACAAATCAATAATTAAAATTGTTTAGAAATAGTCGCTCAAGGAACACATGTATTATCTAAAGCACGGTCTTTTTAGGAAATTATTAAAAATTAAAACCATCTCATTGAAAGACATATGCAAAACAATTTTTTTCATGTAAAGATTCGATGGATAAACTCTTCCTGTGATATACAAATCAATAATTAAAATTGTTTAGAAATAGTCGCTCAAGGAACACATGTATTATCTAAAGCACTGTCTTTTTAGGAAATTATTAAAAATTAAAACCAGCTCATTAAAAGATATATGCAAAACAATTTTTTTCATGTAAAGATTCGATGGATAAACTCTTCCTGTGATATACAAATCAATAATTAAAATGGTTTAGAAATAGTCGCTCAAGGAACACATGTATTATCTAAAGCACGGTCGTTTTTTGAAATTATTAAAAATTAAAACCAGCTCATTAAAAGACATATGCAAAACAATTTTTTTCATGTAAAGATTCGATGGATAAACTCTTCCTGTGATATACAAATCAATAATTAAAATGGTTTAGAAATAGTCGCTCAAGGAACACATGTAATATCTAAAGCACGGTCGTTTTTTGAAACTATTAAAAATTAAAATCAGCTCATTAAAAGACATATGCAAAACAATTTTTTTCATGTAAAGATTCGATGGATAAACTCTTCCTGTGATATACAAATCAATAATTAAAATTGTTTAGAAATAGTCGCTCAAGGAACACATGTATTATCTAAAGCACGGTCGTTTTTTGAAATTATTAAAAATTAAAACCAGCTCATTAAAAGACATATGCAAAACAATTTTTTTCATGTAAAGAATCGATGGATAAACTTTCCTGTGATATACAAATCAATAATTAAAATTGTTTAGAAATAGTCGCTCAAGGAACACATGTAATATCTAAAGCACGGTCGTTTTTTGAAACTATTAAAAATTAAAACCAGCTCATTAAAAGACATATGCAAAACAATTTTTTTCATGTAAAGATTCGATGGATAAACTCTTCCTGTGATATACAAATCAATAATTAAAATTGTTTAGAAATAGTCGCTCAAGGAACACATGTAATATCTAAAGCACGGTCGTTTTTTGAAACTATTAAAAATTAAAACCAGCTCATTAAAAGACATATGCAAAACAATTTTTTTCATGTAAAGAATCGATGGATAAACTTTCCTGTGATATACAAATCAATAATTAAAATTGTTTAGAAATAGTCGCTCAAGAAACACATGTATTATCTAAAGCACGGTCGTTTTTTGAAATTATTAAAAATTAAAACCAGCTCATTAAAAGACATATGCAAAACAATTTTTTTCATGTAAAGATTCGATGGATAAACTCTTCCTGTGATATACAAATCAATAATTAAAATTGTTTAGAAATAGTCGCTCAAGGAACACATGTATTATCTAAAGCACGGTCTTTTTAGGAAATTATTAAAAATTAAAACCAGCTCATTAAAAGACATATGCAAAACAATTTTTTTCATGTTAAGATTCGATGGATAAACTCTTCCTGTGATATACAAATCTATAATTAAAATTGTTTAGAAATAGTCGCTCAAGGAACACATGTATTATGTAAAGCACGGTCTTTTTAGGAAATTATTAAAAATTAAAACCATCTCATTGAAAGACATATGCAAAACAATTTTTTTCATGTAAAGATTCGATGGATAAACTCTTCCTGTGATATACAAATCAATAATTAAAATTGTTTAGAAATAGTCGCTCAAGGAACACATGTATTATCTAAAGCACTGTCTTTTTAGGAAATTATTAAAAATTAAAACCAGCTCATTAAAAGACATATGCAAAACAATTTTTTTCATGTAAAGATTCGATGGATAAACTCTTCCTGTGATATACAAATCAATAATTAAAATTGTTTAGAAATAGTCGCTCAAGGAACACATGTATTATCTAAAGCACGGTCTTTTTAGGAAATTATTAAAAATTAAAACCATCTCATTGAAAGACATATGCAAAACAATTTTTTTCATGTAAAGATTCGATGGATAAACTCTTCCTGTGATATACAAATCAATAATTAAAATTGTTTAGAAATAGTCGCTCAAGGAACACATGTATTATCTAAAGCACTGTCTTTTTAGGAAATTATTAAAAATTAAAACCAGCTCATTAAAAGATATATGCAAAACAATTTTTTTCATGTAAAGATTCGATGGATAAACTCTTCCTGTGATATACAAATCAATAATTAAAATGGTTTAGAAATAGTCGCTCAAGGAACACATGTATTATCTAAAGCACGGTCGTTTTTTGAAATTATTAAAAATTAAAACCAGCTCATTAAAAGACATATGCAAAACAATTTTTTTCATGTAAAGATTCGATGGATAAACTCTTCCTGTGATATACAAATCAATAATTAAAATGGTTTAGAAATAGTCGCTCAAGGAACACATGTAATATCTAAAGCACGGTCGTTTTTTGAAACTATTAAAAATTAAAATCAGCTCATTAAAAGACATATGCAAAACAATTTTTTTCATGTAAAGATTCGATGGATAAACTCTTCCTGTGATATACAAATCAATAATTAAAATTGTTTAGAAATAGTCGCTCAAGGAACACATGTATTATCTAAAGCACGGTCGTTTTTTGAAATTATTAAAAATTAAAACCAGCTCATTAAAAGACATATGCAAAACAATTTTTTTCATGTAAAGAATCGATGGATAAACTTTCCTGTGATATACAAATCAATAATTAAAATTGTTTAGAAATAGTCGCTCAAGGAACACATGTAATATCTAAAGCACGGTCGTTTTTTGAAACTATTAAAAATTAAAACCAGCTCATTAAAAGACATATGCAAAACAATTTTTTTCATGTAAAGATTCGATGGATAAACTCTTCCTGTGATATACAAATCAATAATTAAAATTGTTTAGAAATAGTCGCTCAAGGAACACATGTAATATCTAAAGCACGGTCGTTTTTTGAAACTATTAAAAATTAAAACCAGCTCATTAAAAGACATATGCAAAACAATTTTTTTCATGTAAAGAATCGATGGATAAACTTTCCTGTGATATACAAATCAATAATTAAAATTGTTTAGAAATAGTCGCTCAAGAAACACATGTATTATCTAAAGCACGGTCGTTTTTTGAAATTATTAAAAATTAAAACCAGCTCATTAAAAGACATATGCAAAACAATTTTTTTCATGTAAAGATTCGATGGATAAACTCTTCCTGTGATATACAAATCAATAATTAAAATTGTTTAGAAATAGTCGCTCAAGGAACACATGTATTATCTAAAGCACGGTCTTTTTAGGAAATTATTAAAAATTAAAACCAGCTCATTAAAAGACATATGCAAAACAATTTTTTTCATGTAAAGATTCGATGGATAAACTCTTCCTGTGATATACAAATCTATAATTAAAATTGTTTAGAAATAGTCGCTCAAGGAACACATGTATTATCTAAAGCACTGTCTTTTTAGGAAATTATTAAAAATTAAAACCATCTTATTGAAAGACATATGCAAAACAATTTTTTTCATGTAAAGATTCGATGGATAAACTCTTCCTGTGATATACAAATCAATAATTAAAATTGTTTAGAAATAGTCGCTCAAGGAACACATGTATTATCTAAAGCACTGTCTTTTTAGGAAATTATTAAAAATTAAAACCAGCTCATTAAAAGACATATGCAAAACAATTTTTTTCATGTAAAGATTCGATGGATAAACTCTTCCTGTGATATACAAATCAATAATTAAAATTGTTTAGAAATAGTCGCTCAAGGAACACATGTATTATCTAAAGCACGGTCTTTTTAGGAAATTATTAAAAATTAAAACCATCTCATTGTAAGAAATATGCAAAACAATTTTTTTCATGTAAAGATTCGATGGATAAACTCTTCCTGTGATATACAAATCAATAATTAAAATTGTTTAGAAATAGTCGCTCAAGGAACACATGTATTATCTAAAGCACTGTCTTTTTAGGAAATTATTAAAAATTAAAACCAGCTCATTAAAAGACATATGCAAAACAATTTTTTTCATGTAAAGATTCGATGGATAAACTCTTCCTGTGATATACAAATCAATAATTAAAATTGTTTAGAAATAGTCGCTCAAGGAACACATGTATTATCTAAAGCACGGTCTTTTTAGGAAATTATTAAAAATTAAAACCAGCTCATTAAAAGACATATGCAAAACAATTTTTTTCATGTAAAGATTCGATGGATAAACTCTTCCTGTGATATACAAATCAATAATTAAAATTGTTTAGAAATAGTCGCTCAAGGAACACATGTATTATCTAAAGCACGGTCTTTTTAGGAAATTATTAAAAATTAAAACCATCTCATTGTAAGAAATATGCAAAACAATTTTTTTCACGTAAAGATTCGATGGATAAACTCTTCCTGTGATATACAAATCAATAATTAAAATTGTTTAGAAATAGTCGCTCAAAGAACACATGTATTATCTAAAGCACGGTCTTTTTAGGAAATTATTAAAAATTAAAACCATCTCATTGAAAGACATATGCAAAACAATTTTTTTCATGTAAAGATTCGATGGATAAACTCTTCCTGTGATATACAAATCTATAATTAAAATTGTTTAGAAATAGTCGCTCAAGGAACACATGTATTATCTAAAGCACTGTCTTTTTAGGAAATTATTAAAAATTAAAACCAGCTCATTAAAAGACATATGCAAAACAATTTTTTTCATGTAAAGATTCGATGGATAAACTCTTCCTGTGATATACAAATCAATAATTAAAATTGTTTAGAAATAGTCGCTCAAGGAACACATGTATTATCTAAAGCACAGTCGTTTTTTGAAATTATTAAAAATTAAAACCAGCTCATTAAAAGACATATGCAAAACAATTTTTTTCATGTAAAGATTCGATGGATAAACTCTTCCTGTGATATACAAATCAATAATTAAAATTGTTTAGAAATAGTCGCTCAAGGAACACATGTAATATCTAAAGCACGGTCGTTTTTTGAAACTATTAAAAATTAAAACCAGCTCATTAAAAGACATATGCAAAACAATTTTTTTCATGTAAAGATTCGATGGATAAACTCTTCCTGTGATATACAAATCAATAATTAAAATTGTTTAGAAATAGTCGCTCAAGGAACACATGTATTATCTAAAGCACGGTCTTTTTAGGAAATCATTAAAAATTAAAACCAGCTCATTAAAACACATATGCAAAACAATTTTTTTCATGTAAAGATTCGATGGATAAACTCTTCCTGTGATATACAAATCAATAATTAAAATTGTTTAGAAATAGTCGCTCAAGGAACACATGTATTATCTAAAGCACTGTCTTTTTAGGAAATTATTAAAAATTAAAACCAGCTCATTAAAAGACATATGCAAAACAATTTTTTTCATGTAAAGATTCGATGGATAAACTCTTCCTGTGATATACAAATCAATAATTAAAATTGTTTAGAAATAGTCGCTCAAGGAACACATGTATTATCTAAAGCACGGTCGTTTTTTGAAACTATTAAAACTTAAAACCAGCTCATTAAAAGACATATGCAAAACAATTTTTTTCATGTAAAGATTCGATGGATAAACTTTCCTGTGATATACAAATCAATAATTAAAATTGTTTAGAAATAGTCGCTCAAGAAACACATGTATTATCTAAAGCACGGTCGTTTTTTAAAATTATTAAAAATTAAAACCAGCTCATTAAAAGACATATGCAAAACAATTTTTTTCATGTAAAGATTCGATGGATAAACTCTTCCTGTGATATACAAATCAATAATTAAAATTGTTTAGAAATAGTCGCTCAAGGAACACATGTATTATCTAAAGCACGGTCTTTTTAGGAAATTATTAAAAATTAAAACCAGCTCATTAAAAGACATATGCAAAACAATTTTTTTCATGTAAAGATTCGATGGATAAACTCTTCCTGTGATATACAAATCTATAATTAAAATTGTTTAGAAATAGTCGCTCAAGGAACACATGTATTATCTAAAGCACTGTCTTTTTAGGAAATTATTAAAAATTAAAACCATCTTATTGAAAGACATATGCAAAACAATTTTTTTCATGTAAAGATTCGATGGATAAACTCTTCCTGTGATATACAAATCAATAATTAAAATTGTTTAGAAATAGTCGCTCAAGGAACACATGTATTATCTAAAGCACTGTCTTTTTAGGAAATTATTAAAAATTAAAACCAGCTCATTAAAAGACATATTATGCAAAACAATTTTTTTCATGTAAAGATTCGATGGATAAACTCTTCCTGTGATATACAAATCAATAATTAAAATTGTTTAGAAATAGTCGCTCAAGGAACACATGTATTATCTAAAGCACGGTCTTTTTAGGAAATTATTAAAAATTAAAACCATCTCATTGTAAGAAATATGCAAAACAATTTTTTTCATGTAAAGATTCGATGGATAAACTCTTCCTGTGATATACAAATCAATAATTAAAATTGTTTAGAAATAGTCGCTCAAAGAACACATGTATTATCTAAAGCACTGTCTTTTTAGGAAATTATTAAAAATTAAAACCAGCTCATTAAAAAACATATGCAAAACAATTTTTTTCATGTAAAGATTCGATGGATAAACTCTTCCTGTGATATACAAATCAATAATTAAAATTGTTTAGAAATAGTCGCTCAAGGAACACATGTATTATCTAAAGCACTGTCTTTTTAGGAAATTATTAAAAATTAAAACCATCTTATTGAAAGACATATGCAAAACAATTTTTTTCATGTAAAGATTCGATGGATAAACTCTTCCTGTGATATACAAATCAATAATTAAAATTGTTTAGAAATAGTCGCTCAAAGAACACATGTATTATCTAAAGCACGGTCTTTTTAGGAAATTATTAAAAATTAAAACCATCTCATTGAAAGACATATGCAAAACAATTTTTTTCATGTAAAGATTCGATGGATAAACTCTTCCTGTGATATACAAATCTATAATTAAAATTGTTTAGAAATAGTCGCTCAAGGAACACATGTATTATCTAAAGCACTGTCTTTTTAGGAAATTATTAAAAATTAAAACCAGCTCATTAAAAGACATATGCAAAACAATTTTTTTCATGTAAAGATTCGATGGATAAACTCTTCCTGTGATATACAAATCAATAATTAAAATTGTTTAGAAATAGTCGCTCAAGGAACACATGTATTATCTAAAGCACGGTCTTTTTAGGAAATTATTAAAAATTAAAACCATCTCATTGTAAGACATATGCAAAACAATTTTTTTCATGTAAAGATTCGATGGATAAACTCTTCCTGTGATATACAAATCAATAATTAAAATTGTTTAGAAATAGTCGCTCAAGGAACACATGTATTATCTAAAGCACTGTCTTTTTAGGAAATTATTAAAAATTAAAACCAGCTCATTAAAAGACATATGCAAAACAATTTTTTTCATGTAAAGATTCGATGGATAAACTCTTCCTGTGATATACAAATCAATAATTAAAATTGTTTAGAAATAGTCGCTCAAGGAACACATGTATTATCTAAAGCACGGTCTTTTTAGGAAATTATTAAAAATTAAAACCATCTCATTGTAAGAAATATGCAAAACAATTTTTTTCATGTAAAGATTCGATGGATAAACTCTTCCTGTGATATACAAATCAATTATTAAAATTGTTTAGAAATAGTCGCTCAAGAAACACATGTATTATCTAAAGCACGGTCTTTTTAGGAAATTATTAAAAATTAAAACCATCTCATTGTAAGACATATGCAAAACAATTTTTTTCATGTAAAGATTCGATGGATAAACTCTTCCTGTGATATACAAATCAATAATTAAAATTGTTTGGAAATAGTCGCTCAAGGAACACATGTATTATCTAAAGCACGGTCTTTTAAGGAAATTATTAAAAATTAAAACCAGCTCATTAAAAGACATATGCAAAACAATTTTTTTCATGTAAAGATTCGATGGATAAACTCTTCCTGTGATATACAAATCAATAATTAAAATTGTTTAGAAATAGTCGCTCAAGGAACACATGTATTATCTAAAGCACTGTCTTTTTAGGAAATTATTAAAAATTAAAACCAGCTCATTAAAAGACATATGCAAAACAATTTTTTTCATGTAAAGATTCGATGGATAAACTCTTTCTGTGATATACAAATCAATAATTAAAATTGTTTAGAAATAGTCGCTCAAGGAACACATGTATTATCTAAAGCACGGTCTTTTTAGGAAATTATTAAAAATTAAAACCATCTCATTGTAAGAAATATGCAAAACAATTTTTTTCATGTAAAGATTCGATGGATAAACTCTTCCTGTGATATACAAATCAATAATTAAAATTGTTTAGAAATAGTCGCTCAAAGAACACATGTATTATCTAAAGCACGGTCTTTTTAGGAAATTATTAAAAATTAAAACCATCTCATTGAAAGACATATGCAAAACAATTTTTTTCATGTAAAGATTCGATGGATAAACTCTTCCTGTGATATACAAATCTATAATTAAAATTGTTTAGAAATAGTCGCTCAAGGAACACATGTATTATCTAAAGCACTGTCTTTTTAGGAAATTATTAAAAATTAAAACCATCTTATTGAAAGACATATGCAAAACAATTTTTTTCATGTAAAGATTCGATGGATAAACTCTTCCTGTGATATACAAATCAATAATTAAAATTGTTTAGAAATAGTCGCTCAAGGAACACATGTATTATCTAAAGCACTGTCTTTTTAGGAAATTATTAAAAATTAAAACCAGCTCATTAAAAGACATATGCAAAACAATTTTTTTCATGTAAAGATTCGATGGATAAACTCTTCCTGTGATATACAAATCAATAATTAAAATTGTTTAGAAATAGTCGCTCAAGGAACACATGTATTATCTAAAGCACGGTCTTTTTAGGAAATTATTAAAAATTAAAACCATCTCATTGTAAGAAATATGCAAAACAATTTTTTTCATGTAAAGATTCGATGGATAAACTCTTCCTGTGATATACAAATCAATAATTAAAATTGTTTAGAAATAGTCGCTTAAGGAACACATGTATTATCTAAAGCACGGTCTTTTTAGGAAATTATTAAAAATTAAAACCAGCTCATTAAAAAACATATGCAAAACAATTTTTTTCATGTAAAAATTCGATGGATAAACTCTTCCTGTGATATACAAATCAATAATTAAAATTGTTTAGAAATAGTCGCTCAAGGAACACATGTATTATCTAAAGCACTGTCTTTTTAGGAAATTATTAAAAATTAAAACCATCTTATTGAAAGACATATGCAAAACAATTTTTTTCATGTAAAGATTCGATGGATAAACTCTTCCTGTGATATACAAATCAATAATTAAAATTGTTTAGAAATAGTCGCTCAAGGAACACATGTATTATCTAAAGCACTGTCTTTTTAGGAAATTATTAAAAATTAAAACCAGCTCATTAAAAGACATATGCAAAACAATTTTTTTCATGTAAAGATTCGATGGATAAACTCTTCCTGTGATATACAAATCAATAATTAAAATTGTTTAGAAATAGTCGCTCAAGGAACACATGTATTATCTAAAGCACGGTCTTTTTAGGAAATTATTAAAAATTAAAACCAGCTCATTAAAAGACATATGCAAAACAATTTTTTTCATGTAAAGATTCGATGGATAAACTCTTCCTGTGATATACAAATCTATAATTAAAATTGTTTAGAAATAGTCGCTCAAGGAACACATGTATTATCTAAAGCACTGTCTTTTTAGGAAATTATTAAAAATTAAAACCATCTTATTGAAAGACATATGCAAAACAATTTTTTTCATGTAAAGATTCGATGGATAAACTCTTCCTGTGATATACAAATCAATAATTAAAATTGTTTAGAAATAGTCGCTCAAGGAACACATGTATTATCTAAAGCACTGTCTTTTTAGGAAATTATTAAAAATTAAAACCAGCTCATTAAAAGACATATGCAAAACAATTTTTTTCATGTAAAGATTCGATGGATAAACTATTCCTGTGATATACAAATCTATAATTAAAATTGTTTAGAAATAGTCGCTCAAGGAACACATGTATTATCTAAAGCACGGTCTTTTTAGGAAATTATTAAAAATTAAAACCATCTCATTGTAAGAAATATGCAAAACAATTTTTTTCATGTAAAGATTCGATGGATAAACTCTTCCTGTGATATACAAATCAATAATTAAAATTGTTTAGAAATAGTCGCTCAAGGAACACATGTATTATCTAAAGCACTGTCTTTTTAGGAAATTATTAAAAATTAAAACCAGCTCATTAAAAGACATATGCAAAACAATTTTTTTCATGTAAAGATTCGATGGATAAACTCTTCCTGTGATATACAAATCAATAATTAAAATTGTTTAGAAATAGTCGCTCAAGGAACACATGTATTATCTAAAGCACTGTCTTTTTAGGAAATTATTAAAAATTAAAACCAGCTCATTAAAAGACATATGCAAAACAATTTTTTTCATGTAAAGATTCGATGGATAAACTCTTCCTGTGATATACAAATCAATAATTAAAATTGTTTAGAAATAGTCGCTCAAGGAACACATGTATTATCTAAAGCACGGTCTTTTTAGGAAATTATTAAAAATTAAAACCATCTCATTGTAAGAAATATGCAAAACAATTTTTTTCACGTAAAGATTCGATGGATAAACTCTTCCTGTGATATACAAATCAATAATTAAAATTGTTTAGAAATAGTCGCTCAAAGAACACATGTATTATCTAAACACGGTCTTTTTAGGAAATTATTAAAAATTAAAACCATCTCATTGAAAGACATATGCAAAACAATTTTTTTCATGTAAAGATTCGATGGATAAACTCTTCCTGTGATATACAAATCTATAATTAAAATTGTTTAGAAATAGTCGCTCAAGGAACACATGTATTATCTAAAGCACTGTCTTTTTAGGAAATTATTAAAAATTAAAACCAGCTCATTAAAAGACATATGCAAAACAATTTTTTTCATGTAAAGATTCGATGGATAAACTCTTCCTGTGATATACAAATCAATAATTAAAATTGTTTAGAAATAGTCGCTCAAGGAACACATGTATTATCTAAAGCACAGTCGTTTTTTGAAATTATTAAAAATTAAAACCAGCTCATTAAAAGACATATGCAAAACAATTTTTTTCATGTAAAGATTCGATGGATAAACTCTTCCTGTGATATACAAATCAATAATTAAAATTGTTTAGAAATAGTCGCTCAAGGAACACATGTAATATCTAAAGCACGGTCGTTTTTTGAAACTATTAAAAATTAAAACCAGCTCATTAAAAGACATATGCAAAACAATTTTTTTCATGTAAAGATTCGATGGATAAACTCTTCCTGTGATATACAAATCAATAATTAAAATTGTTTAGAAATAGTCGCTCAAGGAACACATGTATTATCTAAAGCACGGTCTTTTTAGGAAATCATTAAAAATTAAAACCAGCTCATTAAAACACATATGCAAAACAATTTTTTTCATGTAAAGATTCGATGGATAAACTCTTCCTGTGATATACAAATCAATAATTAAAATTGTTTAGAAATAGTCGCTCAAGGAACACATGTATTATCTAAAGCACTGTCTTTTTAGGAAATTATTAAAAATTAAAACCAGCTCATTAAAAGACATATGCAAAACAATTTTTTTCATGTAAAGATTCGATGGATAAACTCTTCCTGTGATATACAAATCAATAATTAAAATTGTTTAGAAATAGTCGCTCAAGGAACACATGTATTATCTAAAGCACGGTCGTTTTTTGAAACTATTAAAACTTAAAACCAGCTCATTAAAAGACATATGCAAAACAATTTTTTTCATGTAAAGATTCGATGGATAAACTTTCCTGTGATATACAAATCAATAATTAAAATTGTTTAGAAATAGTCGCTCAAGAAACACATGTATTATCTAAAGCACGGTCGTTTTTTAAAATTATTAAAAATTAAAACCAGCTCATTAAAAGACATATGCAAAACAATTTTTTTCATGTAAAGATTCGATGGATAAACTCTTCCTGTGATATACAAATCAATAATTAAAATTGTTTAGAAATAGTCGCTCAAGGAACACATGTATTATCTAAAGCACGGTCTTTTTAGGAAATTATTAAAAATTAAAACCAGCTCATTAAAAGACATATGCAAAACAATTTTTTTCATGTAAAGATTCGATGGATAAACTCTTCCTGTGATATACAAATCTATAATTAAAATTGTTTAGAAATAGTCGCTCAAGGAACACATGTATTATCTAAAGCACTGTCTTTTTAGGAAATTATTAAAAATTAAAACCATCTTATTGAAAGACATATGCAAAACAATTTTTTTCATGTAAAGATTCGATGGATAAACTCTTCCTGTGATATACAAATCAATAATTAAAATTGTTTAGAAATAGTCGCTCAAGGAACACATGTATTATCTAAAGCACTGTCTTTTTAGGAAATTATTAAAAATTAAAACCAGCTCATTAAAAGACATATGCAAAACAATTTTTTTCATGTAAAGATTCGATGGATAAACTCTTCCTGTGATATACAAATCAATAATTAAAATTGTTTAGAAATAGTCGCTCAAGGAACACATGTATTATCTAAAGCACGGTCTTTTTAGGAAATTATTAAAAATTAAAACCATCTCATTGTAAGAAATATGCAAAACAATTTTTTTCATGTAAAGATTCGATGGATAAACTCTTCCTGTGATATACAAATCAATAATTAAAATTGTTTAGAAATAGTCGCTCAAGGAACACATGTATTATCTAAAGCACGGTCTTTTTAGGAAATCATTAAAAATTAAAACCAGCTCATTAAAACACATATGCAAAACAATTTTTTTCATGTAAAGATTCGATGGATAAACTCTTCCTGTGATATACAAATCAATAATTAAAATTGTTTAGAAATAGTCGCTCAAGGAACACATGTATTATCTAAAGCACTGTCTTTTTAGGAAATTATTAAAAATTAAAACCAGCTCATTAAAAGACATATGCAAAACAATTTTTTTCATGTAAAGATTCGATGGATAAACTCTTCCTGTGATATACAAATCAATAATTAAAATTGTTTAGAAATAGTCGCTCAAGGAACACATGTATTATCTAAAGCACGGTCGTTTTTTGAAACTATTAAAACTTAAAACCAGCTCATTAAAAGACATATGCAAAACAATTTTTTTCATGTAAAGATTCGATGGATAAACTTTCCTGTGATATACAAATCAATAATTAAAATTGTTTAGAAATAGTCGCTCAAGAAACACATGTATTATCTAAAGCACGGTCGTTTTTTAAAATTATTAAAAATTAAAACCAGCTCATTAAAAGACATATGCAAAACAATTTTTTTCATGTAAAGATTCGATGGATAAACTCTTCCTGTGATATACAAATCAATAATTAAAATTGTTTAGAAATAGTCGCTCAAGGAACACATGTATTATCTAAAGCACGGTCTTTTTAGGAAATTATTAAAAATTAAAACCAGCTCATTAAAAGACATATGCAAAACAATTTTTTTCATGTAAAGATTCGATGGATAAACTCTTCCTGTGATATACAAATCAATAATTAAAATTGTTTAGAAATAGTCGCTCAAGGAACACATGTATTATCTAAAGCACTGTCTTTTTAGGAAATTATTAAAAATTAAAACCATCTTATTGAAAGACATATGCAAAACAATTTTTTTCATGTAAAGATTCGATGGATAAACTCTTCCTGTGATATACAAATCAATAATTAAAATTGTTTAGAAATAGTCGCTCAAGGAACACATGTATTATCTAAAGCACTGTCTTTTTAGGAAATTATTAAAAATTAAAACCAGCTCATTAAAAGACATATTATGCAAAACAATTTTTTTCATGTAAAGATTCGATGGATAAACTCTTCCTGTGATATACAAATCAATAATTAAAATTGTTTAGAAATAGTCGCTCAAGGAACACATGTATTATCTAAAGCACGGTCTTTTTAGGAAATTATTAAAAATTAAAACCATCTCATTGTAAGAAATATGCAAAACAAATTTTTTCATGTAAAGATTCGATGGATAAACTCTTCCTGTGATATACAAATCAATAATTAAAATTGTTTAGAAATAGTCGCTCAAAGAACACATGTATTATCTAAAGCACTGTCTTTTTAGGAAATTATTAAAAATTAAAACCAGCTCATTAAAAAACATATGCAAAACAATTTTTTTCATGTAAAGATTCGATGGATAAACTCTTCCTGTGATATACAAATCAATAATTAAAATTGTTTAGAAATAGTCGCTCAAGGAACACATGTATTATCTAAAGCACTGTCTTTTTAGGAAATTATTAAAAATTAAAACCATCTTATTGAAAGACATATGCAAAACAATTTTTTTCATGTAAAGATTCGATGGATAAACTCTTCCTGTGATATACAAATCAATAATTAAAATTGTTTAGAAATAGTCGCTCAAAGAACACATGTATTATCTAAAGCACGGTCTTTTTAGGAAATTATTAAAAATTAAAACCATCTCATTGAAAGACATATGCAAAACAATTTTTTTCATGTAAAGATTCGATGGATAAACTCTTCCTGTGATATACAAATCTATAATTAAAATTGTTTAGAAATAGTCGCTCAAGGAACACATGTATTATCTAAAGCACTGTCTTTTTAGGAAATTATTAAAAATTAAAACCAGCTCATTAAAAGACATATGCAAAACAATTTTTTTCATGTAAAGATTCGATGGATAAACTCTTCCTGTGATATACAAATCAATAATTAAAATTGTTTAGAAATAGTCGCTCAAGGAACACATGTATTATCTAAAGCACGGTCTTTTTAGGAAATTATTAAAAATGAAAACCATCTCATTGTAAGACATATGCAAAACAATTTTTTTCATGTAAAGATTCGATGGATAAACTCTTCCTGTGATATACAAATCAATAATTAAAATTGTTTAGAAATAGTCGCTCAAGGAACACATGTATTATCTAAAGCACTGTCTTTTTAGGAAATTATTAAAAATTAAAACCAGCTCATTAAAAGACATATGCAAAACAATTTTTTTCATGTAAAGATTCGATGGATAAACTCTTCCTGTGATATACAAATCAATAATTAAAATTGTTTAGAAATAGTCGCTCAAGGAACACATGTATTATCTAAAGCACGGTCTTTTTAGGAAATTATTAAAAATTAAAACCATCTCATTGTAAGAAATATGCAAAACAATTTTTTTCATGTAAAGATTCGATGGATAAACTCTTCCTGTGATATACAAATCAATTATTAAAATTGTTTAGAAATAGTCGCTCAAGAAACACATGTATTATCTAAAGCACGGTCTTTTTAGGAAATTATTAAAAATTAAAACCATCTCATTGTAAGACATATGCAAAACAATTTTTTTCATGTAAAGATTCGATGGATAAACTCTTCCTGTGATATACAAATCAATAATTAAAATTGTTTGGAAATAGTCGCTCAAGGAACACATGTATTATCTAAAGCACGGTCTTTTAAGGAAATTATTAAAAATTAAAACCAGCTCATTAAAAGACATATGCAAAACAATTTTTTTCATGTAAAGATTCGATGGATAAACTCTTCCTGTGATATACAAATCAATAATTAAAATTGTTTAGAAATAGTCGCTCAAGGAACACATGTATTATCTAAAGCACTGTCTTTTTAGGAAATTATTAAAAATTAAAACCAGCTCATTAAAAGACATATGCAAAACAATTTTTTTCATGTAAAGATTCGATGGATAAACTCTTTCTGTGATATACAAATCAATAATTAAAATTGTTTAGAAATAGTCGCTCAAGGAACACATGTATTATCTAAAGCACGGTCTTTTTAGGAAATTATTAAAAATTAAAACCATCTCATTGTAAGAAATATGCAAAACAATTTTTTTCATGTAAAGATTCGATGGATAAACTCTTCCTGTGATATACAAATCAATAATTAAAATTGTTTAGAAATAGTCGCTCAAAGAACACATGTATTATCTAAAGCACGGTCTTTTTAGGAAATTATTAAAAATTAAAACCATCTCATTGAAAGACATATGCAAAACAATTTTTTTCATGTAAAGATTCGATGGATAAACTCTTCCTGTGATATACAAATCTATAATTAAAATTGTTTAGAAATAGTCGCTCAAGGAACACATGTATTATCTAAAGCACTGTCTTTTTAGGAAATTATTAAAAATTAAAACCATCTTATTGAAAGACATATGCAAAACAATTTTTTTCATGTAAAGATTCGATGGATAAACTCTTCCTGTGATATACAAATCAATAATTAAAATTGTTTAGAAATAGTCGCTCAAGGAACACATGTATTATCTAAAGCACTGTCTTTTTAGGAAATTATTAAAAATTAAAACCAGCTCATTAAAAGACATATGCAAAACAATTTTTTTCATGTAAAGATTCGATGGATAAACTCTTCCTGTGATATACAAATCAATAATTAAAATTGTTTAGAAATAGTCGCTCAAGGAACACATGTATTATCTAAAGCACGGTCTTTTTAGGAAATTATTAAAAATTAAAACCATCTCATTGTAAGAAATATGCAAAACAATTTTTTTCATGTAAAGATTCGATGGATAAACTCTTCCTGTGATATACAAATCAATAATTAAAATTGTTTAGAAATAGTCGCTTAAGGAACACATGTATTATCTAAAGCACGGTCTTTTTAGGAAATTATTAAAAATTAAAACCAGCTCATTAAAAAACATATGCAAAACAATTTTTTTCATGTAAAAATTCGATGGATAAACTCTTCCTGTGATATACAAATCAATAATTAAAATTGTTTAGAAATAGTCGCTCAAGGAACACATGTATTATCTAAAGCACTGTCTTTTTAGGAAATTATTAAAAATTAAAACCATCTTATTGAAAGACATATGCAAAACAATTTTTTTCATGTAAAGATTCGATGGATAAACTCTTCCTGTGATATACAAATCAATAATTAAAATTGTTTAGAAATAGTCGCTCAAGGAACACATGTATTATCTAAAGCACTGTCTTTTTAGGAAATTATTAAAAATTAAAACCAGCTCATTAAAAGACATATGCAAAACAATTTTTTTCATGTAAAGATTCGATGGATAAACTCTTCCTGTGATATACAAATCAATAATTAAAATTGTTTAGAAATAGTCGCTCAAGGAACACATGTATTATCTAAAGCACGGTCTTTTTAGGAAATTATTAAAAATTAAAACCAGCTCATTAAAAGACATATGCAAAACAATTTTTTTCATGTAAAGATTCGATGGATAAACTCTTCCTGTGATATACAAATCTATAATTAAAATTGTTTAGAAATAGTCGCTCAAGGAACACATGTATTATCTAAAGCACTGTCTTTTTAGGAAATTATTAAAAATTAAAACCATCTTATTGAAAGACATATGCAAAACAATTTTTTTCATGTAAAGATTCGATGGATAAACTCTTCCTGTGATATACAAATCAATAATTAAAATTGTTTAGAAATAGTCGCTCAAGGAACACATGTATTATCTAAAGCACTGTCTTTTTAGGAAATTATTAAAAATTAAAACCAGCTCATTAAAAGACATATGCAAAACAATTTTTTTCATGTAAAGATTCGATGGATAAACTATTCCTGTGATATACAAATCTATAATTAAAATTGTTTAGAAATAGTCGCTCAAGGAACACATGTATTATCTAAAGCACGGTCTTTTTAGGAAATTATTAAAAATTAAAACCATCTCATTGTAAGAAATATGCAAAACAATTTTTTTCATGTAAAGATTCGATGGATAAACTCTTCCTGTGATATACAAATCAATAATTAAAATTGTTTAGAAATAGTCGCTCAAGGAACACATGTATTATCTAAAGCACTGTCTTTTTAGGAAATTATTAAAAATTAAAACCAGCTCATTAAAAGACATATGCAAAACAATTTTTTTCATGTAAAGATTCGATGGATAAACTCTTCCTGTGATATACAAATCAATAATTAAAATTGTTTAGAAATAGTCGCTCAAGGAACACATGTATTATCTAAAGCACTGTCTTTTTAGGAAATTATTAAAAATTAAAACCAGCTCATTAAAAGACATATGCAAAACAATTTTTTTCATGTAAAGATTCGATGGATAAACTCTTCCTGTGATATACAAATCAATAATTAAAATTGTTTAGAAATAGTCGCTCAAGGAACACATGTATTATCTAAAGCACGGTCTTTTTAGGAAATTATTAAAAATTAAAACCATCTCATTGTAAGAAATATGCAAAACAATTTTTTTCACGTAAAGATTCGATGGATAAACTCTTCCTGTGATATACAAATCAATAATTAAAATTGTTTAGAAATAGTCGCTCAAAGAACACATGTATTATCTAAACACGGTCTTTTTAGGAAATTATTAAAAATTAAAACCATCTCATTGAAAGACATATGCAAAACAATTTTTTTCATGTAAAGATTCGATGGATAAACTCTTCCTGTGATATACAAATCTATAATTAAAATTGTTTAGAAATAGTCGCTCAAGGAACACATGTATTATCTAAAGCACTGTCTTTTTAGGAAATTATTAAAAATTAAAACCAGCTCATTAAAAGACATATGCAAAACAATTTTTTTCATGTAAAGATTCGATGGATAAACTCTTCCTGTGATATACAAATCAATAATTAAAATTGTTTAGAAATAGTCGCTCAAGGAACACATGTATTATCTAAAGCACAGTCGTTTTTTGAAATTATTAAAAATTAAAACCAGCTCATTAAAAGACATATGCAAAACAATTTTTTTCATGTAAAGATTCGATGGATAAACTCTTCCTGTGATATACAAATCAATAATTAAAATTGTTTAGAAATAGTCGCTCAAGGAACACATGTAATATCTAAAGCACGGTCGTTTTTTGAAACTATTAAAAATTAAAACCAGCTCATTAAAAGACATATGCAAAACAATTTTTTTCATGTAAAGATTCGATGGATAAACTCTTCCTGTGATATACAAATCAATAATTAAAATTGTTTAGAAATAGTCGCTCAAGGAACACATGTATTATCTAAAGCACGGTCTTTTTAGGAAATCATTAAAAATTAAAACCAGCTCATTAAAACACATATGCAAAACAATTTTTTTCATGTAAAGATTCGATGGATAAACTCTTCCTGTGATATACAAATCAATAATTAAAATTGTTTAGAAATAGTCGCTCAAGGAACACATGTATTATCTAAAGCACTGTCTTTTTAGGAAATTATTAAAAATTAAAACCAGCTCATTAAAAGACATATGCAAAACAATTTTTTTCATGTAAAGATTCGATGGATAAACTCTTCCTGTGATATACAAATCAATAATTAAAATTGTTTAGAAATAGTCGCTCAAGGAACACATGTATTATCTAAAGCACGGTCTTTTTAGGAAATTATTAAAAATTAAAACCATCTCATTGTAAGAAATATGCAAAACAATTTTTTTCACGTAAAGATTCGATGGATAAACTCTTCCTGTGATATACAAATCAATAATTAAAATTGTTTAGAAATAGTCGCTCAAAGAACACATGTATTATCTAAAGCACGGTCTTTTTAGGAAATTATTAAAAATTAAAACCATCTCATTGTAAGAAATATGCAAAACAATTTTTTTCACGTAAAGATTCGATGGATAAACTCTTCCTGTGATATACAAATCAATAATTAAAATTGTTTAGAAATAGTCGCTCAAGGAACACATGTATTATCTAAAGCACGGTCGTTTTTTGAAACTATTAAAACTTAAAACCAGCTCATTAAAAGACATATGCAAAACAATTTTTTTCATGTAAAGATTCGATGGATAAACTTTCCTGTGATATACAAATCAATAATTAAAATTGTTTAGAAATAGTCGCTCAAGAAACACATGTATTATCTAAAGCACGGTCGTTTTTTAAAATTATTAAAAATTAAAACCAGCTCATTAAAAGACATATGCAAAACAATTTTTTTCATGTAAAGATTCGATGGATAAACTCTTCCTGTGATATACAAATCAATAATTAAAATTGTTTAGAAATAGTCGCTCAAGGAACACATGTATTATCTAAAGCACGGTCTTTTTAGGAAATTATTAAAAATTAAAACCAGCTCATTAAAAGACATATGCAAAACAATTTTTTTCATGTAAAGATTCGATGGATAAACTCTTCCTGTGATATACAAATCTATAATTAAAATTGTTTAGAAATAGTCGCTCAAGGAACACATGTATTATCTAAAGCACTGTCTTTTTAGGAAATTATTAAAAATTAAAACCATCTTATTGAAAGACATATGCAAAACAATTTTTTTCATGTAAAGATTCGATGGATAAACTCTTCCTGTGATATACAAATCAATAATTAAAATTGTTTAGAAATAGTCGCTCAAGGAACACATGTATTATCTAAAGCACTGTCTTTTTAGGAAATTATTAAAAATTAAAACCAGCTCATTAAAAGACATATGCAAAACAATTTTTTTCATGTAAAGATTCGATGGATAAACTCTTCCTGTGATATACAAATCAATAATTAAAATTGTTTAGAAATAGTCGCTCAAGGAACACATGTATTATCTAAAGCACGGTCTTTTTAGGAAATTATTAAAAATTAAAACCATCTCATTGTAAGAAATATGCAAAACAATTTTTTTCATGTAAAGATTCGATGGATAAACTCTTCCTGTGATATACAAATCAATAATTAAAATTGTTTAGAAATAGTCGCTCAAGGAACACATGTATTATCTAAAGCACTGTCTTTTTAGGAAATTATTAAAAATTAAAACCAGCTCATTAAAAGACATATGCAAAACAATTTTTTTCATGTAAAAATTCGATGGATAAACTCTTCCTGTGATATACAAATCAATAATTAAAATTGTTTAGAAATAGTCGCTCAAGGAACACATGTATTATCTAAAACACTGTCTTTTTAGGAAATTATTAAAAATTAAAACCATCTTATTGAAAGACATATGCAAAACAATTTTTTTCATGTAAAGATTCGATGGATAAACTCTTCCTGTGATATACAAATCAATAATTAAAATTGTTTAGAAATAGTCGCTCAAAGAACACATGTATTATCTAAAGCACGGTCTTTTTAGGAAATTATTAAAAATTAAAACCATCTCATTGAAAGACATATGCAAAACAATTTTTTTCATGTAAAGATTCGATGGATAAACTCTTCCTGTGATATACAAATCTATAATTAAAATTGTTTAGAAATAGTCGCTCAAGGAACACATGTATTATCTAAAGCACTGTCTTTTTAGGAAATTATTAAAAATTAAAACCAGCTCATTAAAAGACATATGCAAAACAATTTTTTTCATGTAAAGATTCGATGGATAAACTCTTCCTGTGATATACAAATCAATAATTAAAATTGTTTAGAAATAGTCGCTCAAGGAACACATGTATTATCTAAAGCACGGTCTTTTTAGGAAATTATTAAAAATGAAAACCATCTCATTGTAAGACATATGCAAAACAATTTTTTTCATGTAAAGATTCGATGGATAAACTCTTCCTGTGATATACAAATCAATAATTAAAATTGTTTAGAAATAGTCGCTCAAGGAACACATGTATTATCTAAAGCACTGTCTTTTTAGGAAATTATTAAAAATTAAAACCAGCTCATTAAAAGACATATGCAAAACAATTTTTTTCATGTAAAGATTCGATGGATAAACTCTTCCTGTGATATACAAATCAATAATTAAAATTGTTTAGAAATAGTCGCTCAAGGAACACATGTATTATCTAAAGCACGGTCTTTTTAGGAAATTATTAAAAATTAAAACCAGCTCATTAAAAGACATATGCAAAACAATTTTTTTCATGTAAAGATTCGATGGATAAACTCTTCCTGTGATATACAAATCAATAATTAAAATTGTTTAGAAATAGTCGCTCAAGGAACACATGTATTATCTAAAGCACGGTCTTTTTAGGAAATTATTAAAAATTAAAACCATCTCATTGTAAGAAATATGCAAAACAATTTTTTTCATGTAAAGATTCGATGGATAAACTCTTCCTGTGATATACAAATCAATTATTAAAATTGTTTAGAAATAGTCGCTCAAGAAACACATGTATTATCTAAAGCACGGTCTTTTTAGGAAATTATTAAAAATTAAAACCATCTCATTGTAAGACATATGCAAAACAATTTTTTTCATGTAAAGATTCGATGGATAAACTCTTCCTGTGATATACAAATCAATAATTAAAATTGTTTAGAAATAGTCGCTCAAGGAACACATGTATTATCTAAAGCACTGTATTTTTAGGAAATTATTAAAAATTAAAACCAGCTCATTAAAAGACATATGCAAAACAATTTTTTTCATGTAAAGATTCGATGGATAAACTCTTCCTGTGATATACAAATCAATAATTAAAATTGTTTAGAAATAGTCGCTCAAGGAACACATGTATTATCTAAAGCACTGTCTTTTTAGGAAATTATTAAAAATTAAAACCAGCTCATTAAAAGACATATGCAAAACAATTTTTTTCATGTAAAGATTCGATGGATAAACTCTTTCTGTGATATACAAATCAATAATTAAAATTGTTTAGAAATAGTCGCTCAAGGAACACATGTATTATCTAAAGCACGGTCTTTTTAGGAAATTATTAAAAATTAAAACCATCTCATTGTAAGAAATATGCAAAACAATTTTTTTCATGTAAAGATTCGATGGATAAACTCTTCCTGTGATATACAAATCAATAATTAAAATTGTTTAGAAATAGTCGCTCAAAGAACACATGTATTATCTAAAGCACGGTCTTTTTAGGAAATTATTAAAAATTAAAACCATCTCATTGAAAGACATATGCAAAACAATTTTTTTCATGTAAAGATTCGATGGATAAACTCTTCCTGTGATATACAAATCTATAATTAAAATTGTTTAGAAATAGTCGCTCAAGGAACACATGTATTATCTAAAGCACTGTCTTTTTAGGAAATTATTAAAAATTAAAACCATCTTATTGAAAGACATATGCAAAACAATTTTTTTCATGTAAAGATTCGATGGATAAACTCTTCCTGTGATATACAAATCAATAATTAAAATTGTTTAGAAATAGTCGCTCAAGGAACACATGTATTATCTAAAGCACTGTCTTTTTAGGAAATTATTAAAAATTAAAACCATCTTATTGAAAGACATATGCAAAACAATTTTTTTCATGTAAAGATTCGATGGATAAACTCTTCCTGTGATATACAAATCAATAATTAAAATTGTTTAGAAATAGTCGCTCAAGGAACACATGTATTATCTAAAGCACTGTCTTTTTAGGAAATTATTAAAAATTAAAACCAGCTCATTAAAAGACATATGCAAAACAATTTTTTTCATGTAAAGATTCGATGGATAAACTCTTCCTGTGATATACAAATCAATAATTAAAATTGTTTAGAAATAGTCGCTCAAGGAACACATGTATTATCTAAAGCACGGTCTTTTTAGGAAATTATTAAAAATTAAAACCATCTCATTGTAAGAAATATGCAAAACAATTTTTTTCATGTAAAGATTCGATGGATAAACTCTTCCTGTGATATACAAATCAATAATTAAAATTGTTTAGAAATAGTCGCTCAAGGAACACATGTATTATCTAAAGCACTGTCTTTTTAGGAAATTATTAAAAATTAAAACCAGCTCATTAAAAGACATATGCAAAACAATTTTTTTCATGTAAAAATTCGATGGATAAACTCTTCCTGTGATATACAAATCAATAATTAAAATTGTTTAGAAATAGTCGCTCAAGGAACACATGTATTATCTAAAGCACTGTCTTTTTAGGAAATTATTAAAAATTAAAACCATCTTATTGAAAGACATATGCAAAACAATTTTTTTCATGTAAAGATTCGATGGATAAACTCTTCCTGTGATATACAAATCAATAATTAAAATTGTTTAGAAATAGTCGCTCAAAGAACACATGTATTATCTAAAGCACGGTCTTTTTAGGAAATTATTAAAAATTAAAACCATCTCATTGAAAGACATATGCAAAACAATTTTTTTCATGTAAAGATTCGATGGATAAACTCTTCCTGTGATATACAAATCAATAATTAAAATTGTTTAGAAATAGTCGCTCAAGGAACACATGTATTATCTAAAGCACTGGCTTTTTAGGAAATTATTAAAAATTAAAACCAGCTCATTAAAAGACATATGCAAAACAATTTTTTTCATGTAAAGATTCGATGGATAAACTCTTCCTGTGATATACAAATCAATAATTAAAATTGTTTAGAAATAGTCGCTCAAGGAACACATGTATTATCTAAAGCACGGTCTTTTTAGGAAATTATTAAAAATGAAAACCATCTCATTGTAAGACATATGCAAAACAATTTTTTTCATGTAAAGATTCGATGGATAAACTCTTCCTGTGATATACAAATCAATAATTAAAATTGTTTAGAAATAGTCGCTCAAGGAACACATGTATTATCTAAAGCACTGTCTTTTTAGGAAATTATTAAAAATTAAAACCAGCTCATTAAAAGACATATGCAAAACAATTTTTTTCATGTAAAGATTCGATGGATAAACTCTTCCTGTGATATACAAATCAATAATTAAAATTGTTTAGAAATAGTCGCTCAAGGAACACATGTATTATCTAAAGCACGGTCTTTTTAGGAAATTATTAAAAATTAAAACCAGCTCATTAAAAGACATATGCAAAACAATTTTTTTCATGTAAAGATTCGATGAATAAACTCTTCCTGTGATATACAAATCAATAATTAAAATTGTTTAGAAATAGTCGCTCAAGGAACACATGTATTATCTAAAGCACGGTCTTTTTAGGAAATTATTAAAAATTAAAACCATCTCATTGTAAGAAATATGCAAAACAATTTTTTTCATGTAAAGATTCGATGGATAAACTCTTCCTGTGATATACAAATCAATTATTAAAATTGTTTAGAAATAGTCGCTCAAGAAACACATGTATTATCTAAAGCACGGTCTTTTTAGGAAATTATTAAAAATTAAAACCATCTCATTGTAAGACATATGCAAAACAATTTTTTTCATGTAAAGATTCGATGGATAAACTCTTCCTGTGATATACAAATCAATAATTAAAATTGTTTAGAAATAGTCGCTCAAGGAACACATGTATTATCTAAAGCACTGTATTTTTAGGAAATTATTAAAAATTAAAACCAGCTCATTAAAAGACATATGCAAAACAATTTTTTTCATGTAAAGATTCGATGGATAAACTCTTCCTGTGATATACAAATCAATAATTAAAATTGTTTAGAAATAGTCGCTCAAGGAACACTTGTATTATCTAAAGCACGGTCTTTTTAGGAAATTATTAAAAATTAAAACCATCTCATTGAAAGACATATGCAAAACAATTTTTTTCATGTAAAGATTCGATGGATAAACTCTTCCTGTGATATACAAATCAATAATTAAAATTGTTTAGAAATAGTCGCTCAAAGAACACATGTATTATCTAAAGCACGGTCTTTTTAGGAAATTATTAAAAATTAAAACCATCTTATTGAAAGACATATGCAAAACAATTTTTTTCATGTAAAGATTCGATGGATAAACTCTTCCTGTGATATACAAATCTATAATTAAAATTGTTCAGAAATAGTCGCTCAAGGAACACATGTATTATCTAAAGCACTGTCTTTTTAGGAAATTATTAAAAATTAAAACCATCTTATTGAAAGACATATGCAAAACAATTTTTTTCATGTAAAGATTCGATGGATAAACTCTTCCTGTGATATACAAATCAATAATTAAAATTGTTTAGAAATAGTCGCTCAAGGAACACATGTATTATCTAAAGCACTGTCTTTTTAGGAAATTATTAAAAATTAAAACCATCTTATTGAAAGACATATGCAAAACAATTTTTTTCATGTAAAGATTCGATGGATAAACTCTTCCTGTGATATACAAATCAATAATTAAAATTGTTTAGAAATAGTCGCTCAAGGAACACATGTATTATCTAAAGCACTGTCTTTTTAGGAAATTATTAAAAATTAAAACCAGCTCATTAAAAGACATATGCAAAACAATTTTTTTCATGTAAAGATTCGATGGATAAACTCTTCCTGTGATATACAAATCAATAATTAAAATTGTTTAGAAATAGTCGCTCAAGGAACACATGTATTATCTAAAGCACGGTCTTTTTAGGAAATTATTAAAAATTAAAACCATCTCATTGTAAGAAATATGCAAAACAATTTTTTTCATGTAAAGATTCGATGGATAAACTCTTCCTGTGATATACAAATCAATAATTAAAATTGTTTAGAAATAGTCGCTCAAGGAACACATGTATTATCTAAAGCACTGTCTTTTTAGGAAATTATTAAAAATTAAAACCAGCTCATTAAAAGACATATGCAAAACAATTTTTTTCATGTAAAGATTCGATGGATAAACTCTTCCTGTGATATACAAATCAATAATTAAAATTGTTTAGAAATAGTCGCTCAAGGAACACATGTATTATCTAAAGCACTGTCTTTTTAGGAAATTATTAAAAATTAAAACCATCTTATTGAAAGACATATGCAAAACAATTTTTTTCATGTAAAGATTCGATGGATAAACTCTTCCTGTGATATACAAATCAATAATTAAAATTGTTTAGAAATAGTCGCTCAAAGAACACATGTATTATCTAAAGCACGGTCTTTTTAGGAAATTATTAAAAATTAAAACCATCTCATTGAAAGACATATGCAAAACAATTTTTTTCATGTAAAGATTCGATGGATAAACTCTTCCTGTGATATACAAATCTATAATTAAAATTGTTTAGAAATAGTCGCTCAAGGAACACATGTATTATCTAAAGCACTGGCTTTTTAGGAAATTATTAAAAATTAAAACCAGCTCATTAAAAGACATATGCAAAACAATTTTTTTCATGTAAAGATTCGATGGATAAACTCTTCCTGTGATATACAAATCAATAATTAAAATTGTTTAGAAATAGTCGCTCAAGGAACACATGTATTATCTAAAGCACGGTCTTTTTAGGAAATTATTAAAAATGAAAACCATCTCATTGTAAGACATATGCAAAACAATTTTTTTCATGTAAAGATTCGATGGATAAACTCTTCCTGTGATATACAAATCAATAATTAAAATTGTTTAGAAATAGTCGCTCAAGGAACACATGTATTATCTAAAGCACTGTCTTTTTAGGAAATTATTAAAAATTAAAACCAGCTCATTAAAAGACATATGCAAAACAATTTTTTTCATGTAAAGATTCGATGGATAAACTCTTCCTGTGATATACAAATCAATAATTAAAATTGTTTAGAAATAGTCGCTCAAGGAACACATGTATTATCTAAAGCACGGTCTTTTTAGGAAATTATTAAAAATTAAAACCATCTCATTGTAAGAAATATGCAAAACAATTTTTTTCATGTAAAGATTCGATGGATAAACTCTTCCTGTGATATACAAATCAATTATTAAAATTGTTTAGAAATAGTCGCTCAAGAAACACATGTATTATCTAAAGCACGGTCTTTTTAGGAAATTATTAAAAATTAAAACCATCTCATTGTAAGACATATGCAAAACAATTTTTTTCATGTAAAGATTCGATGGATAAACTCTTCCTGTGATATACAAATCAATAATTAAAATTGTTTAGAAATAGTCGCTCAAGGAACACATGTATTATCTAAAGCACTGTATTTTTAGGAAATTATTAAAAATTAAAACCAGCTCATTAAAAGACATATGCAAAACAATTTTTTTCATGTAAAGATTCGATGGATAAACTCTTCCTGTGATATACAAATCAATAATTAAAATTGTTTAGAAATAGTCGCTCAAGGAACACATGTATTATCTAAAGCACTGTATTTTTAGGAAATTATTAAAAATTAAAACCAGCTCATTAAAAGACATATGCAAAACAATTTTTTTCATGTAAAGATTCGATGGATAAACTCTTTCTGTGATATACAAATCAATAATTAAAATTGTTTAGAAATAGTCGCTCAAGGAACACATGTATTATCTAAAGCACGGTCTTTTTAGGAAATTATTAAAAATTAAAACCATCTCATTGTAAGAAATATGCAAAACAATTTTTTTCATGTAAAGATTCGATGGATAAACTCTTCCTGTGATATACAAATCAATAATTAAAATTGTTTAGAAATAGTCGCTCAAAGAACACATGTATTATCTAAAGCACGGTCTTTTTAGGAAATTATTAAAAATTAAAACCATCTCATTGAAAGACATATGCAAAACAATTTTTTTCATGTAAAGATTCGATGGATAAACTCTTCCTGTGATATACAAATCTATAATTAAAATTGTTTAGAAATAGTCGCTCAAGGAACACATGTATTATCTAAAGCACTGTCTTTTTAGGAAATTATTAAAAATTAAAACCATCTTATTGAAAGACATATGCAAAACAATTTTTTTCATGTAAAGATTCGATGGATAAACTCTTCCTGTGATATACAAATCAATAATTAAAATTGTTTAGAAATAGTCGCTCAAGGAACACATGTATTATCTAAAGCACTGTCTTTTTAGGAAATTATTAAAAATTAAAACCATCTTATTGAAAGACATATGCAAAACAATTTTTTTCATGTAAAGATTCGATGGATAAACTCTTCCTGTGATATACAAATCAATAATTAAAATTGTTTAGAAATAGTCGCTCAAGGAACACATGTATTATCTAAAGCACTGTCTTTTTAGGAAATTATTAAAAATTAAAACCAGCTCATTAAAAGACATATGCAAAACAATTTTTTTCATGTAAAGATTCGATGGATAAACTCTTCCTGTGATATACAAATCAATAATTAAAATTGTTTAGAAATAGTCGCTCAAGGAACACATGTATTATCTAAAGCACTGTCTTTTTAGGAAATTATTAAAAATTAAAACCAGCTCATTAAAAGACATATGCAAAACAATTTTTTTCATGTAAAGATTCGATGGATAAACTCTTCCTGTGATATACAAATCAATAATTAAAATTGTTTAGAAATAGTCGCTCAAGGAACACATGTATTATCTAAAGCACTGTCTTTTTAGGAAATTATTAAAAATTAAAACCATCTTATTGAAAGACATATGCAAAACAATTTTTTTCATGTAAAGATTCGATGGATAAACTCTTCCTGTGATATACAAATCAATAATTAAAATTGTTTAGAAATAGTCGCTCAAGGAACACATGTATTATCTAAAGCACTGTCTTTTTAGGAAATTATTAAAAATTAAAACCAGCTCATTAAAAG
This sequence comes from Elmis aenea, assembly GCA_947652605.1. Lineage (NCBI taxonomy): Eukaryota > Metazoa > Arthropoda > Insecta > Coleoptera > Elmidae > Elmis > Elmis aenea. The sequence continues at coordinate 5,241,948 of OX393577.1, read as the reverse complement.
ACATATGCAAAACAATTTTTTTCATGTAAAGATTCGATGGATAAACTCTTCCTGTGATATACAAATCAATAATTAAAATTGTTTAGAAATAGTCGCTCAAGGAACACATGTATTATCTAAAGCACGGTCTTTTTAGGAAATTATTAAAAATTAAAACCATCTCATTGTAAGAAATATGCAAAACAATTTTTTTCATGTAAAGATTCGATGGATAAACTCTTCCTGTGATATACAAATCAATAATTAAAATTGTTTAGAAATAGTCGCTCAAGGAACACATGTATTATCTAAAGCACTGTCTTTTTAGGAAATTATTAAAAATTAAAACCAGCTCATTAAAAGACATATGCAAAACAATTTTTTTCATGTAAAAATTCGATGGATAAACTCTTCCTGTGATATACAAATCAATAATTAAAATTGTTTAGAAATAGTCGCTCAAGGAACACATGTATTATCTAAAGCACTGTCTTTTTAGGAAATTATTAAAAATTAAAACCATCTTATTGAAAGACATATGCAAAACAATTTTTTTCATGTAAAGATTCGATGGATAAACTCTTCCTGTGATATACAAATCAATAATTAAAATTGTTTAGAAATAGTCGCTCAAAGAACACATGTATTATCTAAAGCACGGTCTTTTTAGGAAATTATTAAAAATTAAAACCATCTCATTGAAAGACATATGCAAAACAATTTTTTTCATGTAAAGATTCGATGGATAAACTCTTCCTGTGATATACAAATCTATAATTAAAATTGTTTGGAAATAGTCGCTCAAGGAACACATGTATTATCTAAAGCACTGGCTTTTTAGGAAATTATTAAAAATTAAAACCAGCTCATTAAAAGACATATGCAAAACAATTTTTTTCATGTAAAGATTCGATGGATAAACTCTTCCTGTGATATACAAATCAATAATTAAAATTGTTTAGAAATAGTCGCTCAAGGAACACATGTATTATCTAAAGCACGGTCTTTTTAGGAAATTATTAAAAATGAAAACCATCTCATTGTAAGACATATGCAAAACAATTTTTTTCATGTAAAGATTCGATGGATAAACTCTTCCTGTGATATACAAATCAATAATTAAAATTGTTTAGAAATAGTCGCTCAAGGAACACATGTATTATCTAAAGCACTGTCTTTTTAGGAAATTATTAAAAATTAAAACCAGCTCATTAAAAGACATATGCAAAACAATTTTTTTCATGTAAAGATTCGATGGATAAACTCTTCCTGTGATATACAAATCAATAATTAAAATTGTTTAGAAATAGTCGCTCAAGGAACACATGTATTATCTAAAGCACGGTCTTTTTAGGAAATTATTAAAAATTAAAACCAGCTCATTAAAAGACATATGCAAAACAATTTTTTTCATGTAAAGATTCGATGAATAAACTCTTCCTGTGATATACAAATCAATAATTAAAATTGTTTAGAAATAGTCGCTCAAGGAACACATGTATTATCTAAAGCACGGTCTTTTTAGGAAATTATTAAAAATTAAAACCATCTCATTGTAAGAAATATGCAAAACAATTTTTTTCATGTAAAGATTCGATGGATAAACTCTTCCTGTGATATACAAATCAATTATTAAAATTGTTTAGAAATAGTCGCTCAAGAAACACATGTATTATCTAAAGCACAGTCTTTTTAGGAAATTATTAAAAATTAAAACCATCTCATTGTAAGACATATGCAAAACAATTTTTTTCATGTAAAGATTCGATGGATAAACTGTTCCTGTGATATACAAATCAATAATTAAAATTGTTTAGAAATAGTCGCTCAAGGAACACATGTATTATCTAAAGCACTGTATTTTTAGGAAATTATTAAAAATTAAAACCAGCTCATTAAAAGACATATGCAAAACAATTTTTTTCATGTAAAGATTCGATGGATAAACTCTTCCTGTGATATACAAATCAATAATTAAAATTGTTTAGAAATAGTCGCTCAAGGAACACATGTATTATCTAAAGCACTGTCTTTTTAGGAAATTATTAAAAATTAAAACCAGCTCATTAAAAGACATATGCAAAACAATTTTTTTCATGTAAAGATTCGATGGATAAACTCTTTCTGTGATATACAAATCAATAATTAAAATTGTTTAGAAATAGTCGCTCAAGGAACACATGTATTATCTAAAGCACGGTCTTTTTAGGAAATTATTAAAAATTAAAACCATCTCATTGTAAGAAATATGCAAAACAATTTTTTTCATGTAAAGATTCGATGGATAAACTCTTCCTGTGATATACAAATCAATAATTAAAATTGTTTAGAAATAGTCGCTCAAAGAACACATGTATTATCTAAAGCACGGTCTTTTTAGGAAATTATTAAAAATTAAAACCATCTCATTGAAAGACATATGCAAAACAATTTTTTTCATGTAAAGATTCGATGGATAAACTCTTCCTGTGATATACAAATCTATAATTAAAATTGTTTAGAAATAGTCGCTCAAGGAACACATGTATTATCTAAAGCACTGTCTTTTTAGGAAATTATTAAAAATTAAAACCATCTTATTGAAAGACATATGCAAAACAATTTTTTTCATGTAAAGATTCGATGGATAAACTCTTCCTGTGATATACAAATCAATAATTAAAATTGTTTAGAAATAGTCGCTCAAGGAACACATGTATTATCTAAAGCACTGTCTTTTTAGGAAATTATTAAAAATTAAAACCAGCTCATTAAAAGACATATGCAAAACAATTTTTTTCATGTAAAGATTCGATGGATAAACTCTTCCTGTGATATACAAATCAATAATTAAAATTGTTTAGAAATAGTCGCTCAAGGAACACATGTATTATCTAAAGCACGGTCTTTTTAGGAAATTATTAAAAATTAAAACCATCTCATTGTAAGAAATATGCAAAACAATTTTTTTCATGTAAAGATTCGATGGATAAACTCTTCCTGTGATATACAAATCAATAATTAAAATGGTTTAGAAATAGTCGCTCAAGGAACACATGTATTATCTAAAGCACTGTCTTTTTAGGAAATTATTAAAAATTAAAACCAGCTCATTAAAAGACATATGCAAAACAATTTTTTTCATGTAAAGATTCGATGGATAAACTCTTCCTGTGATATACAAATCAATAATTAAAATTGTTTAGAAATAGTCGCTCAAGGAACACATGTATTATCTAAAGCACTGTCTTTTTAGGAAATTATTAAAAATTAAAACCAGCTCATTAAAAGATATATGCAAAACAATTTTTTTCATGTAAAGATTCGATGGATAAACTCTTCCTGTGATATACAAATCAATAATTAAAATTGTTTAGAAATAGTCGCTCAAGGAACACATGTATTATCTAAAGCACGGTCGTTTTTTGAAATTATTAAAAATTAAAACCAGCTCATTAAAAGACATATGCAAAACAATTTTTTTCATGTAAAGATTCGATGGATAAACTCTTCCTGTGATATACAAATCAATAATTAAAATTGTTTAGAAATAGTCGCTCAAGAAACACATGTAATATCTAAAGCACGGTCGTTTTTTGAAACTATTAAAAATTAAAACCAGCTCATTAAAAGACATATGCAAAACAATTTTTTTCATGTAAAGATTCGATGGATAAACTCTTCCTGTGATATACAAATCAATAATTAAAATTGTTTAGAAATAGTCGCTCAAGGAACACATGTATTATCTAAAGCACGGTCTTTTTAGGAAATTATTAAAAATTAAAACCATCTCATTGAAAGACATATGCAAAACAATTTTTTTCATGTAAAGATTCGATGGATAAACTCTTCCTGTGATATACAAATCTATAATTAAAATTGTTTAGAAATAGTCGCTCAAGGAACACATGTATTATCTAAAGCACTGTCTTTTTAGGAAATTATTAAAAATTAAAACCAGCTCATTAAAAGACATATGCAAAACAATTTTTTTCATGTAAAGATTCGATGGATAAACTCTTCCTGTGATATACAAATCAATAATTAAAATTGTTTAGAAATAGTCGCTCAAGGAACACATGTATTATCTAAAGCACAGTCGTTTTTTGAAATTATTAAAAATTAAAACCAGCTCATTAAAAGACATATGCAAAACAATTTTTTTCATGTAAAGATTCGATGGATAAACTCTTCCTGTGATATACAAATCAATAATTAAAATTGTTTAGAAATAGTCGCTCAAGGAACACATGTAATATCTAAAGCACGGTCGTTTTTTGAAACTATTAAAAATTAAAACCAGCTCATTAAAAGACATATGCAAAACAATTTTTTTCATGTAAAGATTCGATGGATAAACTCTTCCTGTGATATACAAATCAATAATTAAAATTGTTTAGAAATAGTCGCTCAAGGAACACATGTATTATCTAAAGCACGGTCTTTTTAGGAAATCATTAAAAATTAAAACCAGCTCATTAAAACACATATGCAAAACAATTTTTTTCATGTAAAGATTCGATGGATAAACTCTTCCTGTGATATACAAATCAATAATTAAAATTGTTTAGAAATAGTCGCTCAAGGAACACATGTATTATCTAAAGCACTGTCTTTTTAGGAAATTATTAAAAATTAAAACCAGCTCATTAAAAGACATATGCAAAACAATTTTTTTCATGTAAAGATTCGATGGATAAACTCTTCCTGTGATATACAAATCAATAATTAAAATTGTTTAGAAATAGTCGCTCAAGGAACACATGTATTATCTAAAGCACGGTCGTTTTTTGAAACTATTAAAACTTAAAACCAGCTCATTAAAAGACATATGCAAAACAATTTTTTTCATGTAAAGATTCGATGGATAAACTTTCCTGTGATATACAAATCAATAATTAAAATTGTTTAGAAATAGTCGCTCAAGGAACACATGTATTATCTAAAGCACTGTCTTTTTAGGAAATTATTAAAAATTAAAACCATCTTATTGAAAGACATATGCAAAACAATTTTTTTCATGTAAAGATTCGATGGATAAACTCTTCCTGTGATATACAAATCAATAATTAAAATTGTTTAGAAATAGTCGCTCAAGGAACACATGTATTATCTAAAGCACTGTCTTTTTAGGAAATTATTAAAAATTAAAACCATCTTATTGAAAGACATATGCAAAACAATTTTTTTCATGTAAAGATTCGATGGATAAACTCTTCCTGTGATATACAAATCAATAATTAAAATTGTTTAGAAATAGTCGCTCAAGGAACACATGTATTATCTAAAGCACTGTCTTTTTAGGAAATTATTAAAAATTAAAACCAGCTCATTAAAAGACATATGCAAAACAATTTTTTTCATGTAAAGATTCGATGGATAAACTCTTCCTGTGATATACAAATCAATAATTAAAATTGTTTAGAAATAGTCGCTCAAGGAACACATGTATTATCTAAAGCACGGTCTTTTTAGGAAATTATTAAAAATTAAAACCATCTCATTGTAAGAAATATGCAAAACAATTTTTTTCATGTAAAGATTCGATGGATAAACTCTTCCTGTGATATACAAATCAATAATTAAAATTGTTTAGAAATAGTCGCTCAAGGAACACATGTATTATCTAAAGCACTGTCTTTTTAGGAAATTATTAAAAATTAAAACCAGCTCATTAAAAGACATATGCAAAACAATTTTTTTCATGTAAAAATTCGATGGATAAACTCTTCCTGTGATATACAAATCAATAATTAAAATTGTTTAGAAATAGTCGCTCAAGGAACACATGTATTATCTAAAGCACTGTCTTTTTAGGAAATTATTAAAAATTAAAACCATCTTATTGAAAGACATATGCAAAACAATTTTTTTCATGTAAAGATTCGATGGATAAACTCTTCCTGTGATATACAAATCAATAATTAAAATTGTTTAGAAATAGTCGCTCAAAGAACACATGTATTATCTAAAGCACGGTCTTTTTAGGAAATTATTAAAAATTAAAACCATCTCATTGAAAGACATATGCAAAACAATTTTTTTCATGTAAAGATTCGATGGATAAACTCTTCCTGTGATATACAAATCTATAATTAAAATTGTTTGGAAATAGTCGCTCAAGGAACACATGTATTATCTAAAGCACTGGCTTTTTAGGAAATTATTAAAAATTAAAACCAGCTCATTAAAAGACATATGCAAAACAATTTTTTTCATGTAAAGATTCGATGGATAAACTCTTCCTGTGATATACAAATCAATAATTAAAATTGTTTAGAAATAGTCGCTCAAGGAACACATGTATTATCTAAAGCACGGTCTTTTTAGGAAATTATTAAAAATGAAAACCATCTCATTGTAAGACATATGCAAAACAATTTTTTTCATGTAAAGATTCGATGGATAAACTCTTCCTGTGATATACAAATCAATAATTAAAATTGTTTAGAAATAGTCGCTCAAGGAACACATGTATTATCTAAAGCACTGTCTTTTTAGGAAATTATTAAAAATTAAAACCAGCTCATTAAAAGACATATGCAAAACAATTTTTTTCATGTAAAGATTCGATGGATAAACTCTTCCTGTGATATACAAATCAATAATTAAAATTGTTTAGAAATAGTCGCTCAAGGAACACATGTATTATCTAAAGCACGGTCTTTTTAGGAAATTATTAAAAATTAAAACCAGCTCATTAAAAGACATATGCAAAACAATTTTTTTCATGTAAAGATTCGATGAATAAACTCTTCCTGTGATATACAAATCAATAATTAAAATTGTTTAGAAATAGTCGCTCAAGGAACACATGTATTATCTAAAGCACGGTCTTTTTAGGAAATTATTAAAAATTAAAACCATCTCATTGTAAGAAATATGCAAAACAATTTTTTTCATGTAAAGATTCGATGGATAAACTCTTCCTGTGATATACAAATCAATTATTAAAATTGTTTAGAAATAGTCGCTCAAGAAACACATGTATTATCTAAAGCACGGTCTTTTTAGGAAATTATTAAAAATTAAAACCATCTCATTGTAAGACATATGCAAAACAATTTTTTTCATGTAAAGATTCGATGGATAAACTCTTCCTGTGATATACAAATCAATAATTAAAATTGTTTAGAAATAGTCGCTCAAGGAACACATGTATTATCTAAAGCACTGTATTTTTAGGAAATTATTAAAAATTAAAACCAGCTCATTAAAAGACATATGCAAAACAATTTTTTTCATGTAAAGATTCGATGGATAAACTCTTCCTGTGATATACAAATCAATAATTAAAATTGTTTAGAAATAGTCGCTCAAGGAACACATGTATTATCTAAAGCACTGTCTTTTTAGGAAATTATTAAAAATTAAAACCAGCTCATTAAAAGACATATGCAAAACAATTTTTTTCATGTAAAGATTCGATGGATAAACTCTTTCTGTGATATACAAATCAATAATTAAAATTGTTTAGAAATAGTCGCTCAAGGAACACATGTATTATCTAAAGCACGGTCTTTTTAGGAAATTATTAAAAATTAAAACCATCTCATTGTAAGAAATATGCAAAACAATTTTTTTCATGTAAAGATTCGATGGATAAACTCTTCCTGTGATATACAAATCAATAATTAAAATTGTTTAGAAATAGTCGCTCAAAGAACACATGTATTATCTAAAGCACGGTCTTTTTAGGAAATTATTAAAAATTAAAACCATCTCATTGAAAGACATATGCAAAACAATTTTTTTCATGTAAAGATTCGATGGATAAACTCTTCCTGTGATATACAAATCTATAATTAAAATTGTTTAGAAATAGTCGCTCAAGGAACACATGTATTATCTAAAGCACTGTCTTTTTAGGAAATTATTAAAAATTAAAACCATCTTATTGAAAGACATATGCAAAACAATTTTTTTCATGTAAAGATTCGATGGATAAACTCTTCCTGTGATATACAAATCAATAATTAAAATTGTTTAGAAATAGTCGCTCAAGGAACACATGTATTATCTAAAGCACTGTCTTTTTAGGAAATTATTAAAAATTAAAACCAGCTCATTAAAAGACATATGCAAAACAATTTTTTTCATGTAAAGATTCGATGGATAAACTCTTCCTGTGATATACAAATCAATAATTAAAATTGTTTAGAAATAGTCGCTCAAGGAACACATGTATTATCTAAAGCACGGTCTTTTTAGGAAATTATTAAAAATTAAAACCATCTCATTGTAAGAAATATGCAAAACAATTTTTTTCATGTAAAGATTCGATGGATAAACTCTTCCTGTGATATACAAATCAATAATTAAAATGGTTTAGAAATAGTCGCTCAAGGAACACATGTATTATCTAAAGCACTGTCTTTTTAGGAAATTATTAAAAATTAAAACCAGCTCATTAAAAGACATATGCAAAACAATTTTTTTCATGTAAAGATTCGATGGATAAACTCTTCCTGTGATATACAAATCAATAATTAAAATTGTTTAGAAATAGTCGCTCAAGGAACACATGTATTATCTAAAGCACTGTCTTTTTAGGAAATTATTAAAAATTAAAACCAGCTCATTAAAAGATATATGCAAAACAATTTTTTTCATGTAAAGATTCGATGGATAAACTCTTCCTGTGATATACAAATCAATAATTAAAATTGTTTAGAAATAGTCGCTCAAGGAACACATGTATTATCTAAAGCACGGTCTTTTTAGGAAATTATTAAAAATTAAAACCATCTCATTGTAAGAAATATGCAAAACAATTTTTTTCATGTAAAGATTCGATGGATAAACTCTTCCTGTGATATACAAATCAATAATTAAAATGGTTTAGAAATAGTCGCTCAAGGAACACATGTATTATCTAAAGCACTGTCTTTTTAGGAAATTATTAAAAATTAAAACCAGCTCATTAAAAGACATATGCAAAACAATTTTTTTCATGTAAAGATTCGATGGATAAACTCTTCCTGTGATATACAAATCAATAATTAAAATTGTTTAGAAATAGTCGCTTAAGGAACACATGTATTATCTAAAGCACTGTCTTTTTAGGAAATTATTAAAAATTAAAACCAGCTCATTAAAAGATATATGCAAAACAATTTTTTTCATGTAAAGATTCGATGGATAAACTCTTCCTGTGATATACAAATCAATAATTAAAATTGTTTAGAAATAGTCGCTCAAGGAACACATGTATTATCTAAAGCACGGTCGTTTTTTGAAATTATTAAAAATTAAAACCAGCTCATTAAAAGACATATGCAAAACAATTTTTTTCATGTAAAGATTCGATGGATAAACTCTTCCTGTGATATACAAATCAATAATTAAAATTGTTTAGAAATAGTCGCTCAAGAAACACATGTAATATCTAAAGCACGGTCGTTTTTTGAAACTATTAAAAATTAAAACCAGCTCATTAAAAGACATATGCAAAACAATTTTTTTCATGTAAAGATTCGATGGATAAACTCTTCCTGTGATATACAAATCAATAATTAAAATTGTTTAGAAATAGTCGCTCAAGGAACACATGTATTATCTAAAGCACGGTCTTTTTAGGAAATTATTAAAAATTAAAACCATCTCATTGAAAGACATATGCAAAACAATTTTTTTCATGTAAAGATTCGATGGATAAACTCTTCCTGTGATATACAAATCTATAATTAAAATTGTTTAGAAATAGTCGCTCAAGGAACACATGTATTATCTAAAGCACTGTCTTTTTAGGAAATTATTAAAAATTAAAACCAGCTCATTAAAAGACATATGCAAAACAATTTTTTCATGTAAAGATTCGATGGATAAACTCTTCCTGTGATATACAAATCAATAATTAAAATTGTTTAGAAATAGTCGCTCAAGGAACACATGTATTATCTAAAGCACAGTCGTTTTTTGAAATTATTAAAAATTAAAACCAGCTCATTAAAAGACATATGCAAAACAATTTTTTTCATGTAAAGATTCGATGGATAAACTCTTCCTGTGATATACAAATCAATAATTAAAATTGTTTAGAAATAGTCGCTCAAGGAACACATGTAATATCTAAAGCACGGTCGTTTTTTGAAACTATTAAAAATTAAAACCAGCTCATTAAAAGACATATGCAAAACAATTTTTTTCATGTAAAGATTCGATGGATAAACTCTTCCTGTGATATACAAATCAATAATTAAAATTGTTTAGAAATAGTCGCTCAAGGAACACATGTATTATCTAAAGCACGGTCTTTTTAGGAAATCATTAAAAATTAAAACCAGCTCATTAAAACACATATGCAAAACAATTTTTTTCATGTAAAGATTCGATGGATAAACTCTTCCTGTGATATACAAATCAATAATTAAAATTGTTTAGAAATAGTCGCTCAAGGAACACATGTATTATCTAAAGCACTGTCTTTTTAGGAAATTATTAAAAATTAAAACCAGCTCATTAAAAGACATATGCAAAACAATTTTTTTCATGTAAAGATTCGATGGATAAACTCTTCCTGTGATATACAAATCAATAATTAAAATTGTTTAGAAATAGTCGCTCAAGGAACACATGTATTATCTAAAGCACGGTCGTTTTTTGAAACTATTAAAACTTAAAACCAGCTCATTAAAAGACATATGCAAAACAATTTTTTTCATGTAAAGATTCGATGGATAAACTTTCCTGTGATATACAAATCAATAATTAAAATTGTTTAGAAATAGTCGCTCAAGGAACACATGTATTATCTAAAGCACTGTCTTTTTAGGAAATTATTAAAAATTAAAACCATCTTATTGAAAGACATATGCAAAACAATTTTTTTCATGTAAAGATTCGATGGATAAACTCTTCCTGTGATATACAAATCAATAATTAAAATTGTTTAGAAATAGTCGCTCAAGGAACACATGTATTATCTAAAGCACTGTCTTTTTAGGAAATTATTAAAAATTAAAACCATCTTATTGAAAGACATATGCAAAACAATTTTTTTCATGTAAAGATTCGATGGATAAACTCTTCCTGTGATATACAAATCAATAATTAAAATTGTTTAGAAATAGTCGCTCAAGGAACACATGTATTATCTAAAGCACTGTCTTTTTAGGAAATTATTAAAAATTAAAACCAGCTCATTAAAAGACATATGCAAAACAATTTTTTTCATGTAAAGATTCGATGGATAAACTCTTCCTGTGATATACAAATCAATAATTAAAATTGTTTAGAAATAGTCGCTCAAGGAACACATGTATTATCTAAAGCACGGTCTTTTTAGGAAATTATTAAAAATTAAAACCATCTCATTGTAAGAAATATGCAAAACAATTTTTTTCATGTAAAGATTCGATGGATAAACTCTTCCTGTGATATACAAATCAATAATTAAAATTGTTTAGAAATAGTCGCTCAAGGAACACATGTATTATCTAAAGCACTGTCTTTTTAGGAAATTATTAAAAATTAAAACCAGCTCATTAAAAGACATATGCAAAACAATTTTTTTCATGTAAAAATTCGATGGATAAACTCTTCCTGTGATATACAAATCAATAATTAAAATTGTTTAGAAATAGTCGCTCAAGGAACACATGTATTATCTAAAGCACTGTCTTTTTAGGAAATTATTAAAAATTAAAACCATCTTATTGAAAGACATATGCAAAACAATTTTTTTCATGTAAAGATTCGATGGATAAACTCTTCCTGTGATATACAAATCAATAATTAAAATTGTTTAGAAATAGTCGCTCAAAGAACACATGTATTATCTAAAGCACGGTCTTTTTAGGAAATTATTAAAAATTAAAACCATCTCATTGAAAGACATATGCAAAACAATTTTTTTCATGTAAAGATTCGATGGATAAACTCTTCCTGTGATATACAAATCTATAATTAAAATTGTTTGGAAATAGTCGCTCAAGGAACACATGTATTATCTAAAGCACTGGCTTTTTAGGAAATTATTAAAAATTAAAACCAGCTCATTAAAAGACATATGCAAAACAATTTTTTTCATGTAAAGATTCGATGGATAAACTCTTCCTGTGATATACAAATCAATAATTAAAATTGTTTAGAAATAGTCGCTCAAGGAACACATGTATTATCTAAAGCACGGTCTTTTTAGGAAATTATTAAAAATGAAAACCATCTCATTGTAAGACATATGCAAAACAATTTTTTTCATGTAAAGATTCGATGGATAAACTCTTCCTGTGATATACAAATCAATAATTAAAATTGTTTAGAAATAGTCGCTCAAGGAACACATGTATTATCTAAAGCACTGTCTTTTTAGGAAATTATTAAAAATTAAAACCAGCTCATTAAAAGACATATGCAAAACAATTTTTTTCATGTAAAGATTCGATGGATAAACTCTTCCTGTGATATACAAATCAATAATTAAAATTGTTTAGAAATAGTCGCTCAAGGAACACATGTATTATCTAAAGCACGGTCTTTTTAGGAAATTATTAAAAATTAAAACCAGCTCATTAAAAGACATATGCAAAACAATTTTTTTCATGTAAAGATTCGATGAATAAACTCTTCCTGTGATATACAAATCAATAATTAAAATTGTTTAGAAATAGTCGCTCAAGGAACACATGTATTATCTAAAGCACGGTCTTTTTAGGAAATTATTAAAAATTAAAACCATCTCATTGTAAGAAATATGCAAAACAATTTTTTTCATGTAAAGATTCGATGGATAAACTCTTCCTGTGATATACAAATCAATTATTAAAATTGTTTAGAAATAGTCGCTCAAGAAACACATGTATTATCTAAAGCACGGTCTTTTTAGGAAATTATTAAAAATTAAAACCATCTCATTGTAAGACATAATTATGCAAAACAATTTTTTTCATGTAAAGATTCGATGGATAAACTCTTCCTGTGATATACAAATCAATAATTAAAATTGTTTAGAAATAGTCGCTCAAGGAACACATGTATTATCTAAAGCACTGTATTTTTAGGAAATTATTAAAAATTAAAACCAGCTCATTAAAAGACATATGCAAAACAATTTTTTTCATGTAAAGATTCGATGGATAAACTCTTCCTGTGATATACAAATCAATAATTAAAATTGTTTAGAAATAGTCGCTCAAGGAACACATGTATTATCTAAAGCACTGTCTTTTTAGGAAATTATTAAAAATTAAAACCAGCTCATTAAAAGACATATGCAAAACAATTTTTTTCATGTAAAGATTCGATGGATAAACTCTTTCTGTGATATACAAATCAATAATTAAAATTGTTTAGAAATAGTCGCTCAAGGAACACATGTATTATCTAAAGCACGGTCTTTTTAGGAAATTATTAAAAATTAAAACCATCTCATTGTAAGAAATATGCAAAACAATTTTTTTCATGTAAAGATTCGATGGATAAACTCTTCCTGTGATATACAAATCAATAATTAAAATTGTTTAGAAATAGTCGCTCAAAGAACACATGTATTATCTAAAGCACGGTCTTTTTAGGAAATTATTAAAAATTAAAACCATCTCATTGAAAGACATATGCAAAACAATTTTTTTCATGTAAAGATTCGATGGATAAACTCTTCCTGTGATATACAAATCTATAATTAAAATTGTTTAGAAATAGTCGCTCAAGGAACACATGTATTATCTAAAGCACTGTCTTTTTAGGAAATTATTAAAAATTAAAACCATCTTATTGAAAGACATATGCAAAACAATTTTTTTCATGTAAAGATTCGATGGATAAACTCTTCCTGTGATATACAAATCAATAATTAAAATTGTTTAGAAATAGTCGCTCAAGGAACACATGTATTATCTAAAGCACTGTCTTTTTAGGAAATTATTAAAAATTAAAACCAGCTCATTAAAAGACATATGCAAAACAATTTTTTTCATGTAAAGATTCGATGGATAAACTCTTCCTGTGATATACAAATCAATAATTAAAATTGTTTAGAAATAGTCGCTCAAGGAACACATGTATTATCTAAAGCACGGTCTTTTTAGGAAATTATTAAAAATTAAAACCATCTCATTGTAAGAAATATGCAAAACAATTTTTTTCATGTAAAGATTCGATGGATAAACTCTTCCTGTGATATACAAATCAATAATTAAAATGGTTTAGAAATAGTCGCTCAAGGAACACATGTATTATCTAAAGCACTGTCTTTTTAGGAAATTATTAAAAATTAAAACCAGCTCATTAAAAGACATATGCAAAACAATTTTTTTCATGTAAAGATTCGATGGATAAACTCTTCCTGTGATATACAAATCAATAATTAAAATTGTTTAGAAATAGTCGCTCAAGGAACACATGTATTATCTAAAGCACTGTCTTTTTAGGAAATTATTAAAAATTAAAACCAGCTCATTAAAAGATATATGCAAAACAATTTTTTTCATGTAAAGATTCGATGGATAAACTCTTCCTGTGATATACAAATCAATAATTAAAATTGTTTAGAAATAGTCGCTCAAGGAACACATGTATTATCTAAAGCACGGTCGTTTTTTGAAATTATTAAAAATTAAAACCAGCTCATTAAAAGACATATGCAAAACAATTTTTTTCATGTAAAGATTCGATGGATAAACTCTTCCTGTGATATACAAATCAATTATTAAAATTGTTTAGAAATAGTCGCTCAAGAAACACATGTAATATCTAAAGCACGGTCGTTTTTTGAAACTATTAAAAATTAAAACCAGCTCATTAAAAGACATATGCAAAACAATTTTTTTCATGTAAAGATTCGATGGATAAACTCTTCCTGTGATATACAAATCAATAATTAAAATTGTTTAGAAATAGTCGCTCAAGGAACACATGTATTATCTAAAGCACGGTCTTTTTAGGAAATTATTAAAAATTAAAACCATCTCATTGAAAGACATATGCAAAACAATTTTTTTCATGTAAAGATTCGATGGATAAACTCTTCCTGTGATATACAAATCTATAATTAAAATTGTTTAGAAATAGTCGCTCAAGGAACACATGTATTATCTAAAGCACTGTCTTTTTAGGAAATTATTAAAAATTAAAACCAGCTCATTAAAAGACATATGCAAAACAATTTTTTTCATGTAAAGATTCGATGGATAAACTCTTCCTGTGATATACAAATCAATAATTAAAATTGTTTAGAAATAGTCGCTCAAGGAACACATGTATTATCTAAAGCACAGTCGTTTTTTGAAATTATTAAAAATTAAAACCAGCTCATTAAAAGACATATGCAAAACAATTTTTTTCATGTAAAGATTCGATGGATAAACTCTTCCTGTGATATACAAATCAATAATTAAAATTGTTTAGAAATAGTCGCTCAAGGAACACATGTAATATCTAAAGCACGGTCGTTTTTTGAAACTATTAAAAATTAAAACCAGCTCATTAAAAGACATATGCAAAACAATTTTTTTCATGTAAAGATTCGATGGATAAACTCTTCCTGTGATATACAAATCAATAATTAAAATTGTTTAGAAATAGTCGCTCAAGGAACACATGTATTATCTAAAGCACGGTCTTTTTAGGAAATCATTAAAAATTAAAACCAGCTCATTAAAACACATATGCAAAACAATTTTTTTCATGTAAAGATTCGATGGATAAACTCTTCCTGTGATATACAAATCAATAATTAAAATTGTTTAGAAATAGTCGCTCAAGGAACACATGTATTATCTAAAGCACTGTCTTTTTAGGAAATTATTAAAAATTAAAACCAGCTCATTAAAAGACATATGCAAAACAATTTTTTTCATGTAAAGATTCGATGGATAAACTCTTCCTGTGATATACAAATCAATAATTAAAATTGTTTAGAAATAGTCGCTCAAGGAACACATGTATTATCTAAAGCACGGTCGTTTTTTGAAACTATTAAAACTTAAAACCAGCTCATTAAAAGACATATGCAAAACAATTTTTTTCATGTAAAGATTCGATGGATAAACTTTCCTGTGATATACAAATCAATAATTAAAATTGTTTAGAAATAGTCGCTCAAGAAACACATGTATTATCTAAAGCACGGTCGTTTTTTAAAATTATTAAAAATTAAAACCAGCTCATTAAAAGACATATGCAAAACAATTTTTTTCATGTAAAGATTCGATGGATAAACTCTTCCTGTGATATACAAATCAATAATTAAAATTGTTTAGAAATAGTCGCTCAAGGAACACATGTATTATCTAAAGCACGGTCTTTTTAGGAAATTATTAAAAATTAAAACCAGCTCATTAAAAGACATATGCAAAACAATTTTTTTCATGTAAAGATTCGATGGATAAACTCTTCCTGTGATATACAAATCTATAATTAAAATTGTTTAGAAATAGTCGCTCAAGGAACACATGTATTATCTAAAGCACTGTCTTTTTAGGAAATTATTAAAAATTAAAACCATCTTATTGAAAGACATATGCAAAACAATTTTTTTCATGTAAAGATTCGATGGATAAACTCTTCCTGTGATATACAAATCAATAATTAAAATTGTTTAGAAATAGTCGCTCAAGGAACACATGTATTATCTAAAGCACTGTCTTTTTAGGAAATTATTAAAAATTAAAACCAGCTCATTAAAAGACATATGCAAAACAATTTTTTTCATGTAAAGATTCGATGGATAAACTCTTCCTGTGATATACAAATCAATAATTAAAATTGTTTAGAAATAGTCGCTCAAGGAACACATGTATTATCTAAAGCACGGTCTTTTTAGGAAATTATTAAAAATTAAAACCATCTCATTGTAAGAAATATGCAAAACAATTTTTTTCATGTAAAGATTCGATGGATAAACTCTTCCTGTGATATACAAATCAATAATTAAAATTGTTTAGAAATAGTCGCTCAAGGAACACATGTATTATCTAAAGCACTGTCTTTTTAGGAAATTATTAAAAATTAAAACCAGCTCATTAAAAGACATATGCAAAACAATTTTTTTCATGTAAAAATTCGATGGATAAACTCTTCCTGTGATATACAAATCAATAATTAAAATTGTTTAGAAATAGTCGCTCAAGGAACACATGTATTATCTAAAACACTGTCTTTTTAGGAAATTATTAAAAATTAAAACCATCTTATTGAAAGACATATGCAAAACAATTTTTTTCATGTAAAGATTCGATGGATAAACTCTTCCTGTGATATACAAATCAATAATTAAAATTGTTTAGAAATAGTCGCTCAAAGAACACATGTATTATCTAAAGCACGGTCTTTTTAGGAAATTATTAAAAATTAAAACCATCTCATTGAAAGACATATGCAAAACAATTTTTTTCATGTAAAGATTCGATGGATAAACTCTTCCTGTGATATACAAATCTATAATTAAAATTGTTTAGAAATAGTCGCTCAAGGAACACATGTATTATCTAAAGCACTGTCTTTTTAGGAAATTATTAAAAATTAAAACCAGCTCATTAAAAGACATATGCAAAACAATTTTTTTCATGTAAAGATTCGATGGATAAACTCTTCCTGTGATATACAAATCAATAATTAAAATTGTTTAGAAATAGTCGCTCAAGGAACACATGTATTATCTAAAGCACGGTCTTTTTAGGAAATTATTAAAAATGAAAACCATCTCATTGTAAGACATATGCAAAACAATTTTTTTCATGTAAAGATTCGATGGATAAACTCTTCCTGTGATATACAAATCAATAATTAAAATTGTTTAGAAATAGTCGCTCAAGGAACACATGTATTATCTAAAGCACTGTCTTTTTAGGAAATTATTAAAAATTAAAACCAGCTCATTAAAAGACATATGCAAAACAATTTTTTTCATGTAAAGATTCGATGAATAAACTCTTCCTGTGATATACAAATCAATAATTAAAATTGTTTAGAAATAGTCGCTCAAGGAACACATGTATTATCTAAAGCACGGTCTTTTTAGGAAATTATTAAAAATTAAAACCATCTCATTGTAAGAAATATGCAAAACAATTTTTTTCATGTAAAGATTCGATGGATAAACTCTTCCTGTGATATACAAATCAATTATTAAAATTGTTTAGAAATAGTCGCTCAAGAAACACATGTATTATCTAAAGCACGGTCTTTTTAGGAAATTATTAAAAATTAAAACCATCTCATTGTAAGACATATGCAAAACAATTTTTTTCATGTAAAGATTCGATGGATAAACTCTTCCTGTGATATACAAATCAATAATTAAAATTGTTTAGAAATAGTCGCTCAAGGAACACATGTATTATCTAAAGCACTGTCTTTTTAGGAAATTATTAAAAATTAAAACCAGCTCATTAAAAGACATATGCAAAACAATTTTTTTCATGTAAAAATTCGATGGATAAACTCTTCCTGTGATATACAAATCAATAATTAAAATTGTTTAGAAATAGTCGCTCAAGGAACACATGTATTATCTAAAGCACTGTCTTTTTAGGAAATTATTAAAAATTAAAACCATCTTATTGAAAGACATATGCAAAACAATTTTTTTCATGTAAAGATTCGATGGATAAACTCTTCCTGTGATATACAAATCAATAATTAAAATTGTTTAGAAATAGTCGCTTAAAGAACACATGTATTATCTAAAGCACGGTCTTTTTAGGAAATTATTAAAAATTAAAACCATCTCATTGAAAGACATATGCAAAACAATTTTTTTCATGTAAAGATTCGATGGATAAACTCTTCCTGTGATATACAAATCAATACCTAATTAAAATTGTTTAGAAATAGTCGCTCAAGGAACACATGTATTATCTAAAGCACTGGCTTTTTAGGAAATTATTAAAAATTAAAACCAGCTCATTAAAAGACATATGCAAAACAATTTTTTTCATGTAAAGATTCGATGGATAAACTCTTCCTGTGATATACAAATCAATAATTAAAATTGTTTAGAAATAGTCGCTCAAGGAACACATGTATTATCTAAAGCACGGTCTTTTTAGGAAATTATTAAAAATGAAAACCATCTCATTGTAAGACATATGCAAAACAATTTTTTTCATGTAAAGATTCGATGGATAAACTCTTCCTGTGATATACAAATCAATAATTAAAATTGTTTAGAAATAGTCGCTCAAGGAACACATGTATTATCTAAAGCACTGTCTTTTTAGGAAATTATTAAAAATTAAAACCAGCTCATTAAAAGACATATGCAAAACAATTTTTTTCATGTAAAGATTCGATGGATAAACTCTTCCTGTGATATACAAATCAATAATTAAAATTGTTTAGAAATAGTCGCTCAAGGAACACATGTATTATCTAAAGCACGGTCTTTTTAGGAAATTATTAAAAATTAAAACCAGCTCATTAAAAGACATATGCAAAACAATTTTTTTCATGTAAAGATTCGATGAATAAACTCTTCCTGTGATATACAAATCAATAATTAAAATTGTTTAGAAATAGTCGCTCAAGGAACACATGTATTATCTAAAGCACGGTCTTTTTAGGAAATTATTAAAAATTAAAACCATCTCATTGTAAGAAATATGCAAAACAATTTTTTTCATGTAAAGATTCGATGGATAAACTCTTCCTGTGATATACAAATCAATTATTAAAATTGTTTAGAAATAGTCGCTCAAGAAACACATGTATTATCTAAAGCACGGTCTTTTTAGGAAATTATTAAAAATTAAAACCATCTCATTGTAAGACATATGCAAAACAATTTTTTTCATGTAAAGATTCGATGGATAAACTCTTCCTGTGATATACAAATCAATAATTAAAATTGTTTAGAAATAGTCGCTCAAGGAACACATGTATTATCTAAAGCACTGTATTTTTAGGAAATTATTAAAAATTAAAACCAGCTCATTAAAAGACATATGCAAAACAATTTTTTTCATGTAAAGATTCGATGGATAAACTCTTCCTGTGATATACAAATCAATAATTAAAATTGTTTAGAAATAGTCGCTCAAGGAACACATGTATTATCTAAAGCACTGTCTTTTTAGGAAATTATTAAAAATTAAAACCGGCTCATTAAAAGACATATGCAAAACAATTTTTTTCATGTAAAGATTCGATGGATAAACTCTTTCTGTGATATACAAATCAATAATTAAAATTGTTTAGAAATAGTCGCTCAAGGAACACATGTATTATCTAAAGCACGGTCTTTTTAGGAAATTATTAAAAATTAAAACCATCTCATTGTAAGAAATATGCAAAACAATTTTTTTCATGTAAAGATTCGATGGATAAACTCTTCCTGTGATATACAAATCAATAATTAAAATTGTTTAGAAATAGTCGCTCAAAGAACACATGTATTATCTAAAGCACGGTCTTTTTAGGAAATTATTAAAAATTAAAACCATCTCATTGAAAGACATATGCAAAACAATTTTTTTCATGTAAAGATTCGATGGATAAACTCTTCCTGTGATATACAAATCTATAATTAAAATTGTTTAGAAATAGTCGCTCAAGGAACACATGTATTATCTAAAGCACTGTCTTTTTAGGAAATTATTAAAAATTAAAACCATCTTATTGAAAGACATATGCAAAACAATTTTTTTCATGTAAAGATTCGATGGATAAACTCTTCCTGTGATATACAAATCAATAATTAAAATTGTTTAGAAATAGTCGCTCAAGGAACACATGTATTATCTAAAGCACGGTCTTTTTAGGAAATTATTAAAAATTAAAACCATCTCATTGTAAGAAATATGCAAAACAATTTTTTTCATGTAAAGATTCGATGGATAAACTCTTCCTGTGATATACAAATCAATAATTAAAATGGTTTAGAAATAGTCGCTCAAGGAACACATGTATTATCTAAAGCACTGTCTTTTTAGGAAATTATTAAAAATTAAAACCAGCTCATTAAAAGACATATGCAAAACAATTTTTTTCATGTAAAGATTCGATGGATAAACTCTTCCTGTGATATACAAATCAATAATTAAAATTGTTTAGAAATAGTCGCTCAAGGAACACATGTATTATCTAAAGCACTGTCTTTTTAGGAAATTATTAAAAATTAAAACCAGCTCATTAAAAGATATATGCAAAACAATTTTTTTCATGTAAAGATTCGATGGATAAACTCTTCCTGTGATATACAAATCAATAATTAAAATTGTTTAGAAATAGTCGCTCAAGGAACACATGTATTATCTAAAGCACGGTCGTTTTTTGAAATTATTAAAAATTAAAACCAGCTCATTAAAAGACATATGCAAAACAATTTTTTTCATGTAAAGATTCGATGGATAAACTCTTCCTGTGATATACAAATCAATAATTAAAATTGTTTAGAAATAGTCGCTCAAGAAACACATGTAATATCTAAAGCACGGTCGTTTTTTGAAACTATTAAAAATTAAAACCAGCTCATTAAAAGACATATGCAAAACAATTTTTTTCATGTAAAGATTCGATGGATAAACTCTTCCTGTGATATACAAATCAATAATTAAAATTGTTTAGAAATAGTCGCTCAAGGAACACATGTATTATCTAAAGCACGGTCTTTTTAGGAAATTATTAAAAATTAAAACCATCTCATTGAAAGACATATGCAAAACAATTTTTTTCATGTAAAGATTCGATGGATAAACTCTTCCTGTGATATACAAATCTATAATTAAAATTGTTTAGAAATAGTCGCTCAAGGAACACATGTATTATCTAAAGCACTGTCTTTTTAGGAAATTATTAAAAATTAAAACCAGCTCATTAAAAGACATATGCAAAACAATTTTTTTCATGTAAAGATTCGATGGATAAACTCTTCCTGTGATATACAAATCAATAATTAAAATTGTTTAGAAATAGTCGCTCAAGGAACACATGTATTATCTAAAGCACAGTCGTTTTTTGAAATTATTAAAAATTAAAACCAGCTCATTAAAAGACATATGCAAAACAATTTTTTTCATGTAAAGATTCGATGGATAAACTCTTCCTGTGATATACAAATCAATAATTAAAATTGTTTAGAAATAGTCGCTCAAGGAACACATGTAATATCTAAAGCACGGTCGTTTTTTGAAACTATTAAAAATTAAAACCAGCTCATTAAAAGACATATGCAAAACAATTTTTTTCATGTAAAGATTCGATGGATAAACTCTTCCTGTGATATACAAATCAATAATTAAAATTGTTTAGAAATAGTCGCTCAAGGAACACATGTATTATCTAAAGCACGGTCTTTTTAGGAAATCATTAAAAATTAAAACCAGCTCATTAAAACACATATGCAAAACAATTTTTTTCATGTAAAGATTCGATGGATAAACTCTTCCTGTGATATACAAATCAATAATTAAAATTGTTTAGAAATAGTCGCTCAAGGAACACATGTATTATCTAAAGCACTGTCTTTTTAGGAAATTATTAAAAATTAAAACCAGCTCATTAAAAGACATATGCAAAACAATTTTTTTCATGTAAAGATTCGATGGATAAACTCTTCCTGTGATATACAAATCAATAATTAAAATTGTTTAGAAATAGTCGCTCAAGGAACACATGTATTATCTAAAGCACGGTCGTTTTTTGAAACTATTAAAACTTAAAACCAGCTCATTAAAAGACATATGCAAAACAATTTTTTTCATGTAAAGATTCGATGGATAAACTTTCCTGTGATATACAAATCAATAATTAAAATTGTTTAGAAATAGTCGCTCAAGAAACACATGTATTATCTAAAGCACGGTCGTTTTTTAAAATTATTAAAAATTAAAACCAGCTCATTAAAAGACATATGCAAAACAATTTTTTTCATGTAAAGATTCGATGGATAAACTCTTCCTGTGATATACAAATCAATAATTAAAATTGTTTAGAAATAGTCGCTCAAGGAACACATGTATTATCTAAAGCACGGTCTTTTTAGGAAATTATTAAAAATTAAAACCAGCTCATTAAAAGACATATGCAAAACAATTTTTTTCATGTAAAGATTCGATGGATAAACTCTTCCTGTGATATACAAATCTATAATTAAAATTGTTTAGAAATAGTCGCTCAAGGAACACATGTATTATCTAAAGCACTGTCTTTTTAGGAAATTATTAAAAATTAAAACCATCTTATTGAAAGACATATGCAAAACAATTTTTTTCATGTAAAGATTCGATGGATAAACTCTTCCTGTGATATACAAATCAATAATTAAAATTGTTTAGAAATAGTCGCTCAAGGAACACATGTATTATCTAAAGCACTGTCTTTTTAGGAAATTATTAAAAATTAAAACCAGCTCATTAAAAGACATATGCAAAACAATTTTTTTCATGTAAAGATTCGATGGATAAACTCTTCCTGTGATATACAAATCAATAATTAAAATTGTTTAGAAATAGTCGCTCAAGGAACACATGTATTATCTAAAGCACGGTCTTTTTAGGAAATTATTAAAAATTAAAACCATCTCATTGTAAGAAATATGCAAAACAATTTTTTTCATGTAAAGATTCGATGGATAAACTCTTCCTGTGATATACAAATCAATAATTAAAATTGTTTAGAAATAGTCGCTCAAGGAACACATGTATTATCTAAAGCACTGTCTTTTTAGGAAATTATTAAAAATTAAAACCAGCTCATTAAAAGACATATGCAAAACAATTTTTTTCATGTAAAAATTCGATGGATAAACTCTTCCTGTGATATACAAATCAATAATTAAAATTGTTTAGAAATAGTCGCTCAAGGAACACATGTATTATCTAAAACACTGTCTTTTTAGGAAATTATTAAAAATTAAAACCATCTTATTGAAAGACATATGCAAAACAATTTTTTTCATGTAAAGATTCGATGGATAAACTCTTCCTGTGATATACAAATCAATAATTAAAATTGTTTAGAAATAGTCGCTCAAAGAACACATGTATTATCTAAAGCACGGTCTTTTTAGGAAATTATTAAAAATTAAAACCATCTCATTGAAAGACATATGCAAAACAATTTTTTTCATGTAAAGATTCGATGGATAAACTCTTCCTGTGATATACAAATCTATAATTAAAATTGTTTAGAAATAGTCGCTCAAGGAACACATGTATTATCTAAAGCACTGTCTTTTTAGGAAATTATTAAAAATTAAAACCAGCTCATTAAAAGACATATGCAAAACAATTTTTTTCATGTAAAGATTCGATGGATAAACTCTTCCTGTGATATACAAATCAATAATTAAAATTGTTTAGAAATAGTCGCTCAAGGAACACATGTATTATCTAAAGCACGGTCTTTTTAGGAAATTATTAAAAATGAAAACCATCTCATTGTAAGACATATGCAAAACAATTTTTTTCATGTAAAGATTCGATGGATAAACTCTTCCTGTGATATACAAATCAATAATTAAAATTGTTTAGAAATAGTCGCTCAAGGAACACATGTATTATCTAAAGCACTGTCTTTTTAGGAAATTATTAAAAATTAAAACCAGCTCATTAAAAGACATATGCAAAACAATTTTTTTCATGTAAAGATTCGATGGATAAACTCTTCCTGTGATATACAAATCAATAATTAAAATTGTTTAGAAATAGTCGCTCAAGGAACACATGTATTATCTAAAGCACGGTCTTTTTAGGAAATTATTAAAAATTAAAACCAGCTCATTAAAAGACATATGCAAAACAATTTTTTTCATGTAAAGATTCGATGGATAAACTCTTCCTGTGATATACAAATCAATAATTAAAATTGTTTAGAAATAGTCGCTCAAGGAACACATGTATTATCTAAAGCACGGTCTTTTTAGGAAATTATTAAAAATTAAAACCATCTCATTGTAAGAAATATGCAAAACAATTTTTTTCATGTAAAGATTCGATGGATAAACTCTTCCTGTGATATACAAATCAATTATTAAAATTGTTTAGAAATAGTCGCTCAAGAAACACATGTATTATCTAAAGCACGGTCTTTTTAGGAAATTATTAAAAATTAAAACCATCTCATTGTAAGACATATGCAAAACAATTTTTTTCATGTAAAGATTCGATGGATAAACTCTTCCTGTGATATACAAATCAATAATTAAAATTGTTTAGAAATAGTCGCTCAAGGAACACATGTATTATCTAAAGCACTGTATTTTTAGGAAATTATTAAAAATTAAAACCAGCTCATTAAAAGACATATGCAAAACAATTTTTTTCATGTAAAGATTCGATGGATAAACTCTTCCTGTGATATACAAATCAATAATTAAAATTGTTTAGAAATAGTCGCTCAAGGAACACATGTATTATCTAAAGCACTGTCTTTTTAGGAAATTATTAAAAATTAAAACCAGCTCATTAAAAGACATATGCAAAACAATTTTTTTCATGTAAAGATTCGATGGATAAACTCTTTCTGTGATATACAAATCAATAATTAAAATTGTTTAGAAATAGTCGCTCAAGGAACACATGTATTATCTAAAGCACGGTCTTTTTAGGAAATTATTAAAAATTAAAACCATCTCATTGTAAGAAATATGCAAAACAATTTTTTTCATGTAAAGATTCGATGGATAAACTCTTCCTGTGATATACAAATCAATAATTAAAATTGTTTAGAAATAGTCGCTCAAAGAACACATGTATTATCTAAAGCACGGTCTTTTTAGGAAATTATTAAAAATTAAAACCATCTCATTGAAAGACATATGCAAAACAATTTTTTTCATGTAAAGATTCGATGGATAAACTCTTCCTGTGATATACAAATCTATAATTAAAATTGTTTAGAAATAGTCGCTCAAGGAACACATGTATTATCTAAAGCACTGTCTTTTTAGGAAATTATTAAAAATTAAAACCATCTTATTGAAAGACATATGCAAAACAATTTTTTTCATGTAAAGATTCGATGGATAAACTCTTCCTGTGATATACAAATCAATAATTAAAATTGTTTAGAAATAGTCGCTCAAGGAACACATGTATTATCTAAAGCACTGTCTTTTTAGGAAATTATTAAAAATTAAAACCATCTTATTGAAAGACATATGCAAAACAATTTTTTTCATGTAAAGATTCGATGGATAAACTCTTCCTGTGATATACAAATCAATAATTAAAATTGTTTAGAAATAGTCGCTCAAGGAACACATGTATTATCTAAAGCACTGTCTTTTTAGGAAATTATTAAAAATTAAAACCAGCTCATTAAAAGACATATGCAAAACAATTTTTTTCATGTAAAGATTCGATGGATAAACTCTTCCTGTGATATACAAATCAATAATTAAAATTGTTTAGAAATAGTCGCTCAAGGAACACATGTATTATCTAAAGCACGGTCTTTTTAGGAAATTATTAAAAATTAAAACCATCTCATTGTAAGAAATATGCAAAACAATTTTTTTCATGTAAAGATTCGATGGATAAACTCTTCCTGTGATATACAAATCAATAATTAAAATTGTTTAGAAATAGTCGCTCAAGGAACACATGTATTATCTAAAGCACTGTCTTTTTAGGAAATTATTAAAAATTAAAACCAGCTCATTAAAAGACATATGCAAAACAATTTTTTTCATGTAAAAATTCGATGGATAAACTCTTCCTGTGATATACAAATCAATAATTAAAATTGTTTAGAAATAGTCGCTCAAGGAACACATGTATTATCTAAAGCACTGTCTTTTTAGGAAATTATTAAAAATTAAAACCATCTTATTGAAAGACATATGCAAAACAATTTTTTTCATGTAAAGATTCGATGGATAAACTCTTCCTGTGATATACAAATCAATAATTAAAATTGTTTAGAAATAGTCGCTCAAAGAACACATGTATTATCTAAAGCACGGTCTTTTTAGGAAATTATTAAAAATTAAAACCATCTCATTGAAAGACATATGCAAAACAATTTTTTTCATGTAAAGATTCGATGGATAAACTCTTCCTGTGATATACAAATCTATAATTAAAATTGTTTAGAAATAGTCGCTCAAGGAACACATGTATTATCTAAAGCACTGGCTTTTTAGGAAATTATTAAAAATTAAAACCAGCTCATTAAAAGACATATGCAAAACAATTTTTTTCATGTAAAGATTCGATGGATAAACTCTTCCTGTGATATACAAATCAATAATTAAAATTGTTTAGAAATAGTCGCTCAAGGAACACATGTATTATCTAAAGCACGGTCTTTTTAGGAAATTATTAAAAATGAAAACCATCTCATTGTAAGACATATGCAAAACAATTTTTTTCATGTAAAGATTCGATGGATAAACTCTTCCTGTGATATACAAATCAATAATTAAAATTGTTTAGAAATAGTCGCTCAAGGAACACATGTATTATCTAAAGCACTGTCTTTTTAGGAAATTATTAAAAATTAAAACCAGCTCATTAAAAGACATATGCAAAACAATTTTTTTCATGTAAAGATTCGATGGATAAACTCTTCCTGTGATATACAAATCAATAATTAAAATTGTTTAGAAATAGTCGCTCAAGGAACACATGTATTATCTAAAGCACGGTCTTTTTAGGAAATTATTAAAAATTAAAACCAGCTCATTAAAAGACATATGCAAAACAATTTTTTTCATGTAAAGATTCGATGAATAAACTCTTCCTGTGATATACAAATCAATAATTAAAATTGTTTAGAAATAGTCGCTCAAGGAACACATGTATTATCTAAAGCACGGTCTTTTTAGGAAATTATTAAAAATTAAAACCATCTCATTGTAAGAAATATGCAAAACAATTTTTTTCATGTAAAGATTCGATGGATAAACTCTTCCTGTGATATACAAATCAATTATTAAAATTGTTTAGAAATAGTCGCTCAAGAAACACATGTATTATCTAAAGCACGGTCTTTTTAGGAAATTATTAAAAATTAAAACCATCTCATTGTAAGACATATGCAAAACAATTTTTTTCATGTAAAGATTCGATGGATAAACTCTTCCTGTGATATACAAATCAATAATTAAAATTGTTTAGAAATAGTCGCTCAAGGAACACATGTATTATCTAAAGCACTGTATTTTTAGGAAATTATTAAAAATTAAAACCAGCTCATTAAAAGACATATGCAAAACAATTTTTTTCATGTAAAGATTCGATGGATAAACTCTTCCTGTGATATACAAATCAATAATTAAAATTGTTTAGAAATAGTCGCTCAAGGAACACATGTATTATCTAAAGCACTGTCTTTTTAGGAAATTATTAAAAATTAAAACCAGCTCATTAAAAGACATATGCAAAACAATTTTTTTCATGTAAAGATTCGATGGATAAACTCTTTCTGTGATATACAAATCAATAATTAAAATTGTTTAGAAATAGTCGCTCAAGGAACACATGTATTATCTAAAGCACGGTCTTTTTAGGAAATTATTAAAAATTAAAACCATCTCATTGTAAGAAATATGCAAAACAATTTTTTTCATGTAAAGATTCGATGGATAAACTCTTCCTGTGATATACAAATCAATAATTAAAATTGTTTAGAAATAGTCGCTCAAAGAACACATGTATTATCTAAAGCACGGTCTTTTTAGGAAATTATTAAAAATTAAAACCATCTCATTGAAAGACATATGCAAAACAATTTTTTTCATGTAAAGATTCGATGGATAAACTCTTCCTGTGATATACAAATCTATAATTAAAATTGTTTAGAAATAGTCGCTCAAGGAACACATGTATTATCTAAAGCACTGTCTTTTTAGGAAATTATTAAAAATTAAAACCATCTTATTGAAAGACATATGCAAAACAATTTTTTTCATGTAAAGATTCGATGGATAAACTCTTCCTGTGATATACAAATCAATAATTAAAATTGTTTAGAAATAGTCGCTCAAGGAACACATGTATTATCTAAAGCACTGTCTTTTTAGGAAATTATTAAAAATTAAAACCAGCTCATTAAAAGACATATGCAAAACAATTTTTTTCATGTAAAGATTCGATGGATAAACTCTTCCTGTGATATACAAATCAATAATTAAAATTGTTTAGAAATAGTCGCTCAAGGAACACATGTATTATCTAAAGCACGGTCTTTTTAGGAAATTATTAAAAATTAAAACCATCTCATTGTAAGAAATATGCAAAACAATTTTTTTCATGTAAAGATTCGATGGATAAACTCTTCCTGTGATATACAAATCAATAATTAAAATGGTTTAGAAATAGTCGCTCAAGGAACACATGTATTATCTAAAGCACTGTCTTTTTAGGAAATTATTAAAAATTAAAACCAGCTCATTAAAAGACATATGCAAAACAATTTTTTTCATGTAAAGATTCGATGGATAAACTCTTCCTGTGATATACAAATCAATAATTAAAATTGTTTAGAAATAGTCGCTCAAGGAACACATGTATTATCTAAAGCACTGTCTTTTTAGGAAATTATTAAAAATTAAAACCAGCTCATTAAAAGATATATGCAAAACAATTTTTTTCATGTAAAGATTCGATGGATAAACTCTTCCTGTGATATACAAATCAATAATTAAAATTGTTTAGAAATAGTCGCTCAAGGAACACATGTATTATCTAAAGCACGGTCGTTTTTTGAAATTATTAAAAATTAAAACCAGCTCATTAAAAGACATATGCAAAACAATTTTTTTCATGTAAAGATTCGATGGATAAACTCTTCCTGTGATATACAAATCAATAATTAAAATTGTTTAGAAATAGTCGCTCAAGAAACACATGTAATATCTAAAGCACGGTCGTTTTTTGAAACTATTAAAAATTAAAACCAGCTCATTAAAAGACATATGCAAAACAATTTTTTTCATGTAAAGATTCGATGGATAAACTCTTCCTGTGATATACAAATCAATAATTAAAATTGTTTAGAAATAGTCGCTCAAGAAACACATGTATTATCTAAAGCACGGTCTTTTTAGGAAATTATTAAAAATTAAAACCATCTCATTGTAAGACATATGCAAAACAATTTTTTTCATGTAAAGATTCGATGGATAAACTCTTTCTGTGATATACAAATCAATAATTAAAATTGTTTAGAAATAGTCGCTCAAGGAACACATGTATTATCTAAAGCACTGTCTTTTTAGGAAATTATTAAAAATTAAAACCAGCTCATTAAAAGACATATGCAAAACAATTTTTTTCATGTAAAGATTCGATGGATAAACTCTTCCTGTGATATACAAATCAATAATTAAAATTGTTTAGAAATAGTCGCTCAAGGAACACATGTATTATCTAAAGCACGGTCTTTTTAGGACATTATTAAAAATGAAAACCATCTCATTGTAAGACATATGCAAAACAATTTTTTTCATGTAAAGATTCGATGGATAAACTCTTCCTGTGATATACAAATCAATAATTAAAATTGTTTAGAAATAGTCGCTCAAGGAACACATGTATTATCTAAAGCACTGTCTTTTTAGGAAATTATTAAAAATTAAAACCAGCTCATTAAAAGACATATGCAAAACAATTTTTTTCATGTAAAGATTCGATGGATAAACTCTTCCTGTGATATACAAATCAATAATTAAAATTGTTTAGAAATAGTCGCTCAAGGAACACATGTATTATCTAAAGCACGGTCTTTTTAGGAAATTATTAAAAATTAAAACCATCTCATTGTAAGAAATATGCAAAACAATTTTTTTCATGTAAAGATTCGATGGATAAACTCTTCCTGTGATATACAAATCAATTATTAAAATTGTTTAGAAATAGTCGCTCAAGAAACACATGTATTATCTAAAGCACGGTCTTTTTAGGAAATTATTAAAAATTAAAACCATCTCATTGTAAGACATATGCAAAACAATTTTTTTCATGTAAAGATTCGATGGATAAACTCTTCCTGTGATATACAAATCAATAATTAAAATTGTTTGGAAATAGTCGCTCAAGGAACACATGTATTATCTAAAGCACGGTCTTTTAAGGAAATTATTAAAAATTAAAACCAGCTCATTAAAAGACATATGCAAAACAATTTTTTTCATGTAAAGATTCGATGGATAAACTCTTCCTGTGATATACAAATCAATAATTAAAATTGTTTAGAAATAGTCGCTCAAGGAACACATGTATTATCTAAAGCACTGTCTTTTTAGGAAATTATTAAAAATTAAAACCAGCTCATTAAAAGACATATGCAAAACAATTTTTTTCATGTAAAGATTCGATGGATAAACTCTTCCTGTGATATACAAATCAATAATTAAAATTGTTTAGAAATAGTCGCTCAAGGAACACATGTATTATCTAAAGCACGGTCTTTTTAGGAAATTATTAAAAATTAAAACCAGCTCATTAAAAGACATATGCAAAACAATTTTTTTCATGTAAAGATTCGATGGATAAACTCTTCCTGTAATATACAAATCAATAATTAAAATTGTTTAGAAATAGTCGCTCAAGGAACACATGTAATATCTAAAGCACGGTCGTTTTTTGAAACTATTAAAAATTAAAACCAGCTCATTAAAAGACATATGCAAAACAATTTTTTTCATGTAAAGATTCGATGGATAAACTCTTCCTGTGATATACAAATCAATAATTAAAATTGTTTAGAAATAGTCGCTCAAGGAACACATGTATTATCTAAAGCACGGTCGTTTTTGAAATTATTAAAAATTAAAACCAGCTCATTAAAAGACATATGCAAAACAATTTTTTTCATGTAAAGATTCGATGGATAAACTCTTTCTGTGATATACAAATCAATAATTAAAATTGTTTAGAAATAGTCGCTCAAGGAACACATGTATTATCTAAAGCACGGTCTTTTTAGGAAATTATTAAAAATGAAAACCATCTCATTGTAAGACATATGCAAAACAATTTTTTTCATGTAAAGATTCGATGGATAAACTCTTCCTGTGATATACAAATCAATAATTAAAATTGTTTAGAAATAGTCGCTCAAGGAACACATGTATTATCTAAAGCACTGTCTTTTTAGGAAATTATTAAAAATTAAAACCAGCTCATTAAAAGACATATGCAAAACAATTTTTTTCATGTAAAGATTCGATGGATAAACTCTTCCTGTGATATACAAATCAATAATTAAAATTGTTTAGAAATAGTCGCTCAAGGAACACATGTATTATCTAAAGCACGGTCTTTTTAGGAAATTATTAAAAATTAAAACCATCTCATTGTAAGAAATATGCAAAACAATTTTTTTCATGTAAAGATTCGATGGATAAACTCTTCCTGTGATATACAAATCAATTATTAAAATTGTTTAGAAATAGTCGCTCAAGAAACACATGTATTATCTAAAGCACGGTCTTTTTAGGAAATTATTAAAAATTAAAACCATCTCATTGTAAGACATATGCAAAACAATTTTTTTCATGTAAAGATTCGATGGATAAACTCTTCCTGTGATATACAAATCAATAATTAAAATTGTTTGGAAATAGTCGCTCAAGGAACACATGTATTATCTAAAGCACGGTCTTTTAAGGAAATTATTAAAAATTAAAACCAGCTCATTAAAAGACATATGCAAAACAATTTTTTTCATGTAAAGATTCGATGGATAAACTCTTCCTGTGATATACAAATCAATAATTAAAATTGTTTAGAAATAGTCGCTCAAGGAACACATGTATTATCTAAAGCACTGTCTTTTTAGGAAATTATTAAAAATTAAAACCAGCTCATTAAAAGACATATGCAAAACAATTTTTTTCATGTAAAGATTCGATGGATAAACTCTTTCTGTGATATACAAATCAATAATTAAAATTGTTTAGAAATAGTCGCTCAAGGAACACATGTATTATCTAAAGCACGGTCTTTTTAGGAAATTATTAAAAATTAAAACCATCTCATTGTAAGAAATATGCAAAACAATTTTTTTCATGTAAAGATTCGATGGATAAACTCTTCCTGTGATATACAAATCAATAATTAAAATTGTTTAGAAATAGTCGCTCAAAGAACACATGTATTATCTAAAGCACTGTCTTTTTAGGAAATTATTAAAAATTAAAACCATCTCATTGAAAGACATATGCAAAACAATTTTTTTCATGTAAAGATTCGATGGATAAACTCTTCCTGTGATATACAAATCTATAATTAAAATTGTTTAGAAATAGTCGCTCAAGGAACACATGTATTATCTAAAGCACTGTCTTTTTAGGAAATTATTAAAAATTAAAACCAGCTCATTAAAAGATATATGCAAAACAATTTTTTTCATGTAAAGATTCGATGGATAAACTCTTCCTGTGATATACAAATCAATAATTAAAATTGTTTAGAAATAGTCGCTCAAGGAACACATGTATTATCTAAAGCACGGTCGTTTTTTGAAATTATTAAAAATTAAAACCAGCTCATTAAAAGACATATGCAAAACAATTTTTTTCATGTAAAGATTCGATGGATAAACTCTTCCTGTGATATACAAATCAATAATTAAAATTGTTTAGAAATAGTCGCTCAAGGAACACATGTAATATCTAAAGCACGGTCGTTTTTTGAAACTATTAAAAATTAAAACCAGCTCATTAAAAGACATATGCAAAACAATTTTTTTCATGTAAAGATTTGATGGATAAACTCTTCCTGTGATATACAAATCTATAATTAAAATTGTTTAGAAATAGTCGCTCAAGGAACACATGTATTATCTAAAGCACGGTCGTTTTTTGAAATTATTAAAAATTAAAACCAGCTCATTAAAAGACATATGCAAAACAATTTTTTTCATGTAAAGATTCGATGGATAAACTCTTCCTGTAATATACAAATCAATAATTAAAATTGTTTAGAAATAGTCGCTCAAGGAACACATGTAATATCTAAAGCACGGTCGTTTTTTGAAACTATTAAAAATTAAAACCAGCTCATTAAAAGACATATGCAAAACAATTTTTTTCATGTAAAGATTCGATGGATAAACGCTTCCTGTGATATACAAATCAATAATTAAAATTGTTTAGAAATAGTCGCTCAAGAAACACATGTATTATCTAAAGCACGGTCTTTTTAGGAAATTATTAAAAATTAAAACCATCTCATTGTAAGACATATGCAAAACAATTTTTTTCATGTAAAGATTCGATGGATAAACTCTTTCTGTGATATACAAATCAATAATTAAAATTGTTTAGAAATAGTCGCTCAAGGAACACATGTATTATCTAAAGCACTGTCTTTTTAGGAAATTATTAAAAATTAAAACCAGCTCATTAAAAGACATATGCAAAACAATTTTTTTCATGTAAAGATTCGATGGATAAACTCTTCCTGTGATATACAAATCAATAATTAAAATTGTTTAGAAATAGTCGCTCAAGGAACACATGTATTATCTAAAGCACGGTCTTTTTAGGAAATTATTAAAAATTAAAACCATCTCATTGTAAGACATATGCAAAACAATTTTTTTCATGTAAAGATTCGATGGATAAACTCTTCCTGTGATATACAAATCAATAATTAAAATTGTTTAGAAATAGTCGCTCAAGGAACACATGTATTATCTAAAGCACTGTATTTTTAGGAAATTATTAAAAATTAAAACCAGCTCATTAAAAGACATATGCAAAACAATTTTTTTCATGTAAAGATTCGATTGATAAACTCTTCCTGTGATATACAAATCAATAATTAAAATTGTTTAGAAATAGTCGCTCAAGGAACACATGTAATATCTAAAGCACGGTCGTTTTTTGAAACTATTAAAAATTAAAACCAGCTCATTAAAAGACATATGCAAAACAATTTTTTTCATGTAAAGATTCGATGGATAAACTCTTCCTGTGATATACAAATCAATAATTAAAATTGTTTAGAAATAGTCGCTCAAGGAACACATGTATTATCTAAAGCACGGTCTTTTTAGGAAATTATTAAAAATTAAAACCATCTCATTGTAAGACATATGCAAAACAATTTTTTTCATGTAAAGATTCGATGGATAAACTCTTTCTGTGATATACAAATCAATAATTAAAATTGTTTAGAAATAGTCGCTCAAGGAACACATGTATTATCTAAAGCACTGTCTTTTTAGGAAATTATTAAAAATTAAAACCAGCTCATTAAAAGACATATGCAAAACAATTTTTTTCATGTAAAGATTCGATGGATAAACTCTTCCTGTGGTATACAAATCAATAATTAAAATTGTTTAGAAATAGTCGCTCAAGGAACACATGTATTATCTAAAGCACGGTCTTTTTAGGAAATTATTAAAAATTAAAACCATCTCATTGTAAGACATATGCAAAACAATTTTTTTCATGTAAAGATTCGATGGATAAACTCTTCCTGTGATATACAAAGCAATAATTAAAATTGTTTAGAAATAGTCGCTCAAGGAACACATGTATTATCTAAAGCACTGTCTTTTTAGGAAATTATTAAAAATTAAAACCAGCTCATTAAAAGACATATGCAAAACAATTTTTTTCATGTAAAGATTCGATGGATAAACTCTTCCTGTGATATACAAATCAATAATTAAAATTGTTTAGAAATAGTCGCTCAAGGAACACATGTATTATCTAAAGCACGGTCGTTTTTTAAAATTATTAAAAATTAAAACCAGCTCATTAAAAGACATATGCAAAACAATTTTTTTCATGTAAAGATTCGATGGATAAACTCTTCCTGTGATATACAAATCAATAATTAAAATTGTTTAGAAATAGTCGCTCAAGGAACACATGTATTATCTAAAGCACGGTCGTTTTTTGAAACTATTAAAAATTAAAACCAGCTCATTAAAAGACATATGCAAAACAATTTTTTTCATGTAAAGATTCGATGGATAAACTCTTCCTGTGATATACAAATCAATAATTAAAATTGTTTAGAAATAGTCGCTCAAGGAACACATGTATTATCTAAAGCACGGTCTTTTTAGGAAATTATTAAAAATTAAAACCATCTCATTGTAAGACATATGCAAAACAATTTTTTTCATGTAAAGATTCGATGGATAAACTCTTTCTGTGATATACAAATCAATAATTAAAATTGTTTAGAAATAGTCGCTCAAGGAACACATGTATTATCTAAAGCACTGTCTTTTTAGGAAATTATTAAAAATTAAAACCAGCTCATTAAAAGACATATGCAAAACAATTTTTTTCATGTAAAGATTCGATGGATAAACTCTTCCTGTGATATACAAATCAATAATTAAAATTGTTTAGAAATAGTCGCTCAAGGAACACATGTATTATCTAAAGCACTGTCTTTTTAGGAAATTATTAAAAATTAAAACCATCTCATTGTAAGACATATGCAAAACAATTTTTTTCATGTAAAGATTCGATGGATAAACTCTTCCTGTGATATACAAATCAATAATTAAAATTGTTTAGAAATAGTCGCTCAAGGAACACATGTATTATCTAAAGCACTGTCTTTTTAGGAAATTATTAAAAATTAAAACCAGCTCATTAAAAGACATATGCAAAACAATTTTTTTCATGTAAAGATTCGATGGATAAACTCTTCCTGTGATATACAAATCAATAATTAAAATTGTTTAGAAATAGTCGCTCAAGGAACACATGTATTATCTAAAGCACGGTCTTTTTAGGAAATTATTAAAAATTAAAACCATCTCATTGTAAGACATATGCAAAACAATTTTTTTCATGTAAAGATTCGATGGATAAACTCTTCCTGTGATATACAAATCAATAATTAAAATTGTTTAGAAATAGTCGCTCAAGGAACACATGTATTATCTAAAGCACTGTCTTTTTAGGAAATTATTAAAAATTAAAACCAGCTCATTAAAAGACATATGCAAAACAATTTTTTTCATGTAAAGATTCGATGGATAAACTCTTCCTGTGATATACAAATCAATAATTAAAATTGTTTAGAAATAGTCGCTCAAGGAACACATGTATTATCTAAAGCACGGTCTTTTTAGGAAATTATTAAAAATTAAAACCATCTCATTGTAAGAAATATGCAAAACAATTTTTTTCATGTAAAGATTCGATGGATAAACTCTTCCTGTGATATACAAATCAATAATTAAAATTGTTTAGAAATAGTCGCTCAAGAAACACATGTATTATCTAAAGCACGGTCTTTTTAGGAAATTATTAAAAATTAAAACCATCTCATTGTAAGACATATGCAAAACAATTTTTTTCATGTAAAGATTCGTTGGATAAACTCTTCCTGTGATATACAAATCAATAATTAAAATTGTTTGGAAATAGTCGCTCAAGGAACACATGTATTATCTAAAGCACTGTCTTATTAGGAAATTATTAAAAATTAAAACCAGCTCATTAAAAGACATATGCAAAACAATTTTTTTCATGTAAAGATTCGATGGATAAACTCTTCCTGTGATATACAAATCAATAATTAAAATTGTTTAGAAATAGTCGCTCAAGGAACACATGTATTATCTAAAGCACTGTCTTTTTAGGAAATTATTAAAAATTAAAACCAGCTCATTAAAAGACATATGCAAAACAATTTTTTTCATGTAAAGATTCGATGGATAAACTCTTCCTGTGATATACAAATCAATAATTAAAATTGTTTAGAAATAGTCGCTCAAGGAACACATGTATTATCTAAAGCACGGTCTTTTTAGGAAATTATTAAAAATTAAAACCATCTCATTGTAAGACATATGCAAAACAATTTTTTTCATGTAAAGATTCGATGGATAAACTCTTTCTGTGATATACAAATCAATAATTAAAATTGTTTAGAAATAGTCGCTCAAGGAACACATGTATTATCTAAAGCACTGTCTTTTTAGGAAATTATTAAAAATTAAAACCAGCTCATTAAAAGACATATGCAAAACAATTTTTTTCATGTAAAGATTCGATGGATAAACTCTTCCTGTGGTATACAAATCAATAATTAAAATTGTTTAGAAATAGTCGCTCAAGGAACACATGTATTATCTAAAGCACGGTCTTTTTAGGAAATTATTAAAAATTAAAACCATCTCATTGTAAGACATATGCAAAACAATTTTTTTCATGTAAAGATTCGATGGATAAACTCTTCCTGTGATATACAAATCAATAATTAAAATTGTTTAGAAATAGTCGCTCAAGGAACACATGTATTATCTAAAGCACTGTCTTTTTAGGAAATTATTAAAAATTAAAACCAGCTCATTAAAAGACATATGCAAAACAATTTTTTTCATGTAAAGATTCGATGGATAAACTCTTCCTGTGATATACAAATCAATAATTAAAATTGTTTAGAAATAGTCGCTCAAGGAACACATGTATTATCTAAAGCACGGTCGTTTTTTGAAATTATTAAAAATTAAAACCAGCTCATTAAAAGACATATGCAAAACAATTTTTTTCATGTAAAGATTCGATGGATAAACTCTTCCTGTGATATACAAATCAATAATTAAAATTGTTTAGAAATAGTCGCTCAAGGAACACATGTATTATCTAAAGCACGGTCGTTTTTTGAAACTATTAAAAATTAAAACCAGCTCATTAAAAGACATATGCAAAACAATTTTTTTCATGTAAAGATTCGATGGATAAACTCTTCCTGTGATATACAAATCAATAATTAAAATTGTTTAGAAATAGTCGCTCAAGGAACACATGTATTATCTAAAGCACTGTCTTTTTAGGAAATTATTAAAAATTAAAACCATCTCATTGTAAGACATATGCAAAACAATTTTTTTCATGTAAAGATTCGATGGATAAACTCTTTCTGTGATATACAAATCAATAATTAAAATTGTTTAGAAATAGTCGCTCAAGGAACACATGTATTATCTAAAGCACTGTCTTTTTACGAAATTATTAAAAATTAAAACCATCTCATTGTAAGACATATGCAAAACAATTTTTTTCATGTAAAGATTCGATGAATAAACTCTTCCTGTGATATACAAATCAATAATTAAAATTGTTTAAAAATAGTCGCTCAAGAAACACATGTATTATCTAAAGCACTGTCTTATTAGGAAATTATTAAAAATTAAAACCAGCTCATTAAAAGACATATGCAAAACAATTTTTTTCATGTAAAGATTCGATGGATAAACTCTTCCTGTGATATACAAATCAATAATTAAAATTGTTTAGAAATAGTCGCTCAAGGAACACATGTATTATCTAAAGCACTGTCTTTTTAGGAAATTATTAAAAATTAAAACCAGCTCATTAAAAGACATATGCAAAACAATTTTTTTCATGTAAAGATTCGATGGATAAACTCTTCCTGTGATATACAAATCAATAATTAAAATTGTTTAGAAATAGTCGCTCAAGGAACACATGTATTATCTGAAGCACGGTCTTTTTAGGAAATTATTAAAAATTAAAACCATCTCATTGTAAGACATATGCAAAACAATTTTTTTCATGTAAAGATTCGATGGATAAACTCTTTCTGTGATATACAAATCAATAATTAAAATTGTTTAGAAATAGTCGCTCAAGGAACACATGTATTATCTAAAGCACTGTCTTTTTAGGAAATTATTAAAAATTAAAACCAGCTCATTAAAAGACATATGCAAAACAATTTTTTTCATGTAAAGATTCGATGGATAAACTCTTCCTGTGGTATACAAATCAATAATTAAAATTGTTTAGAAATAGTCGCTCAAGGAACACATGTATTATCTAAAGCACGGTCTTTTTAGGAAATTATTAAAAATTAAAACCATCTCATTGTAAGACATATGCAAAACAATTTTTTTCATGTAAAGATTCGATGGATAAACTCTTCCTGTGATATACAAATCAATAATTAAAATTGTTTAGAAATAGTCGCTCAAGGAACACATGTATTATCTAAAGCACTGTCTTTTTAGGAAATTATTAAAAATTAAAACCAGCTCATTAAAAGACATATGCAAAACAATTTTTTTCATGTAAAGATTCGATGGATAAACTCTTCCTGTGATATACAAATCAATAATTAAAATTGTTTAGAAATAGTCGCTCAAGGAACACATGTATTATCTAAAGCACGGTCTTTTTAGGAAATTATTAAAAATTAAAACCATCTCATTGTAAGACATATGCAAAACAATTTTTTTCATGTAAAGATTCGATGGATAAACTCTTTCTGTGATATACAAATCAATAATTAAAATTGTTTAGAAATAGTCGCTCAAGGAACACATGTATTATCTAAAGCACTGTCTTTTTAGGAAATTATTAAAAATTAAAACCAGCTCATTAAAAGACATATGCAAAACAATTTTTTTCATGTAAAGATTCGATGGATAAACTCTTCCTGTGGTATACAAATCAATAATTAAAATTGTTTAGAAATAGTCGCTCAAGGAACACATGTATTATCTAAAGCACGGTCTTTTTAGGAAATTATTAAAAATTAAAACCATCTCATTGTAAGACATATGCAAAACAATTTTTTTCATGTAAAGATTCGATGGATAAACTCTTCCTGTGATATACAAATCAATAATTAAAATTGTTTAGAAATAGTCGCTCAAGGAACACATGTATTATCTAAAGCACTGTCTTTTTAGGAAATTATTAAAAATTAAAACCAGCTCATTAAAAGACATATGCAAAACAATTTTTTTCATGTAAAGATTCGATGGATAAACTCTTCCTGTGATATACAAATCAATAATTAAAATTGTTTAGAAATAGTCGCTCAAGGAACACATGTATTATCTAAAGCACGGTCGTTTTTTGAAATTATTAAAAATTAAAACCAGCTCATTAAAAGACATATGCAAAACAATTTTTTTCATGTAAAGATTCGATGGATAAACTCTTCCTGTGATATACAAATCAATAATTAAAATTGTTTAGAAATAGTCGCTCAAGGAACACATGTATTATCTAAAGCACGGTCGTTTTTTGAAACTATTAAAAATTAAAACCAGCTCATTAAAAGACATATGCAAAACAATTTTTTTCATGTAAAGATTCGATGGATAAACTCTTCCTGTGATATACAAATCAATAATTAAAATTGTTTAGAAATAGTCGCTCAAGGAACACATGTATTATCTAAAGCACGGTCTTTTTAGGAAATTATTAAAAATTAAAACCATCTCATTGTAAGACATATGCAAAACAATTTTTTTCATGTAAAGATTCGATGGATAAACTCTTTCTGTGATATACAAATCAATAATTAAAATTGTTTAGAAATAGTCGCTCAAGGAACACATGTATTATCTAAAGCACTGTCTTTTTAGGAAATTATTAAAAATTAAAACCAGCTCATTAAAAGACATATGCAAAACAATTTTTTTCATGTAAAGATTCGATGGATAAACTCTTCCTGTGATATACAAATCAATAATTAAAATTGTTTAGAAATAGTCGCTCAAGGAACACATGTATTATCTAAAGCACTGTCTTTTTACGAAATTATTAAAAATTAAAACCATCTCATTGTAAGACATATGCAAAACATTTTTTTTCATGTAAAGATTCGATGGATAAACTCTTCCTGTGATATACAAATCAATAATTAAAATTGTTTAAAAATAGTCGCTCAAGAAACACATGTATTATCTAAAGCACTGTCTTATTAGGAAATTATTAAAAATTAAAACCAGCTCATTAAAAGACATATGCAAAACAATTTTTTTCATGTAAAGATTCGATGGATAAACTCTTTCTGTGATATACAAATCAATAATTAAAATTGTTTAGAAATAGTCGCTCAAGGAACACATGTATTATCTAAAGCACTGTCTTTTTAGGAAATTATTAAAAATTAAAACCAGCTCATTAAAAGACATATGCAAAACAATTTTTTTCATGTAAAGATTCGATGGATAAACTCTTCCTGTGATATACAAATCAATAATTAAAATTGTTTAGAAATAGTCGCTCAAGGAACACATGTATTATCTGAAGCACGGTCTTTTTAGGAAATTATTAAAAATTAAAACCATCTCATTGTAAGACATATGCAAAACAATTTTTTTCATGTAAAGATTCGATGGATAAACTCTTTCTGTGATATACAAATCAATAATTAAAATTGTTTAGAAATAGTCGCTCAAGGAACACATGTATTATCTAAAGCACTGTCTTTTTAGGAAATTATTAAAAATTAAAACCAGCTCATTAAAAGACATATGCAAAACAATTTTTTTCATGTAAAGATTCGATGGATAAACTCTTCCTGTGGTATACAAATCAATAATTAAAATTGTTTAGAAATAGTCGCTCAAGGAACACATGTATTATCTAAAGCACGGTCTTTTTAGGAAATTATTAAAAATTAAAACCATCTCATTGTAAGACATATGCAAAACAATTTTTTTCATGTAAAGATTCGATGGATAAACTCTTCCTGTGATATACAAATCAATAATTAAAATTGTTTAGAAATAGTCGCTCAAGGAACACATGTATTATCTAAAGCACTGTCTTTTTAGGAAATTATTAAAAATTAAAACCAGCTCATTAAAAGACATATGCAAAACAATTTTTTTCATGTAAAGATTCGATGGATAAACTCTTCCTGTGATATACAAATCAATAATTAAAATTGTTTAGAAATAGTCGCTCAAGGAACACATGTATTATCTAAAGCACGGTCTTTTTAGGAAATTATTAAAAATTAAAACCATCTCATTGTAAGAAATATGCAAAACAATTTTTTTCATGTAAAGATTCGATGGATAAACTCTTCCTGTGATATACAAATCAATAATTAAAATTGTTTAGAAATAGTCGCTCAAGAAACACATGTATTATCTAAAGCATGGTCTTTTTAGGAAATTATTAAAAATTAAAACCATCTCATTGTAAGACATATGCAAAACAATTTTTTTCATGTAAAGATTCGTTGGATAAACTCTTCCTGTGATATACAAATCAATAATTAAAATTGTTTGGAAATAGTCGCTCAAGGAACACATGTATTATCTAAAGCACTGTCTTATTAGGAAATTATTAAAAATTAAAACCAGCTCATTAAAAGACATATGCAAAACAATTTTTTTCATGTAAAGATTCGATGGATAAACTCTTCCTGTGATATACAAATCAATAATTAAAATTGTTTAGAAATAGTCGCTCAAGGAACACATGTATTATCTAAAGCACGGTCGTTTTTTGAAACTATTAAAAATTAAAACCATCTCATTAAAAGACAT
This sequence comes from Elmis aenea, assembly GCA_947652605.1. Taxonomy (NCBI): domain Eukaryota; kingdom Metazoa; phylum Arthropoda; class Insecta; order Coleoptera; family Elmidae; genus Elmis; species Elmis aenea. The sequence continues at coordinate 5,198,850 of OX393577.1, read as the reverse complement.
ATGCAAAACAATTTTTTTCATGTAAAGATTCGATGGATAAACTCTTCCTGTGATATACAAATTAATAATTAAAATTGTTTAGAAATAGTCGCTCAAGGAACACATGTATTATCTAAAGCACGGTCTTTTTAGGAAATCATTAAAAATTAAAACCATCTCATTGTAAGGCATATGCAAAACAATTTTTTTCATGTAAAGATTCGATGGATAAACTCTTCCTGTGATATACAAATCAATAATTAAAATTGTTTAGAAATAGTCGCTCAAGGAACACATGTATTATCTAAAGCACGGTCTTTTTAGGAAATTATTAAAAATTAAAACCAGCTCATTAAAAGACATATGCAAAACAATTTTTTTCATGTAAAGATTCGATGGATAAACTCTTCCTGTGATATACAAATCAATAATTAAAATTGTTTAGAAATAGTCGCTCAAGGAACACATGTATTATCTAAAGCACTGTCTTTTTAGGAAATTATTAAAAATTAAAACCAGCTCATTAAAAGACATATGCAAAACAATTTTTTTCATGTAAAGATTCGATAGATAAAATCTTCCTGTGATATACAAATCAATAATTAAAATTGTTTAGAAATAGTCGCTCAAGGAACACATGTATTATCTAAAGCACGGTCGTTTTTTGAAACTATTAAAAATTAAAACCAGCTCATTAAAAGACATATGCAAAACAATTTTTTTCATGTAAAGATTCGATGGATAAACTTTCCTGTGATATACAAATCAATAATTAAAATTGTTTGGAAATAGTCGCTCAAGGAATACATGTATTATCTAAAGCACTGTCTTTTAAGGAAATTATTAAAAATTAAAACCAGCTCATTAAAAGACATATGCAAAACAATTTTTTTCATGTAAAGATTCGATGGATAAACTCTTCCTGTGGTATACAAATCAATAATTAAAATTGTTTAGAAATAGTCGCTCAAGAAACACATGTATTATCTAAAGCACTGTCTTATTAGGAAATTATTAAAAATTAAAACCAGCTCATTAAAAGACATATGCAAAACAATTTTTTTCATGTAAAGATTCGATGGGTAAACTCTTCCTGTGATATACAAATCAATAATTAAAATTGTTTAGAAAAAGTCGCTCAAGGAACACATGTATTATCTAAAGCACGGTCTTTTTAGGAAATCATTAAAAATTAAAACCAGCTCATTAAAAGACATATGCAAAACAATTTTTTTCATGTAAAGATTCGATGGATAAACTCTTCCTGTGATATACAAATCAATAATTAAAATTGTTTAGAAATAGTCGCTCAAGGAACACATGTATTATCTAAAGCACTGTCTTTTTAGGAAATTATTAAAAATTAAAACCAGCTCATTAAAAGACATATGCAAAACAATTTTTTTCATGTAAAGATTCGATGGATAAACTCTTCCTGTGATATACAAATCAATAATTAAAATTGTTTAGAAATAGTCGCTCAAGGAACACATGTATTATCTAAAGCACGGTCGTTTTTTGAAACTATTAAAAATTAAAACCAGCTCATTAAAAGACATGTGCAAAACAATTTTTTTCATGTAAAGATTCGATGGATAAACTCTTCCTGTGATATACAAATCAATAATTAAAATTGTTTAGAAATAGTCGCTCAAGGAACACATGTATTATCTAAAGCACTGTCTTTTTAGGAAATTATTAAAAATTAAAACCAGCTCATTAAAAGACATATGCAAAACAATTTTTTTCATGTAAAGATTCGATGGATAAACTCTTCCTGTGATATACAAATCAATAATTAAAATTGTTTAGAAATAGTCGCTCAAGGAACACATGTATTATCTAAAGCACGGTCTTTTTAGGAAATTATTAAAAATTAAAACCAGCTCATTAAAAGACATATGCAAAACAATTTTTTTCATGTAAAGATTCGATGGATAAACTCTTCCTGTGATATACAAATCAATAATTAAAATTGTTTAGAAATAGTCGCTCAAGGAACACATGTATTATCTAAAGCACGGTCTTTTTAGGAAATTATTAAAAATTAAAACCATCTCATTGTAAGACATATGCAAAACAATTTTTTTCATGTAAAGATTCGATGGATAAACTCTTTCTGTGATATACAAATCAATAATTAAAATTGTTTAGAAATAGTCGCTCAAGGAACACATGTATTATCTAAAGCACTGTCTTTTTAGGAAATTATTAAAAATTAAAACCAGCTCATTAAAAGACATATGCAAAACAATTTTTTTCATGTAAAGATTCGATGGATAAACTCTTCCTGTGGTATACAAATCAATAATTAAAATTGTTTAGAAATAGTCGCTCAAGGAACACATGTATTATCTAAAGCACGGTCTTTTTAGGAAATTATTAAAAATTAAAACCATCTCATTGAAAGACATATGCAAAACAATTTTTTTCATGTAAAGATTCGATGGATAAACTCTTCCTGTGATATACAAATCAATAATTAAAATTGTTTAGAAATAGTCGCTCAAGGAACACATGTATTATCTAAAGCACGGTCGTTTTTTGAAATTATTAAAAATTAAAACCAGCTCATTAAAAGACATATGCAAAACAATTTTTTTCATGTAAAGATTCGATGGATAAACTCTTCCTGTGATATACAAATCAATAATTAAAATTGTTTAGAAATAGTCGCTCAAGGAACACATGTATTATCTAAAGCACGGTCGTTTTTTGAAACTATTAAAAATTAAAACCATCTCATTAAAAGACATATGCAAAACAATTTTTTTCATGTAAAGATTCGATGGATAAACTCTTCCTGTGATATACAAATTAATAATTAAAATTGTTTAGAAATAGTCGCTCAAGGAACACATGTATTATCTAAAGCACGGTCTTTTTAGGAAATCATTAAAAATTAAAACCATCTCATTGTAAGGCATATGCAAAACAATTTTTTTCATGTAAAGATTCGATGGATAAACTCTTCCTGTGATATACAAATCAATAATTAAAATTGTTTAGAAATAGTCGCTCAAGGAACACATGTATTATCTAAAGCACGGTCTTTTTAGGAAATTATTAAAAATTAAAACCAGCTCATTAAAAGACATATGCAAAACAATTTTTTTCATGTAAAGATTCGATGGATAAACTCTTCCTGTGATATACAAATCAATAATTAAAATTGTTTAGAAATAGTCGCTCAAGGAACACATGTATTATCTAAAGCACTGTCTTTTTAGGAAATTATTAAAAATTAAAACCAGCTCATTAAAAGACATATGCAAAACAATTTTTTTCATGTAAAGATTCGATAGATAAACTCTTCCTGTGATATACAAATCAATAATTAAAATTGTTTAGAAATAGTCGCTCAAGGAACACATGTATTATCTAAAGCACGGTCGTTTTTTGAAACTATTAAAAATTAAAACCAGCTCATTAAAAGACATATGCAAAACAATTTTTTTCATGTAAAGATTCGATGGATAAACTTTCCTGTGATATACAAATCAATAATTAAAATTGTTTGGAAATAGTCGCTCAAGGAATACATGTATTATCTAAAGCACTGTCTTTTAAGGAAATTATTAAAAATTAAAACCAGCTCATTAAAAGACATATGCAAAACAATTTTTTTCATGTAAAGATTCGATGGATAAACTCTTCCTGTGGTATACAAATCAATAATTAAAATTGTTTAGAAATAGTCGCTCAAGAAACACATGTATTATCTAAAGCACTGTCTTATTAGGAAATTATTAAAAATTAAAACCAGCTCATTAAAAGACATATGCAAAACAATTTTTTTCATGTAAAGATTCGATGGGTAAACTCTTCCTGTGATATACAAATCAATAATTAAAATTGTTTAGAAAAAGTCGCTCAAGGAACACATGTATTATCTAAAGCACGGTCTTTTTAGGAAATCATTAAAAATTAAAACCAGCCATTAAAAGACATATGCAAAACAATTTTTTTCATGTAAAGATTCGATGGATAAAACTCTTCCTGTGATATACAAATCAATAATTAAAATTGTTTAGAAATAGTCGCTCAAGGAACACATGTATTATCTAAAGCACTGTCTTTTTAGGAAATTATTAAAAATTAAAACCAGCTCATTAAAAGACATATGCAAAACAATTTTTTTCATGTAAAGATTCGATGGATAAACTCTTCCTGTGATATACAAATCAATAATTAAAATTGTTTAGAAATAGTCGCTCAAGGAACACATGTATTATCTAAAGCACGGTCGTTTTTTGAAACTATTAAAAATTAAAACCAGCTCATTAAAAGACATATGCAAAACAATTTTTTTCATGTAAAGATTCGATGGATAAACTCTTCCTGTGATATACAAATCAATAATTAAAATTGTTTAGAAATAGTCGCTCAAGGAACACATGTATTATCTAAAGCACTGTCTTTTTAGGAAATTATTAAAAATTAAAACCAGCTCATTAAAAGACATATGCAAAACAATTTTTTTCATGTAAAGATTCGATGGATAAACTCTTCCTGTGATATACAAATCAATAATTAAAATTGTTTAGAAATAGTCGCTCAAGGAACACATGTAATATCTAAAGCACGGTCGTTTTTTGAAACTATTAAAAATTAAAACCAGCTCATTAAAAGACATATGCAAAACAATTTTTTTCATGTAAAGATTCGATGGATAAACTCTTCCTGTGATATACAAATCAATAATTAAAATTGTTTAGAAATAGTCGCTCAAGGAACACATGTATTATCTAAAGCACGGTCTTTTTAGGAAATTATTAAAAATTAAAACCATCTCATTGTAAGACATATGCAAAACAATTTTTTTCATGTAAAGATTCGATGGATAAACTCTTTCTGTGATATACAAATCAATAATTAAAATTGTTTAGAAATAGTCGCTCAAGGAACACATGTATTATCTAAAGCACTGTCTTTTTAGGAAATTATTAAAAATTAAAACCAGCTCATTAAAAGACATATGCAAAACAATTTTTTTCATGTAAAGATTCGATGGATAAACTCTTCCTGTGGTATACAAATCAATAATTAAAATTGTTTAGAAATAGTCGCTCAAGGAACACATGTATTATCTAAAGCACGGTCTTTTTAGGAAATTATTAAAAATTAAAACCATCTCATTGTAAGACATATGCAAAACAATTTTTTTCATGTAAAGATTCGATGGATAAACTCTTCCTGTGATATACAAATCAATAATTAAAATTGTTTAGAAATAGTCGCTCAAGGAACACATGTATTATCTAAAGCACGGTCGTTTTTTGAAATTATTAAAAATTAAAACCAGCTCATTAAAAGACATATGCAAAACAATTTTTTTCATGTAAAGATTCGATTGATAAACTCTTCCTGTGATATACAAATCAATAATTAAAATTGTTTAGAAATAGTCGCTCAAGGAACACATGTATTATCTAAAGCACTGTCTTTTTAGGAAATTATTAAAAATTAAAACCAGCTCATTAAAAGACATATGCAAAACAATTTTTTTCATGTAAAGATTCGATGGATAAACTCTTCCTGTGATATACAAATCAATAATTAAAATTGTTTAGAAATAGTCGCTCAAGGAACACATGTATTATCTAAAGCACTGTCTTTTTACGAAATTATTAAAAATTAAAACCATCTCATTGTAAGACATATGCAAAACAATTTTTTTCATGTAAAGATTCGATGGATAAACTCTTCCTGTGATATACAAATCAATAATTAAAATTGTTTAGAAATAGTCGCTCAAGGAACACATGTATTATCTAAAGCACTGTCTTTTTAGGAAATTATTAAAAATTAAAACCAGCTCATTAAAAGACATATGCAAAACAATTTTTTTCATGTAAAGATTCGATGGATAAACTCTTCCTGTGATATACAAATCAATAATTAAAATTGTTTAGAAATAGTCGCTCAAGGAACACATGTATTATCTAAAGCACGGTCTTTTTAGGAAATCATTAAAAATTAAAACCAGCTCATTAAAAGACATATGCAAAACAATTTTTTTCATGTAAAGATTCGATGGATAAACTCTTCCTGTGATATACAAATCAATAATTAAAATTGTTTAGAAATAGTCGCTCAAGGAACACATGTATTATCTAAAGCACTGTCTTTTTAGGAAATTATTAAAAATTAAAACCAGCTCATTAAAAGACATATGCAAAACAATTTTTTTCATGTAAAGATTCGATGGATAAACTCTTCCTGTGATATACAAATCAATAATTAAAATTGTTTAGAAATAGTCGCTCAAGGAACACATGTATTATCTAAAGCACGGTCGTTTTTTGAAACTATTAAAAATTAAAACCAGCTCATTAAAAGACATATGCAAAACAATTTTTTTCATGTAAAGATTCGATGGATAAACTCTTCCTGTGATATACAAATCAATAATTAAAATTGTTTAGAAATAGTCGCTCAAGGAACACATGTATTATCTAAAGCACTGTCTTTTTAGGAAATTATTAAAAATTAAAACCAGCTCATTAAAAGACATATGCAAAACAATTTTTTTCATGTAAAGATTCGATGGATAAACTCTTCCTGTGATATACAAATCAATAATTAAAATTGTTTAGAAATAGTCGCTCAAGGAACACATGTATTATCTAAAGCACGGTCTTTTTAGGAAATTATTAAAAATTAAAACCAGCTCATTAAAAGACATATGCAAAACAATTTTTTTCATGTAAAGATTCGATGGATAAACTCTTCCTGTGATATACAAATCAATAATTAAAATTGTTTAGAAATAGTCGCTCAAGGAACACATGTATTATCTAAAGCACGGTCTTTTTAGGAAATTATTAAAAATTAAAACCATCTCATTGTAAGACATATGCAAAACAATTTTTTTCATGTAAAGATTCGATGGATAAACTCTTTCTGTGATATACAAATCAATAATTAAAATTGTTTAGAAATAGTCGCTCAAGGAACACATGTATTATCTAAAGCACTGTCTTTTTAGGAAATTATTAAAAATTAAAACCAGCTCATTAAAAGACATATGCAAAACAATTTTTTTCATGTAAAGATTCGATGGATAAACTCTTCCTGTGGTATACAAATCAATAATTAAAATTGTTTAGAAATAGTCGCTCAAGGAACACATGTATTATCTAAAGCACGGTCTTTTTAGGAAATTATTAAAAATTAAAACCATCTCATTGAAAGACATATGCAAAACAATTTTTTTCATGTAAAGATTCGATGGATAAACTCTTCCTGTGATATACAAATCAATAATTAAAATTGTTTAGAAATAGTCGCTCAAGGAACACATGTATTATCTAAAGCACGGTCGTTTTTTGAAATTATTAAAAATTAAAACCAGCTCATTAAAAGACATATGCAAAACAATTTTTTTCATGTAAAGATTCGATGGATAAACTCTTCCTGTGATATACAAATCAATAATTAAAATTGTTTAGAAATAGTCGCTCAAGGAACACATGTATTATCTAAAGCACGGTCGTTTTTTGAAACTATTAAAAATTAAAACCATCTCATTAAAAGACATATGCAAAACAATTTTTTTCATGTAAAGATTCGATGGATAAACTCTTCCTGTGATATACAAATTAATAATTAAAATTGTTTAGAAATAGTCGCTCAAGGAACACATGTATTATCTAAAGCACGGTCTTTTTAGGAAATCATTAAAAATTAAAACCATCTCATTGTAAGGCATATGCAAAACAATTTTTTTCATGTAAAGATTCGATGGATAAACTCTTCCTGTGATATACAAATCAATAATTAAAATTGTTTAGAAATAGTCGCTCAAGGAACACATGTATTATCTAAAGCACGGTCTTTTTAGGAAATTATTAAAAATTAAAACCAGCTCATTAAAAGACATATGCAAAACAATTTTTTTCATGTAAAGATTCGATGGATAAACTCTTCCTGTGATATACAAATCAATAATTAAAATTGTTTAGAAATAGTCGCTCAAGGAACACATGTATTATCTAAAGCACTGTCTTTTTAGGAAATTATTAAAAATTAAAACCAGCTCATTAAAAGACATATGCAAAACAATTTTTTTCATGTAAAGATTCGATAGATAAACTCTTCCTGTGATATACAAATCAATAATTAAAATTGTTTAGAAATAGTCGCTCAAGGAACACATGTATTATCTAAAGCACGGTCGTTTTTTGAAACTATTAAAAATTAAAACCAGCTCATTAAAAGACATATGCAAAACAATTTTTTTCATGTAAAGATTCGATGGATAAACTTTCCTGTGATATACAAATCAATAATTAAAATTGTTTGGAAATAGTCGCTCAAGGAATACATGTATTATCTAAAGCACTGTCTTTTAAGGAAATTATTAAAAATTAAAACCAGCTCATTAAAAGACATATGCAAAACAATTTTTTTCATGTAAAGATTCGATGGATAAACTCTTCCTGTGGTATACAAATCAATAATTAAAATTGTTTAGAAATAGTCGCTCAAGAAACACATGTATTATCTAAAGCACTGTCTTATTAGGAAATTATTAAAAATTAAAACCAGCTCATTAAAAGACATATGCAAAACAATTTTTTTCATGTAAAGATTCGATGGGTAAACTCTTCCTGTGATATACAAATCAATAATTAAAATTGTTTAGAAAAAGTCGCTCAAGGAACACATGTATTATCTAAAGCACGGTCTTTTTAGGAAATCATTAAAAATTAAAACCAGCTCATTAAAAGACATATGCAAAACAATTTTTTTCATGTAAAGATTCGATGGATAAACTCTTCCTGTGATATACAAATCAATAATTAAAATTGTTTAGAAATAGTCGCTCAAGGAACACATGTATTATCTAAAGCACTGTCTTTTTAGGAAATTATTAAAAATTAAAACCAGCTCATTAAAAGACATATGCAAAACAATTTTTTTCATGTAAAGATTCGATGGATAAACTCTTCCTGTGATATACAAATCAATAATTAAAATTGTTTAGAAATAGTCGCTCAAGGAACACATGTATTATCTAAAGCACGGTCGTTTTTTGAAACTATTAAAAATTAAAACCAGCTCATTAAAAGACATATGCAAAACAATTTTTTTCATGTAAAGATTCGATGGATAAACTCTTCCTGTGATATACAAATCAATAATTAAAATTGTTTAGAAATAGTCGCTCAAGGAACACATGTATTATCTAAAGCACTGTCTTTTTAGGAAATTATTAAAAATTAAAACCAGCTCATTAAAAGACATATGCAAAACAATTTTTTTCATGTAAAGATTCGATGGATAAACTCTTCCTGTGATATACAAATCAATAATTAAAATTGTTTAGAAATAGTCGCTCAAGGAACACATGTAATATCTAAAGCACGGTCGTTTTTTGAAACTATTAAAAATTAAAACCAGCTCATTAAAAGACATATGCAAAACAATTTTTTTCATGTAAAGATTCGATGGATAAACTCTTCCTGTGATATACAAATCAATAATTAAAATTGTTTAGAAATAGTCGCTCAAGGAACACATGTATTATCTAAAGCACGGTCTTTTTAGGAAATTATTAAAAATTAAAACCATCTCATTGTAAGACATATGCAAAACAATTTTTTTCATGTAAAGATTCGATGGATAAACTCTTTCTGTGATATACAAATCAATAATTAAAATTGTTTAGAAATAGTCGCTCAAGGAACACATGTATTATCTAAAGCACTGTCTTTTTAGGAAATTATTAAAAATTAAAACCAGCTCATTAAAAGACATATGCAAAACAATTTTTTTCATGTAAAGATTCGATGGATAAACTCTTCCTGTGGTATACAAATCAATAATTAAAATTGTTTAGAAATAGTTGCTCAAGGAACACATGTATTATCTAAAGCACGGTCTTTTTAGGAAATTATTAAAAATTAAAACCATCTCATTGAAAGACATATGCAAAACAATTTTTTTCATGTAAAGATTCGATGGATAAACTCTTCCTGTGATATACAAATCAATAATTAAAATTGTTTAGAAATAGTCGCTCAAGGAACACATGTATTATCTAAAGCACGGTCGTTTTTTGAAATTATTAAAAATTAAAACCAGCTCATTAAAAGACATATGCAAAACAATTTTTTTCATGTAAAGATTCGATTGATAAACTCTTCCTGTGATATACAAATCAATAATTAAAATTGTTTAGAAATAGTCGCTCAAGGAACACATGTATTATCTAAAGCACTGTCTTTTTAGGAAATTATTAAAAATTAAAACCAGCTCATTAAAAGACATATGCAAAACAATTTTTTTCATGTAAAGATTCGATGGATAAACTCTTCCTGTGATATACAAATCAATAATTAAAATTGTTTAGAAATAGTCGCTCAAGGAACACATGTATTATCTAAAGCACTGTCTTTTTACGAAATTATTAAAAATTAAAACCATCTCATTGTAAGACATATGCAAAACAATTTTTTTCATGTAAAGATTCGATGGATAAACTCTTCCTGTGATATACAAATCAATAATTAAAATTGTTTAGAAATAGTCGCTCAAGGAACACATGTATTATCTAAAGCACTGTCTTTTTAGGAAATTATTAAAAATTAAAACCAGCTCATTAAAAGACATATGCAAAACAATTTTTTTCATGTAAAGATTCGATGGATAAACTCTTCCTGTGATATACAAATCAATAATTAAAATTGTTTAGAAATAGTCGCTCAAGGAACACATGTATTATCTAAAGGACGGTCTTTTTAGGAAATTATTAAAAATTAAAACCATCTCATTGTAAGACATATGCAAAACAATTTTTTTCATGTAAAGATTCGATGGATAAACTCTTTCTGTGATATACAAATCAATAATTAAAATTGTTTAGAAATAGTCGCTCAAGGAACACATGTATTATCTAAAGCACTGTCTTTTTAGGAAATTATTAAAAATTAAAACCAGCTCATTAAAAGACATATGCAAAACAATTTTTTTCATGTAAAGATTCGATGGATAAACTCTTCCTGTGGTATACAAATCAATAATTAAAATTGTTTAGAAATAGTCGCTCAAGGAACACATGTATTATCTAAAGCACGGTCTTTTTAGGAAATTATTAAAAATTAAAACCATCTCATTGTAAGACATATGCAAAACAATTTTTTTCATGTAAAGATTCGATGGATAAACTCTTCCTGTGATATACAAATCAATAATTAAAATTGTTTAGAAATAGTCGCTCAAGGAACACATGTATTATCTAAAGCACTGTCTTTTTAGGAAATTATTAAAAATTAAAACCAGCTCATTAAAAGACATATGCAAAACAATTTTTTTCATGTAAAGATTCGATGGATAAACTCTTCCTGTGATATACAAATCAATAATTAAAATTGTTTAGAAATAGTCGCTCAAGGAACACATGTATTATCTAAAGCACGGTCGTTTTTTAAAATTATTAAAAATTAAAACCAGCTCATTAAAAGACATATGCAAAACAATTTTTTTCATGTAAAGATTCGATGGATAAACTCTTCCTGTGATATACAAATCAATAATTAAAATTGTTTAGAAATAGTCGCTCAAGGAACACATGTATTATCTAAAGCACGGTCGTTTTTTGAAACTATTAAAAATTAAAACCAGCTCATTAAAAGACATATGCAAAACAATTTTTTTCATGTAAAGATTCGATGGATAAACTCTTCCTGTGATATACAAATCAATAATTAAAATTGTTTAGAAATAGTCGCTCAAGGAACACATGTATTATCTAAAGCACGGTCTTTTTAGGAAATTATTAAAAATTAAAACCATCTCATTGTAAGACATATGCAAAACAATTTTTTTCATGTAAAGATTCGATGGATAAACTCTTTCTGTGATATACAAATCAATAATTAAAATTGTTTAGAAATAGTCGCTCAAGGAACACATGTATTATCTAAAGCACTGTCTTTTTAGGAAATTATTAAAAATTAAAACCAGCTCATTAAAAGACATATGCAAAACAATTTTTTTCATGTAAAGATTCGATGGATAAACTCTTCCTGTGATATACAAATCAATAATTAAAATTGTTTAGAAATAGTCGCTCAAGGAACACATGTATTATCTAAAGCACTGTCTTTTTAGGAAATTATTAAAAATTAAAACCATCTCATTGTAAGACATATGCAAAACAATTTTTTTCATGTAAAGATTCGATGGATAAACTCTTCCTGTGATATACAAATCAATAATTAAAATTGTTTAGAAATAGTCGCTCAAGGAACACATGTATTATCTAAAGCACTGTCTTTTTAGGAAATTATTAAAAATTAAAACCAGCTCATTAAAAGACATATGCAAAACAATTTTTTTCATGTAAAGATTCGATGGATAAACTCTTCCTGTGATATACAAATCAATAATTAAAATTGTTTAGAAATAGTCGCTCAAGGAACACATGTATTATCTAAAGCACGGTCTTTTTAGGAAATTATTAAAAATTAAAACCATCTCATTGTAAGACATATGCAAAACAATTTTTTTCATGTAAAGATTCGATGGATAAACTCTTCCTGTGATATACAAATCAATAATTAAAATTGTTTAGAAATAGTCGCTCAAGGAACACATGTATTATCTAAAGCACTGTCTTTTTAGGAAATTATTAAAAATTAAAACCAGCTCATTAAAAGACATATGCAAAACAATTTTTTTCATGTAAAGATTCGATGGATAAACTCTTCCTGTGATATACAAATCAATAATTAAAATTGTTTAGAAATAGTCGCTCAAGGAACACATGTATTATCTAAAGCACGGTCTTTTTAGGAAATTATTAAAAATTAAAACCATCTCATTGTAAGAAATATGCAAAACAATTTTTTTCATGTAAAGATTCGATGGATAAACTCTTCCTGTGATATACAAATCAATAATTAAAATTGTTTAGAAATAGTCGCTCAAGAAACACATGTATTATCTAAAGCACGGTCTTTTTAGGAAATTATTAAAAATTAAAACCATCTCATTGTAAGACATATGCAAAACAATTTTTTTCATGTAAAGATTTGTTGGATAAACTCTTCCTGTGATATACAAATCAATAATTAAAATTGTTTGGAAATAGTCGCTCAAGGAACACATGTATTATCTAAAGCACTGTCTTATTAGGAAATTATTAAAAATTAAAACCAGCTCATTAAAAGACATATGCAAAACAATTTTTTTCATGTAAAGATTCGATGGATAAACTCTTCCTGTGATATACAAATCAATAATTAAAATTGTTTAGAAATAGTCGCTCAAGGAACACATGTATTATCTAAAGCACGGTCGTTTTTTGAAACTATTAAAAATTAAAACCATCTCATTAAAAGACATATGCAAAACAATTTTTTTCATGTAAAGATTCGATGGATAAACTCTTCCTGTGATATACAAATTAATAATTAAAATTGTTTAGAAATAGTCGCTCAAGGAACACATGTATTATCTAAAGCACGGTCTTTTTAGGAAATCATTAAAAATTAAAACCATCTCATTGTAAGGCATATGCAAAACAATTTTTTTCATGTAAAGATTCGATGGATAAACTCTTCCTGTGATATACAAATCAATAATTAAAATTGTTTAGAAATAGTCGCTCAAGGAACACATGTATTATCTAAAGCACGGTCTTTTTAGGAAATCATTAAAAATTAAAACCAGCTTGTTACGTTACTATTGTCCGATTGGGAGTTAGGTCCCATGAGTAGTAGTTTCGGCTTATTTTAGTAGCTCCAGTGTCTAGTATATTTTCACGCATGTCAATTGGTATTGTCTACCGTTCACGCACTTCCGGTTATTGTCTGGTTTGGTGATACACCTGTGATTTGTGCAGGGTGAATATCCAGGGAAATATTGTAAATTTTGGTGGATCTCGACTTTTGTAGTCACGCGTACGGCGAATTTGGTCCAGCCAAATAAAACCGTTGGATTATTTAGCGGCACATAAAACAGGTAAATCTTTTCTTCAAGCCACGTGAAAATTGGAGGTTATCTTACATTTCGTTTCTTTTTAGGTGTTTACGTTTCGTACTTAAATTGGCTGATATTTCGTTTGTGTAACGTTTGGATGTACGTTTTGCTTTGAGCTGAGGTTAAGCTCAGTCCTTTTCTCCAAGTTTCGTTTAACGTTGTGATCGGACGTTTGATGCTCCGTTGAAGATTGGTTCCGTGGATGTTTATCTGTTAGTTTGGACTACGGACAGCAGTTCCGGCCCTCTTCTCTTTCATCGTGCCTTCGGCGGCTCATCGAAAGCTAAGCTTACATATTTAAGCCCCGACTAGCTACGTTCTTAATATTTTTATTATCTTACGTTAACTATTGTAGAGCCCTCAGCTCGTACTATAGTTAGTTCACTGTTTTGCTTTGGCGTTATGTATTAACGTTTAGTTCATTACGTTGTATTTTTGCTAGTGTCATTTATTAACATTTAAATCAATTCTTATATTGTTGTTAACAGGACCTTACGTCCATGATACATCCTACGTTCTCAACAACCTTTGAGTGGCTTTGGTGTCACTAAATTCTTATTTGAAAGCTACGATTAATAAGTTAGAGACCGTTTTCGGTTTGCAAGGTATTTTTTTATTTACGTTACCGCTTGGCGATTTTACTGCCACAGTTTTGATAGGTTGGAGAGCTCTTCCACTTTATTGACGTTGTGTTATCAGTCTTACATACAGGTATAAATATATGTTGGTGTTTTTTTATATAGGTACTTGCAAACCCCGGAACAGGACCGATCTTATTTCGTCGTATATATTTTATTTAGGTTTAATTATAACGAAGGGTTTCTTCGTAGTGGCCTTCTAAGTCTGTTGAGGCGAGGACCATTTTATTGTCAAGTGCGTTCTATATTTTGTTTGTTATTTTCATTTTTGTGTTTGGTGTTATTAAAGGCATATATCGTTCAAGCCTACGAGTTCTTTTATTTCTTTCCTTAGGTTTTTTCGCTATTTTACCTTACAGAATAAATAGTGTGGCGCCCTTTTGATATCTACAAGTTTAGTTCTAATCTGGACCTACCCCTTCTCGTCTGACTTAGCCGCGAGTCCGAATCACCCGTTCTTGTTGTACGAGTATAGGCTTTCTTTATTAAGTGGCCGATATTCGTGTAACAAAATTGGCGCCCAACGTGGGGCCTTGTATAACTAAACTTTATTCCTTTAGTGACTTGTCTGATAATTGCCTTTATTCTTTTTAAATAGCAACTTAGACTATTTTTCTAAAATTTTATTTCTTGCTACGTGTGTTGCATATATCTAGGCGTTCCTAATAAATGCAAGCATACATTTACCCTAGCTTCGCGACGATTCTTTAGGTTTTGACTCCTCTGCTGGACGTTTTCGTTGTTACTACCTGGTTTTCGGGATTTCTGATATACAGGGTGGAACAACAATTTTGTACTTTTTTTTTTATTGGTTCTATAGATTCCTTAGGTGGTTCTATGCAATTTAGCACATTTTCTATATACAGAGCCAGTAAAAATTTTTGCCCAAATTTTCTTTTATCGCTTTTTAGGGTTTTGGAAGTCTTTTGCGACCAGACTTGATACGTAGGTACAGTTTCGGTCAAAAATTTAGCCCAAATAATTTTTTTTCTCTTTTAGGCTATTTAGTTGCTTTTTCTTTCTTTTTGGGTTGTTTTCTTCCTTCTCGAAGGAAAGTTAATTACTTGTTATACTTTACTGATCTTGACTAGATACAATGGCACCGTCGTGCATTTGGAAAGATTTTATTGACTCTCTGAATCAAGTTGAGCTCGCGTATGAGTTAACGAGCCGTGGTTTTCCGTCCGCTACAGTAGCCGAGATGAGAAAGTCAGTTCGTGGCGTGCTTAAATTAGATTCAGAAAAATCGCTATCGCAAGTTGCCTATACTGTTGAGTTTAAAGACGATAGTGCGGCTATTACTAGAAATTTAATTGAGTTAGAATCGGCACTTCAAACTTTTGAAGGTGATACGAAATCTACGTGTTTCCGTCGAACATCGGCGCTGATGAAACATACTGATCGACGCCTTGAACTCGCTAACCCTACCACCGGCGAGATGAAAAGTCAACTTAACGCGCTTCGACTGCGTGCGCATGAGCTTAAGTCAGATTTCGAAAACGCTTACAAACGCTCGTTACGTGATCAGACTGCAGCACCGACCACCAGCACCCCGCTTCGTAATGCGGTGACACATGCGTCAGATGACTCATCTGACGAAGGCGATATTCTAGTTCCTCCTCCTACTCCTCAAGTATTTTCTACACACTTTGTTCCGGTCTCGAAATGGGGCATTACGTTTAGTGGACGAAGCGATGCTTCCGTTAGCTCTTTCTTGGAACGTGTTGAAGAACTAAGAATAGCGCGTAATGTTACTACCTCTCAATTATTTTTTTCGGCTATCGACCTGTTTGAAGGCGATGCTCTTCTATGGTATCGTTCGGTGCGTGAGGATATTCGCGATTGGACTTCTCTAGTCATTAATCTTCGTCAAGCATTTTTACCATCAGATTATGACGAGAGATTGAGACAAGAAATCTACAATCGCTTACAAGGATCTTCCGAACGCCCAACCTTATTTGTCGCTGCGATGCGTAATTTATTTCGCAGATTGACCTTCATTCCTTCTGAGTCTGAACAACTTCATCGTATTATCGGTAATCTACGTCCTAAATATTCGCAAAGCTTACTTTTTTAACAACCAACTACTTTTACTAAACTCATTTCCTTGTTACGCACGTTAGAGGATGCAGAGATTCGAAATCGACGTTTTGAACCTCGATCTGGATCCGAACCTTTGCTGGAACCTGACTTAGCGTGTGCGCAACGATCTTCTCGCCAACGTGTCGATAAAGTTGATGTTCCTTCTTCTCTTAAACGTACTAAACCTATTGCGTCTCTTTGTACCTCGACTACGGTACCTTCTGATACTGTTATTGTTTCTTCTTCTAAACCTTTCGCTTCCATGACGTGCTGGAATTGTGGGAAAACCGGTCAAGTTTCTCCTTGTCCCCAACCCCAGAAACGTCACCATGTCGTTCCAGATACTTTGTCTCGTTCTGTTCCTAAACTTGATGTCGTGGAACCTGCCATTATTCTTCCTCCACTTCAGACTTCTGATGAGTGGTATTGTCGCTTACGTACCTCTATCGAAACCAACCCGGATAAATATCCTGTTTGGCGTGTCGACAATGGTAAGGTCTTTAAGTATACTTCTCCTCGTATTCGTGGGCTCGATCCGGAATGCGATAACTGGAAGTTTGTTGTTCCTACGGAACTTCGTCGAGATCTCATCACTGAGAACCATGACTTACCAACTGCCGGTCACGCTGGTGTGTTCAAAACGTTTGAGCGTTTGGCCACACGTTACTATTGGCCTAAAATGAGATCCTCTGTTGCCAGATATGTCCGGAGATGTGCAGTTTGTGCCGCACATAAGGTAGAACAGAAGAAACCTTATGGTTTTATGGTACCTCGTGCTAAACCTTCTCGTCCTTGGCAGTTCCTCTGCATCGATATTGTAGGACCTCTTCCTCGTTCGCCTAAAGGCTATACCTTTATTCTTGTTGTCGCTGATTGCTTTACTAAATACTCTTGCTTCTTTCCTCTTCGTCGTGCTACAGCGGCTACGGTTTGTCGCGCTGTAGAAGATGAAATTTTTTTAGTTTATGGTACACCGCAGTACATTATCTGTGATAATGGTGTACAATTTCGTAGTAGAGAGTTTGGTTCTCTATGTGAACGCTATCGTTCTAAAATTCTATTTAATGCTCCTTACCATCCGCAAGCTAATCCTGCAGAACGCATTAACCGCGTACTAAAAACTATGCTTTCTTCGTATGTTGCGGATAACCACCGAAAGTGGGATTCGCTATTGCCAAAAGTTGCGTGTGCTATTCGCACGTCCAAACATGAAGTAATTGGTCACTCTCCTTTCTTTGCTAACTTCGGACGTGAGCACCATCTATATGGAGATCACATGGGACGACCACCCGATCTCAATGAACCGATCGAAGACCCCGATCGTACTGTTGACGAACCTGGCTTACGAACGAAAGGCATAGAACAACTTCGTTTGGATATCAAGGATCGATTGAACAAGGCTTACGAACAAGCTAGCCGACGTTACAATCTTCGTCGACGCCCAGTCGAGTTTGCTGTAAACTCACTTGTGTGGCGCAGAAACTTTGCTTTATCCAACGCCGCTGCTTACATCAACGCCAAACTCGCTGCGAATTTTATTGGTCCCTTTACTGTTTTGAAACGTGTGTCTCCTTGGACTTACCAGTTAGCTGACGAGTCTGGTAAAGACGTCGGCACCTGGCATGTTCAAGATATGAAGCCTTATCTTGCTGAAGACTAATACGACATTTTTCTGTTACTTGTTGGTCCGCTTTCTCTTTACTTAGTTGCTTTCCCTACTGGGATTTTCTTTGGACTGACAGTTTCTATGTTCGTATTTGTCGATGTCTCGGCTTCACCATTCGACGTTTCGTAACTTTCTGTTCTTTCTCTTTCTCTCCTTCTTGGTTCAGGATGAAGAATTGGCCAAGGGTGTGTGGTTACCAGGGGTAAAAGCCCCCTAAACACTCACTTTGTTTTGTCTTTCTCTGTTTTTTTCTTCTTTCTCTCCTTCTTGGTGCAGGATATAGAATTGGCCAAGGGTGTGTAGTTACCAGGGGTAAAAGCCCCCTAAACACTCGCTTTGTTTTTCTTTTGTCGTTCTTTGGAACTTTCTTCTTTCTGGAAATGACTGATGATGGATAAATGTGAACATGACGACAAGCGATCAGTTCTCGGTACCCTGACTCTTTGGACTCAGACCGAGCCGCCTCTGTCAGAGTAGATGAGTGACGGATGACTGCTGTCTTTTGGTTTCACTGTGTGATCTCTCCTGGACAGGTGGATCACGACAGCGCTTTTCTTTTTCTAAAGTCTGCTAGTATATTGCTTACCAGTTTCGAGGATAAACCGATTGGTTTATACCTCTTTAGCTTCAGATCAGTGTCCTTATCGGCGCTGTGTTAGTAGGTTAAGTTGTTTTCTCTTTTGTTCCGATTTCGCTTAAATTTTCGAGGATAAGCCGATAGTTTTATACCTCTTTAGCTTCAGATCAGTGTCCTTATCGGCGCTGTATTAGTAGGTTAAGCTGTTTTCTCTTTTGTTCCGATTTCGCTTGAATAAGCTTTCAAGTGTAGTTGGTGGCGCTTGGTCTCCACTTGTTGTGTGGGATGACATAGATGGCCACGACGCGACGAAGATCTTGAGCGAGGTATCCTTGTTCCCCCTGCTCCCAACAAGCGTGTAGCATGGAAGGTGTGCCGACTCACACTAGGGTTCACAAGTGAAGTTGTGATCTTCTTTAGGTTTTTTTTTTGGAACTTTCGGTTCTTTCTTTTGGTTTCTTTTTATTACTACTTTTCTTTTAGGAAAGAAAATTTTTTTTTTTCTCTCCTTTTTCTTCATTTTTCCTTCTAGTAAGGGGGGGATTTGTTACGTTACTATTGTCCGATTGGGAGTTAGGTCCCATGAGTAGTAGTTTCGGCTTATTTTAGTAGCTCCAGTGTCTAGTATATTTTCACGCATGTCAATTGGTATTGTCTACCGTTCACGCACTTCCGGTTATTGTCTGGTTTGGTGATACACCTGTGATTTGTGCAGGGTGAATATCCAGGGAAATATTGTAAATTTTGGTGGATCTCGACTTTTGTAGTCACGCGTACGGCGAATTTGGTCCAGCCAAATAAAACCGTTGGATTATTTAGCGGCACATAAAACAGGTAAATCTTTTCTTCAAGCCACGTGAAAATTGGAGGTTATCTTACATTTCGTTTCTTTTTAGGTGTTTACGTTTCGTACTTAAATTGGCTGATATTTCGTTTGTGTAACGTTTGGATGTACGTTTTGCTTTGAGCTGAGGTTAAGCTCAGTCCTTTTCTCCAAGTTTCGTTTAACGTTGTGATCGGACGTTTGATGCTCCGTTGAAGATTGGTTCCGTGGATGTTTATCTGTTAGTTTGGACTACGGACAGCAGTTCCGGCCCTCTTCTCTTTCATCGTGCCTTCGGCGGCTCATCGAAAGCTAAGCTTACATATTTAAGCCCCGACTAGCTACGTTCTTAATATTTTTATTATCTTACGTTAACTATTGTAGAGCCCTCAGCTCGTACTATAGTTAGTTCACTGTTTTGCTTTGGCGTTATGTATTAACGTTTAGTTCATTACGTTGTATTTTTGCTAGTGTCATTTATTAACATTTAAATCAATTCTTATATTGTTGTTAACAGGACCTTACGTCCATGATACATCCTACGTTCTCAACAACCTTTGAGTGGCTTTGGTGTCACTAAATTCTTATTTGAAAGCTACGATTAATAAGTTAGAGACCGTTTTCGGTTTGCAAGGTATTTTTTTATTTACGTTACCGCTTGGCGATTTTACTGCCACAGTTTTGATAGGTTGGAGAGCTCTTCCACTTTATTGACGTTGTGTTATCAGTCTTACATACAGGTATAAATATATGTTGGTGTTTTTTTATATAGGTACTTGCAAACCCCGGAACAGGACCGATCTTATTTCGTCGTATATATTTTATTTAGGTTTAATTATAACGAAGGGTTTCTTCGTAGTGGCCTTCTAAGTCTGTTGAGGCGAGGACCATTTTATTGTCAAGTGCGTTCTATATTTTGTTTGTTATTTTCATTTTTGTGTTTGGTGTTATTAAAGGCATATATCGTTCAAGCCTACGAGTTCTTTTATTTCTTTCCTTAGGTTTTTTCGCTATTTTACCTTACAGAATAAATAGTGTGGCGCCCTTTTGATATCTACAAGTTTAGTTCTAATCTGGACCTACCCCTTCTCGTCTGACTTAGCCGCGAGTCCGAATCACCCGTTCTTGTTGTACGAGTATAGGCTTTCTTTATTAAGTGGCCGATATTCGTGTAACAAGCTCATTAAAAGACATATGCAAAACAATTTTTTTCATGTAAAGATTCGATGGATAAACTCTTCCTGTGATATACAAATCAATAATTAAAATTGTTTAGAAATAGTCGCTCAAGGAACACATGTATTATCTAAAGCACTGTCTTTTTAGGAAATTATTAAAAATTAAAACCAGCTCATTAAAAGACATATGCAAAACAATTTTTTTCATGTAAAGATTCGATAGATAAACTCTTCCTGTGATATACAAATCAATAATTAAAATTGTTTAGAAATAGTCGCTCAAGGAACACATGTATTATCTAAAGCACGGTCGTTTTTTGAAACTATTAAAAATTAAAACCAGCTCATTAAAAGACATATGCAAAACAATTTTTTTCATGTAAAGATTCGATGGATAAACTTTCCTGTGATATACAAATCAATAATTAAAATTGTTTAGAAATAGTCGCTCAAGAAAAACATGTATTATCTAAAGCACGGTCGTTTTTTGAAATTATTAAAAATTAAAACCAGCTCATTACAAGACATGCAAAACAATTTTTTTCATGTAAAGATTCGATGGATAAACTCTTCCTGTGATATACAAATCAATAATTAAAATTGTTTAGAAATAGTCGCTCAAGAAACACATGTATTATCTAAAGCACGGTCGTTTTTTGAAACTATTAAAAATTAAAACCAGCTCATTAAAAGACATATGCAAAACAATTTTTTTCATGTAAAGATTCGATGGATAAACTCTTCCTGTGATATACAAATCAATAATTAAAATTGTTTGGAAATAGTCGCTCAAGGAACACATGTATTATCTAAAGCACTGTCTTTTTAGGAAATTATTAAAAATTAAAACCAACTCATTAAAAGACATATGCAAAACAATTTTTTTCATGTAAAGATTCGATGGATAAACTCTTCCTGTGATATACAAATCAATAATTAAAATTGTTTAGAAATAGTCGCTCAAGGAACACATGTATTATCTAAAGCACGGTCGTTTTTTGAAAGTATTAAAAATTAAAACCAGCTCATTAAAAGACATATGCAAAACAATTTTTTTCATTTAAAGATTCGATGGATAAACTTTCCTGTGATATACAAATCAATAATTAAAATTGTTTAGAAATAGTCGCTCAAGAAACACATGTATTATCTAAAGCACGGTCGTTTTTTGAAATTATTAAAAATTAAAACCAGCTCATTAAAAGACATATGCAAAACAATTTTTTTCATGTAAAGATTCGATGGATAAACTCTTCCTGTGATATACAAATCAATAATTAAAATAGTTTAGAAATAGTCGCTCAAGAAACACATGTATTATCTAAAGCACGGCCGTTTTTTGAAATTATTAAAAATTAAAACCAGCTCATTAAAAGACATATGCAAAACAATTTTTTTCATGTAAAGATTCGATGGATAAACTCTTCCTGTGATATACAAATCAATAATTAAAATTGTTTAGAAATAGTCGCTCAAGGAACACATGTATTATCTAAAGCACGGTCTTTTTAGGAAATTATTAAAAATTAAAACCATCTCATTGTAAGACATATGCAAAACAATTTTTTTCATGTAAAGATTCGATGGATAAACTCTTCCTGTGATATACAAATCTATAATTAAAATTGTTTAGAAATAGTCGCTCAAGGAACACATGTATTATCTAAAGCACGGTCTTTTTAGGAAATTATTAAAAATTAAAACCATCTCATTGTAAGACATATGCAAAACAATTTTTTTCATGTAAAGATTCGATGGATAAACTCTTCCTGTGATATACAAATCAATAATTAAAATGGTTTAGAAATAGTCGCTCAAGGAACACATGTATTATCTAAAGCACGGTCTTTTTAGGAAATTATTAAAAATTAAAACCAGCTCATTGTAAGACATATGCAAAACAATTTTTTTCATGTAAAGATTCGATGGATAAACTCTTTCTGTGATATACAAATCAATAATTAAAATTGTTTAGAAATAGTCGCTCAAGGAACACATGTATTATCTAAAGCACGGTCTTTTTAGGAAATTATTAAAAATTAAAACCATCTCATTGTAAGACATATGCAAAACAATTTTTTTCATGTAAAGATTCGATGGATAAACTCTTCCTGTGATATACAAATCAATAATTAAAATGGTTTAGAAATAGTCGCTCAAGGAACACATGTATTATCTAAAGCACGGTCTTTTTAGGAAATTATTAAAAATGAAAACCATCTCATTGTAAGACATATGCAAAAAAATTTTTTTCATGTAAAGATTCGATGGATAAACTCTTCCTGTGATATACAAATCTATAATTAAAATTGTTTAGAAATAGTCGCTCAAGGAACACATGTATTATCTAAAGCACTGTCTTTTTAGGAAATTATTAAAAATTAAAACCATCTTATTGAAAGACATATGTAAAACAATTTTTTTCATGTAAAGATTCGATGGATAAACTCTTCCTGTGATATACAAATCAATAATTAAAATTGTTTAGAAATAGTCGCTCAAGGAACACATGTATTATCTAAAGCACTGTCTTTTTAGGAAATTATTAAAAATTAAAACCAGCTCATTAAAAGACATATGCAAAACAATTTTTTTCATGTAAAGATTCGATGGATAAACTCTTCCTGTGATATACAAATCAATAATTAAAATGGTTTAGAAATAGTCGCTCAAGGAACACTTGTATTATCTAAAGCACGGTCTTTTTAGGAAATTATTAAAAATTAAAACCAGCTCATTAAAAGACATATGCAAAACAATTTTTTTCATGTAAAGATTCGATGGATAAACTCTTTCTGTGATATACAAATCAATAATTAAAATTGTTTAGAAATAGTCGCTCAAGGAACACATGTATTATCTAAAGCACGGTCTTTTTAGGAAATTATTAAAAATTAAAACCATCTCATTGTAAGACATATGCAAAACCATTTTTTTTATGTAAAGATTCGATGGATAAACTCTTCCTGTGATATACAAATCAATAATTAAAATGGTTTAGAAATAGTCGCTCAAGGAACACATGTATTATCTAAAGCACGGTCTTTTTAGGAAATTATTAAAAATTAAAACCATCTCATTGTAAGACATATGCAAAAAAATTTTTTTCATGTAAAGATTCGATGGATAAACTCTTCCTGTGATATACAAATCTATAATTAAAATTGTTTAGAAATAGTCGCTCAAGGAACACATGTATTATCTAAAGCACTGTCTTTTTAGGAAATTATTAAAAATTAAAACCATCTTATTGAAAGACATATGTAAAACAATTTTTTTCATGTAAGGATTCGATGGATAAACTCTTCCTGTGATATACAAATCAATAATTAAAATTGTTTAGAAATAGTCGCTCAAGGAACACATGTATTATCTAAAGCACTGTCTTTTTAGGAAATTATTAAAAATTAAAACCAGCTCATTAAAAGACATATGCAAAACAATTTTTTTCATGTAAAGATTCGATGGATAAACTCTTTCTGTGATATACAAATCAATAATTAAAATTGGTTAGAAATAGTCGCTCAAGGAACACATGTATTATCTAAAGCACGGTCTTTTTAGGAAATTATTAAAAATTAAAACCAGCTCATTAAAAGACATATGCAAAACAATTTTTTTCATGTAAAGATTCGATGGATAACCTCTTCCTGTGATATACAAATCAATAATTAAAATTGTTTAGAAATAGTCGCTCAAGGAACACATGTATTATCTAAAGCACGGTCTTTTTAGGAAATTATTAAAAATTAAAACCAGCTCATTAAAAGACATATGCAAAACAATTTTTTTCATGTAAACATTCGATGGATAAACTCTTCCTGTGATATACAAATCAATAATTAAAATTGTTTGGAAATAGTCGCTCAAGGAACACATGTATTATCTAAAGCACTGTCTTTTTAGGAAATTATTAAAAATTTAACCAGCTCATTAAAAGACATATGCAAAACAATTTTTTTCATGTAAAGATTCGATGGATAAACTCTTCCTGTGATATACAAATCAATAATTAAAATTGTATAGAAATAGTCGCTCAAGAAACACATGTATTATCTAAAGCACGGTCGATTTTTGAAACTATTAAAAATTAAAACCAGCTCATTAAAAGACATATGCAAAACAATTTTTTTCATTTAAAGATTCGATGGATAAACTCTTCCTGTGATATACAAATCAATAATTAAAATTGTTTAGAAATAGTCGCTCAAGGAACACATGTATTATCTAAAGCACGGTCTTTTTAGGAAATTATTAAAAATTAAAACCATCTCATTGTAAGACATATGCAAAACAATTTTTTTCATGTAAAGATTCGATGGATAAACTCTTCCTGTGATATACAAATTAATAATTAAAATGGTTTAGAAATAGTCGCTCAAGGAACACTTGTATTATCTAAAGCACGGTCTTTTTAGGAAATTATTAAAAATTAAAACCAGCTCATTAAAAGACATATGCAAAACAATTTTTTTCATGTAAAGATTCGATGGATAAACTCTTCCTGTGATATACAAATCAATAATTAAAATTGTTTAGAAATAGTCGCTCAAGGAACACATGTATTATCTAAAGCACGGTCTTTTTAGGAAATTATTAAAAATTAAAACCATCTCATTGTAAGACATATGCAAAACAATTTTTTTCATGTAAAGATTCGATGGATAAACTCTTCCTGTGATATACAAATCAATAATTAAAATGGTTTAGAAATAGTCGCTCAAGGAACACATGTATTATCTAAAGCACGGTCTTTTTAGGAAATTATTAAAAATTAAAACCAGCTCATTAAAAGACAAATGCAAAACAATTTTTTTCATGTAAAGATTCGATGGATAAACTCTTCCTGTGATATACAAATCAATAATTAAAATTGTTTAGAAATAGTCGCTCAAGGAACACATGTATTATCTAAAGCACGGTCTTTTTAGGAAATTATTAAAAATTAAAACCATCTCATTGAAAGACATATGCAAAACAATTTTTTTCATGTAAAGATTCGATGGATAAACTCTTCCTGTGATATACAAATCAATAATTAAAATTGTTTAGAAATAGTCGCTCAAGGAACACATGTATTATCTAAAGCACTGTCTTTTTAGGAAATTATTAAAAATTAAAACCAGCTCATTAAAAGACATATGCAAAACAATTTTTTTCATGTAAAGATTCGATGGATAAACTCTTCCTGTGATATACAAATCAATAATTAAAATTGTTTAGAAATAGTCGCTCAAGGAACACATGTATTATCTACAGCAAGGTCGTTTTATGAAATTATTAAAAATTAAAACCAGCTTATTGAAAGACATATGCAAAACAATTTTTTTCATGTCAAGATGCGATGGGTAAACTCTTTCTGTGATATACAAGTCAATAATTAAAATTGTTCATAAATAGTCGCTCAAGGAACACATGTACTATCTACAGCGTCGTTTTATGAAATTATTAAAAATTAAAACCAGCTTATTGAAAGACATATGCAAAACAATTTTTTTCATGTAAAGATGCGATGGATAAACTTTTTCTGTGATATACAAGTCAATCATTAAAATTGTTTATAAATAGTCACTCAAGGAACACATGTATTATCTACAGCAAGGTCGTTTTATGAAATTATTAAAAATTAAAACCAGCTTATTGAAAGACATATGCAAAACAATTTTTTTCATGTAAAGATGCGATGGATAAACTCTTTCTGTGATATACAAGTCAATAATTAAAATTGTTTAGAAATAGTCGCTCAAGAAATACATGTATTATCTACAGCAAGGTCGTTTTATGAAATTATTAAAAATTAAAACCAGCTCATTGAAAGACATATGCAAAACAATTTTTTTCATGTAAAGATGCGATGGATAAACTCTTTCTGTGATATACAAGTCAATAATTAAAATTGTTTATAAATAGTCGCTCAAGGAACACATGTATTATCTAAAGCACGGTCGTTTTTTGAAATTATTAAAAATTAAAACCAGCTTATTGAAAAACATATGCAAAACAAATTTTTTCATATATAGATGCGATGGATAAATTCTTCCTCTGATATACAAGTCAATAATTAAAATTTAAAATTGTTTAGAAATAGTCGCTCAAGGAACACATGTATTATCTACAGCAAGGTCGTTTTATGAAATTATTAAAAATTAAAACCAGCTTATTGAAAGACATATGCAAAACATTTTTTTTCATGTAAAGATGCGATGGGTAAACTCTTTCTGTGATATACAAGTCAATAATTAAAATTGTTTATAAATAGTCGCTCAAGGAACACATGTATTATCTACAGCACGGTCGTTTTATGAAATTATTAAAAATTAAAACCAGCTTATTGAAAGACATATGCAAAACAATTTTTTTCATGTAAAGATGCGATGGATAAACTCTTCCTGTGATATACAAGTCAATAATTAAAATTGTTTAGAAATAGTCGCTCAAGGAACACATGTGTTATCTACAGCAAGGTCGTTTTATGAAATTATTAAAAATTAAAACCAGCTTAATAAAAGACATATGCAAAACAATTTTTTTCATGTAAAGATTCGATGGATAAACTCTTCCTGTGATATACAAGTCAATAATTAAAATTGTTTAGAAATAGTCGCTCAAGGAACACATGTATTATCTACAGCAAGGTCGTTTTATGAAATTATTAAAAATTAAAACCAGCTTATTGAAAGACATATGCAAAACAATTTTTTTCATGTAAAGATGCGATGGATAAACTCTTTTTGTGATATACAAGTCAATCATTAAAATTGTTTATAAATAGTCACTCAAGAAACACATGTATTATCTACAGCAAGGTCGTTTTATGAAATTATTAAAAATTAAAACCAGCTTATTAAAAGACATATGCAAAACAATTTTTTTCATGTAAAGATGCGATGGATAAACTCTTCCTGTGATATACAAATCAATAATTAAAATTGTTTAGAAATAGTCGCTCAAGGAACACATGTATTATCTAAAGCACGGTCGTTTTTTGAAACTATTAAAAATTAAAACCAGCTCATTAAAAGACATATGCAAAACAATTTTTTTCATGTAAAGATGCGATGGATAAACTCTTTTTGTGATATACAAGTCAATCATTAAAATTGTTTATAAATAGTCACTCAAGAAACACATGTATTATCTACAGCAAGGTCGTTTTATGAAATTATTAAAAATTAAAACCAGCTTATTAAAAGACATATGCAAAACAATTTTTTTCATGTAAAGATGCGATGGATAAACTCTTCCTGTGATATACAAATCAATAATTAAAATTGTTTAGAAATAGTCGCTCAAGGAACACATGTATTATCTAAAGCACGGTCGTTTTTTGAAACTATTAAAAATTAAAACCAGCTCATTAAAAGACATATGCAAAACAATTTTTTTCATGTAAAGATGCGATGGATAAACTCTTCCTGTGATATACAAGTCAATCATTAAAATTGTTTATAAATAGTCACTCAAGAAACACATGTATTATCTACAGCAAGGTCGTTTTATGAAATTATTAAAAATTAAAACCAGCTTATTAAAAGACATATGCAAAACAATTTTTTTCATGTAAAGATGCGATGGATAAACTCTTCCTGTGATTTACAAATCAATAATTAAAATTGTTTAGAAATAGTCGCTCAAGGAACACATGTATTATCTAAAGCACGGTCGTTTTTTGAAACTATTAAAAATTAAAACCAGCTCATTAAAAGACATATGCAAAACAATTTTTTTCATGTAAAGATGCGATGGATAAACTCTTTTTGTGATATACAAGTCAATCATTAAAATTGTTTATAAATAGTCACTCAAGAAACACATGTATTATCTACAGCAAGGTCGTTTTATGAAATTATTAAAAATTAAAACCAGCTTATTAAAAGACATATGCAAAACAATTTTTTTCATGTAAAGATGCGATGGATAAACTCTTCCTGTGATATACAAATCAATAATTAAAATTGTTTAGAAATAGTCGCTCAAGGAACACATGTATTATCTAAAGCACGGTCGTTTTTTGAAACTATTAAAAATTAAAACCAGCTCATTAAAAGACATATGCAAAACAATTTTTTTCATGTAAAGATGCGATGGATAAACTCTTTTTGTGATATACAAGTCAATCATTAAAATTGTTTATAAATAGTCACTCAAGAAACACATGTATTATCTACAGCAAGGTCGTTTTATGAAATTATTAAAAATTAAAACCAGCTTATTAAAAGACATATGCAAAACAATTTTTTTCATGTAAAGATGCGATGGATAAACTCTTCCTGTGATATACAAATCAATAATTAAAATTGTTTAGAAATAGTCGCTCAAGGAACACATGTATTATCTAAAGCACGGTCGTTTTTTGAAACTATTAAAAATTAAAACCAGCTCATTAAAAGACATATGCAAAACAATTTTTTTCATGTAAAGATGCGATGGATAAACTCTTTTTGTGATATACAAGTCAATCATTAAAATTGTTTATAAATAGTCACTCAAGAAACACATGTATTATCTACAGCAAGGTCGTTTTATGAAATTATTAAAAATTAAAACCAGCTTATTGAAAGACATATGCAAAACAATTTTTTTCATGTAAAGATGCGATGGATAAACTCTTCCTGTGATATACAAGTCAATCATTAAAATTGTTTATAAATAGTCACTCAAGAAACACATGTATTATCTACAGCAAGGTCGTTTTATGAAATTATTAAAAATTAAAACCAGCTTATTGAAAGACATATGCAAAACAATTTTTTTCATGTAAAGATGCGATGGATAAACTCTTTCTGTGATATTCAAGTCAATAATTAAAATTGTTTATAAATAGTCGCTCAAGGAACACGTATTATCTACAGCAGTGGTGGGCAAACCGCGGCCCGCGGGCCGCATGCGGCCCTTGATAGTTTTACATGCGGCCCTTCATGAATTACTATATTAGTAAAAACTTCTATAATATATCTTTTTTTATACCCTATTTTTTTTGTCGCTCTCAACTTACATATAATTAATAAGTTGTTATTATAATTAATTTTTTTGTGCGGCCCTTTTAGTCACACTATTTGCGCAAACTGGCCCTCTTCAAAAAAAGTTTTCGTTAAATACAAATTTTAAATGAATTTCTATTCTGGCGTTCCAATTGGTTCAGCTTCTTAATACATTCTCGCTTTGAGTAAGTATAAACTATAATAGAAACACTTTGTTTTTATTCATGTTTGTGTTACAATTAAATGTTCGTGTTGTATAGTAACCCTGAGGAAGGATAGAAATAAATCCGAAATATTGGTGATCAACAAAGAGTTTTCTTTATGCCCCACTGAAGTCTTCAGTAAAGACCACAAAACCCATTAAATATATTTACAATACAACTTATGGTCGACATCTTTTCAATTCATATACAGGGTGCACCACGACCCTGAGATTCTTCGATAGCTCCTTTATTAATGAAAATATCAAAAAATGTTCAACACAAATATTTTGCGAACCTATTTTCTACATAAACTAAAATTATTTTCAAATATACAGGGTGTTTCGTTTGACCGGCACATATAAAAATTTAATTTTTTTAAATAGAACACCCTGTATATTTTTACATTTTTGGATTCCTCTTAAAATTTACTTTAAAAAATGTTTAAGGTTATATGGGTCTTGTCAACCGTTTTCGTAAAATTTATATTTTTGTGAAAATTTTGAGCGATAGAGCACTTTCAATTTTTTTTTACATTTAAGTTATTTAAAAAAGCGGCAAAATTTCGTTTAAAATTGAGATTGACAATAGATTAATTCACACTTTGCGCTAGCTACATTTTAAAAATATTATACAGGGTGTTTTTTACGCTTGGTCAAACTTGTGAAACTTTAAACATCGATAAGTCATTTTTCTTAAATGCAACACCCTGTATATTTTTACATTTTCTTGTAGAGAATTTAATTGTCTTTCGAAATTATTAAGCATGTTCTATACCTAAAGTTAATATTTTTCGAGCTATCTCGATTTTTATTAGTATTACTAAGGCAATTAAAATATTTTAAAGTGGGCCATGGACGTAAGTCGTAATTTTTCAAAAATTTTTAAGCAAAAGAATAAAAAGAGCTGCAACTTTGATTTTAGGCTAAAAATGTACCCCATTTTACCGAAATTTATCGTATAAATTGTTCAAGATTATGTCCTTGTTCTACGCACAGCCGTAGACCTTGTATGAAAGACTCTAGCTCCCTTTATAACATTTCGGGGGTTATACCATCAAAAGCAACACGAATCCTGTTCTGCACATCTTCAGCAGTTGTTGGGGGGTCTTGATACACTTGTTTTATGGGTCCCCACAAAAATAAATCTATAGGGGTAAGATCAGGTGACCTAGGTGGCTAGAAGATTGGTATACATCGCCCTATCCATCTATTAGGATATTTTGTGTTCGGCAACTGCAGTACTTGCTGTGTTGCTTTTAATGGTATAACCCCCGAAATGTTATCAAGAGTGTTAGAGTCTTTGAAACAACATCTACGGCTGTGCGTAGAACTTGAACAAGGATATAATTTTAAACAATTTATACGATAAATTTCGGGGAAAAGGGGTACATTTTTAGCCTAAAATCAAAGTTGCAGCTCTTTTTATTCTTTTGTTTAAAAATTCTTTGAAAAATTACGACTTACGTCCATGGCCCACTAAAATATTTTAATTGCTTTAGTAATACTAATAAAAATCGAGATAGCTCGAAAAATATTAACTTTAGGTATAGGACATGCTTAATAATTTCGAAAGACAATTAAATTCTCTACAAGAAAATGTAAAAATATACAGGGTGTTGCATTTAAGAAAAATGACTTATCGATGTTTAAAGTTTCACAAGTTTGACCAAGCGTAAAAAACACCCTGTATAATATTTTTAAAATGCAGCTAGCGCAAAGTGTGAATTAATCTATTGTCAATCTCAATTTTAAACGAAATTTTGCCGCTTTTTTAAATAACTTTAATGTAAAAAAAAATTGAAAGTGCTCTATCGCTCAAAATTTTCACATAAATATAAATTTTACGAAAACGGTTGACTTAAGACCCATATAACCTTAAACATTTATTAAAGTAAATCTTAAGAGGAATCCAAAAATGTAAAAATATACAGGGTGTTCTATTTAAAAAAATTAAATTTTTATATGTGCCGGTCAAACGAAACACCCTGTATATTTAAAAATAATTTTAGTTTATGTAGAAAATAGGTTGGCACAATATTTGTATTAAATATTTTTTGATATTTTCATTAATAAAGGAGCTATCGAAGAATCTCAGGGTCGTGGTGCACCCTGTATATATATATATATAATCAAATTCCCATCTACCCGTAGGTGTAGGGATCTGTGATATACAAATCAATAATTAAAATTGTTTAGAAATAGTCGCTCAAGGAACACATGTATTATCTAAATTATATTATTATATTAATAAAATACATCTACATTTTTGTTTATATGATACATATTTACAATAAAAAGCTTAAAAAGATAAGGAGCATTACTATATTAACATATTATTCAGTCTTTTGTTTATAATAACTACTTAAAACAAGCGAATTTTAAGGTTTTGGCGTCCAATGTGGCCACGTTTTCATGTTCTGATACAAAAGCTCACCAGGGCTTTGGGTTGTTTGCAGTTGTTTTGCCGCTACTAATTTATAGTTTTTATCGATGCATCCCATCTCGACACCTCTCTCTATTAATCTTTTTGCAGCAACTATTTGTCTTTCAGGTGGTAGAATGATATTAAAAGTTCCAACAAACGCAATGCCTATACTTCGTGCGTTGTAACCATATGAATGCGCACCTTCAGATATCCATCCTCTACCTTCGTAAGCAAACCCATCACCACCAACGAGAAAATTGTAGCCAATGTCACTCCAGTTTCTGCTTTCCATATGAAACGTTTGTATGAATCGAACGTGGAAAACACATTCAGCTTGATTGGTGCAGTTTTCAGTTGCTGTATGCATTATGATCACCATGGGTGCTGGCAATTTTAATGGATTCAGTGAGTCTGATGGTGGCTGTGCCACCCATTCTTTGCGTGAAATAATTTTCAGTTTGTTGGGCAGCGTGAGGTTGAAGCTATGATCTACAAAATAATAATAACGTTTAGATATTCAGATATAATATGAATATTATTCGCGAATATGTTTCGAAACGAGATTAATAATAAAGAAATTTTGATTTGTTGAATTAATTTTTTAAATTTCTTACAAACAGAACATTGGATTATTTCCTGAACCATTTGTTTGTTATGACTAAGCATGATAACCATGACCTGAAAATTTCAAGTCAATATCGTAAGCAGTTGAAAAATTATTCGCGAATATGTTTCGAAACGAGATTAATAATAAAGAAATTTTGATTTGTTGAATTAATTTTTTAAATTTCTTACAAACAGAACATTGGATTATATCCTGAACCATTTGTTTGTTATGAGTAAGCATGATAAATATGTCCTGAAAATTTCAAGTCAATATCTTAAGCAGTTGAAAAGTTATTCGCGAATATGTTTCGAAACGAGATTAATAATAACGTTTTTTTTTTGTTGAGTTAATTTTTGAAATTTCTTACAAATAGAACATTGGATTATATCCTGAACCATTTGTTTGTTATGAGTAAGCATGATAAACACGTCCTGAAAATTTCAAGTCAATATCTTAAGCAGTTGAAAAGTTATTCGCGAATATGTTTCGAAACGAGATTAATAATAACGTTTTTTTTTTTGTTGAGTTAATTTTTGAAATTTCTTACAAATAGAACATTGGATTATATCCTGAACCATTTGTTTGTTATGAGTAAGCATGATAAATATGTCCTGAAAATTTCAAGTCAATATCTTAAGCAGTTAAAAAGTTATTCGCGAATATGTTTCGAAACGAGATTAATAATTAAAAAATTTTGCTTTGTTGAGTTAATTTTTGAAATTTCTTACAAACAGAACATTGGATTATTTCCTGATCCATTTGTTTGTTATGAGAAAGCATGATAAACATGTCCTGAAAATTTCAAGTCAATATCTTTAGCAGTTGAAAAGTTATTCGCGAATATGTTTCGAAACGAGATTAATAATAAAATTTTGCTTTGTTGAGTTAATTTTTGAAATTTCTTACAAACAGAACATTGGATTATTTCCTGATCCATTTGTTTGTTATGAGAAAGCATGATAAACATGTCCTGAAAATTTCAAGTCAATATCTTTAGCAGTTGAAAAGTTATTCGCGAATATGTTTCGAAACGAGATTAATAATAAAAAAATTTTGCTTTGTTGAGTTAATTTTTGAAATTTCTTACAAACAGAACATTGGATTATTTCCTGAACCATTTGTTTGTTATGAGTAAGCATGATAAACACGTCCTGAAAATTTCAAGTCAATATCTTAAGCAGTTGAAAAGTTATTCGCGAATATGTTTCGAAACGAGATTAATAATAACGATTTTTTTTTGTTGAGTTAATTTTTGAAATTTCTTACAAATAGAACATTGGAATATATCCTGAACCATTTGTTTGTTATGAGTAAGCATGATAAATATGTCCTGAAAATTTCAAGTCAATATCTTAAGCAGTTGAAAAGTTATTCGAGAATATGTTTCGAAACGAGATTAATAATTAAAAAATTTTGCTTTGTTGAGTTAATTTTTGAAATTTCTTACAAACAGAACATTGGATTATTTCCTGATCCATTTGTTTGTTATGAGAAAGCATGATAAACATGTCCTGAAAATTTCAAGTCAATATCTTAAGCAGTTGAAAAGTTATTCGCGAATATGTTTCGAAACGAGATTAATAATAACGAATTTTTTTTTTTGTTGAGTTAATTTTTGATATTTCTTACAAATAGAACATTGGATTATTTCCTGAACCATTTGTTTGTTGTAAGGTGGTAATAACAATTTTTAAGTACCAGTATTTTCACCGAAGTACTTGAGATTCTAGCCTTAAGTAACTAATTTTAAAATGTACTGCAGTACAAGTCTTAAGTACTGAAAAAGTAATTGAAAAAGTACTGAAGTAAAAAAATACTTAAGTAATGCCCAGCTCTGGACACGATGCGTTATTTTGATGAACGAATTCCTCTGTATTCTGTTAGCAATAACCTGCAGAATCAAGAATCATACACCGTTCTACAATTTTCAAACAATATTTCATTTAACACCTTGCTCTTTTCTGCACAAATTTGTTCCAAAAATGTTCATCATTTAAAAAAAAATGTTATTTTACTCAACAAAATGACCATTAAGCGATTAAACTATGAATTAATTCAACCACAACTAAGAATTTAAGCGTGTAGTTAGTTCCGAGTTCGCAAATACACGGAAATTAGTATTTACTCATGGGTTTCACAAGGTCAGTTATAAAAATAGTCTAGGTCAACAACTAAACACGATAATACACAAGTAAACATAATTTCCAATGTTTAACTCGATGGACAGGTCATGAGTCAATTGCGGTAAAAAATTTATCGTGACTGAGAAAAAATCGTATATCAACTCTCCTTATCATAATTTTACAGTTTTAATTGTGATTTTTGCTGTTCAGTTTAGGCGGAAAAAACAAAAGGTTTGCTTGATTACATACATGTGTATATTGTACATAACAGTGATAATTATTATTAAATCTAAACATCTGACTTATCGCGTATTTGTTATCGATAGCTGTCTTTTTGTAAAAAAATAACATATGTATGTTGGAGACAAAAACAACTCGGCCTTTAGGATTAGGATTAGATGTATTATCCCAATCAGACATAGTATTTTTAGTTGCGCCAAATCAAAGGACATGTTATGACGATAAAATGCTTAACCTGGTTTCTATATATTTTTAAATGACAGTCTTATCAGCCATAACTGCGATGCAAAAATGTTGGTGCATAATATGCTCAATAACAATAATAGGGATTATTGTAAATTATTTCATTTATTTTTTATTTCTATATCATAAAGGGCTATAGTAAGTTATCTACAACCTTATTCCTTATTTGAGTAAATTTATTATTATAAGAGTTAATCAGACAGGTTAGTAAAGTGGGACCTAAATACAAAATAACTTTAACTATAACGAAAATACCAATATTTTTTGTTATTTATGGTTCCAAAAATATAGACGAAAGTTGCATTTTTGTCAACGATTTTTAAAATATATTCAAAATAGTAATTATTTTAACGACTAATAAAAAAATAGCTCACTCATACATGTAATTATGTCTGGGTAAATTATAAATTTTGAAATTTCTTAGAAAATTTTTAAATTGAGAAACTCGCGAAGAAAATTCATATATTGTTGATTTTACAGCTGTGGTTATATCTTCAGTCAAATTAAATTTGATTTATTTCAATTTGACGTTTCGGATTGTCTATAAAAAAATTTAAATTTGGAAAATATTTGAAGGCATGAGAAGCAATAACTCGTTTAAATACTTGTAATTCTGTTTGAAATTCACATAGTTTTGAAACAAAATAGAAACTAATATATTCATAAAGTGACGGTTTTTACTTAAATACAGATAAACACAAATAAAAATGTTAAGGTAAAGACAAATAGTAAAATAAGTTGGTTGTTAATATAATTACTCGTTTAGTAAGGTAGTAAATAAAATTGGGTCATTACGAAATAAGGTGCAAATATAACTGTAGTTAAATACAGCACGTGTACTAGGAAAATTGCGACACTTTCAGCTAAATTGTATGAAATATTATTTACGAATTTAACCAGGTACGTATTCATCTCTTTATTTAGAACTTAATGTAAAATACTATTTGAAGACGGACACACATCTTATGGTAAGAGTGTCTAAGAATATTTCATGTAAAATTTTCAACAATTGTTAGAAATATTTCTCATTAAAATGCGAAGAGGAAATTCAATCAAGAATAGTGAAAGCTAAAAATGTATTTATTAAATAGAAAAGTCAAAACCAGTACTTTAAATACAGGGTGGTCCATTTTTTTGTAGCAGGACCTTAACAGTTGATACAAATTTTTTTTTAAAAGCGAATATTCCATATCAACATGGGTTCATAAACGCTTCATTTTAAAGATACAGGGTGTTGAAATTTTCGAAAAAATACCGATAATTTTTAACCGTTTCTTAACCAGAAGATATATTTAAACCAAATTTGGTATACAGCACCACCTTACAGGTTACCACAATCGGTGAAAATTTCAAGTCCCACAAACAACCAGTGGCGGAGTTGTGGGGGGTTCAATTTCAATACATTTTATAAAAAAACTCGTACGACCCTGTTTAAAATCAAACTCAACATTGTTTTTGGGTAGAACATTTTGGTTTAAACAAAAAGTGACATGACTTTTCTTCGTTTCTATCACCGTTTGGCGCAAAATTTGATTTATTTTACTATTCTCGCGAAAAATTTGCTCATAAATTTGATCTAAAAATAACGCTAATATTCGAAATAAAGAAGTAATTACCGATCTTTGCAGTTTTTAATAACAGATCATGCTTAACGATTAACGAGCATTTACTCTGCAATTTGCAATTTTCTGCTTTTCGCAAATATTTTATGAGCAAATTTTTCGCGAAAATGGTAAAATAAATTAAATTTCGCACCAAACGGTGGTAGATACGAAGAAAAGTTTTTCTCCATAATAATAAAACTTGTATTTATAAAAACAGCACATTTCCGAGTAGCATTTGAATTAGCTGAGGCAACTAAAATACTTACTTAGCTTTAGGAACGATCCGTTACTAATATGGAAATACCAAATAATGCAAAGAGTGTCACGATTTATTATTCCCTGTACATGATTATATCACATATAGGTAATTATGAAAGTTATACCTGGCGCTGTTTTATGCCGGCAAATTTTATATTTTTACATATTTATAAGAGTAAATACCCACATGCAGCGATCAAACGCAACACACTTTACTAAAGCAAACTTGCTAAAAAGTTTATTAATGTAGTTAGTAAAAATGCAGTACATTTCGGAAAAATGGGGTACATTATTGGACTAAAATTAAAGTTGCAGCCCTTTTTATTATTTTGTTTAAAAATTCTTTCAAAAATTACGACTTACGTCCATGGCCGACTTTAAAATATTTTAATTGCCTTAGTAATACTAATAAAAATCGAGATAGCTCGAAAAATATTAACTTTAGGTATAGGACATGCTTAATAATTTCGAAAGACAATTAAATTCTCTACAAGAAAATGTAAAAATATACAGGGTTGCATTTAAGAAAAATGACTTATCGATGTTTAAAGTTTCACAAGTTTGACCAAGCGTAAAAAACACCCTGTATAATATTTTTAAAATGTAGCTAGCGCAAAGTGTTAATTAATATGTTGTCAATCTAAATTTTAAACGAAATTTTACCGCTTTTTTAAATAACTTTAATGTAAACAAAATTGAAAGTGCTGTATCGCTCAAAATTTTGACAAAAATGTAAATTTTACGAAAACGGTTGACTTAAGACCCATATAACCTTTTACATTTTTTAAAGTAAATCTTAAGAGGAATCCAAAAATGTAAAAATATACAGGGTGTTTTATTTAAAAAAATTAAATTTTTATATGTGCCGGTCAAACGAAATAATTTTAGGTTATGTAGAAAATAGGTTGGCACAATATTTGTATTAAACATTTTTTGATATTTTCATTAATAAAGGAGCTATCGAAGAATCTCAGGGTCGTGGTGCACCCTGTATAGGGTATGTAGACAGAAACTAATGTCACTTTATGTTAGTCAAGGCTGACTAAATTTGCACCGTCTCTCACTTGACTGCGTGTTACACGTCGGCAAATCCCTGCGCCAGTCCCGGTTGAAAGTGCGTCCTAAGTGTAAGATATTACTGGAAAACCAAGGGGTCTATCAGATACCATGTGCGATTTGTCAAAAATCTTATATTGGACAGACCAATAGACGCGTAGGCGTACGAGTCCAAGAACATAAAAATTCAGTCAGGAACAAAGACACCACATCGGCCCTCTATCAACATATTACCTCCACTGGTCACAAAATTAACTTTGATGAGGCCAAAATACTGGCCAATGTAGAACATTTCTCGTCAAGGATCATCCGGGAGGCTATTGAAATAGAAAAGAGATCCAACAATATCAATAAACGGGATGATGGTCAGAGACTTCCAGCAGCATGGAAGCCAGTGTTGACCAGCTGTTGTAGAGAGAGGCAGGTACGTCCTCTACCTGTCAGCAAAGCGCCGCCAACAGACGCACTTTCAACCGGGACTGGCGCAGGGATTTGCCGACGTGTAACACGCAGTCAAGTGAGAGACGGTGCAAATTTAGTCAGCCTTGACTAACATAAAGTGACATTAGTTTCTGTCTGACATTATTTTTATCAGACAGTTAAAATCTTGTTTAATCTCTTGAAAATGGCCAGGGAGAGCTGGCCGAAACGTCGAGAATTTATAAATACTACGCGGATATACTCCGAAGACAAAATTCAAAATATCTATTAATATTACCTAGTAATCCTAATATGCGATACAAAATTTTAATCTCGCTGTACAATGAATTTTTAAATATAATTTAATCAGTAAGCTTAACATAATAAACATTGTGATATTTATAATTCTGAACTAAACAAATAAATAATAGGCAGATGGTTGCCTTCGACATACACAAATAAAATGTAAGGTCACTGATATATATGTAGAACATGGTGGATAATAATTAAATTACATTTACCGTACTTGCAGTAAATTTTATAATTTTTACAGATCAGTGGTGCGTAAACTTTTTACACTTGTGATCATTATTTGTTTTTACGATTCCTATTATAAGTATACATAAACAGACTGTTTTTGAACGATGTAGCTTAATTTCTACTGGTGAATCTACATTGAAAAATAGGACGATTTAGTCCATCATGCTATAGAAAGTTGCATCGTTGCTAAGTTACAACCCCAGGAAGAAGAGATGAAAAATTGTTGTTTTATTAATAAATCAAGAACGCTTTTACCAACATCATTTATATTTGGCACCCTGTATATGATATTAATAATATAAAAAACATTTCTTAACCAACAAGAGAATATCTTAAAAATTTCGCGACTCCTAACAATTTTTAAGCGACCCCTCGCTTGCGCACCACTTACTTAGATTATTGAAATGTAATATGTTGACAAAGATTCGAACAAAACAATGTTCGAAAAGGCAAATGGTAATTAACAAATGAAACACAACGATCTAATTCGATACGGTGATCAAAAAAGTGTATCACCTTGACGAGATTTGTTTATTTTACTCTTTTTTTCAATGAAGTATCAGGTCTAGAATCATTCGCATGTCATTTATTTAATTAAATACAAAGAACGGCAGGTATAGTGGAGTTTAGCAAATGCGCATCATAAAGTTTTGTGAAATTGAATTGTTGATAAAAAGATTATGATCGACTTAAAGTAGGTTAATTATTACCAACCTATAAGCTTTAATAAACTAATAAGCAGTATAATAGTATATTACATAACAAGAGTTGTAAGAAGCATATTACGTAATTGCTTTACAACTCGTGTTCTGTAGCTTACTTTTTCTACGATCACATAATACCCACGATCTTGACGGTTTTTTGGCTAATATACAAATGTAATTAGGTTGTATTGTCAATTTTGCCCGTGCTTTTTGCTTACAGTGCGTAAGGACCCACTTACTATGCCTGCAGGCTGTACGGCAATAGTCATTTACATTAGTGCTCGTAGAAAAAAAAAATTTGCCACCCTTTTTGACTAAAAAGTTAATACAAGACTGTAAAATTCTAGGATAATAGACAAGGACAAAAAACGACTTTGGACCACCGAAATTAGCGAAAACTAATACACAGAACGTCTTGTGCTATAAAGAGCTCAATTGTTTTTATGAATTACCTGTGAACATTAAACAAACTACGTCTAGTTCAATAAAAAAAGTCCATGGAGTATTATAAAAGTGGTGTTAAGTATTCAGTATTCTAAGAAAATTTGTTCAGAAAAATATATGTATAATCAGGATGTAAATTATGTAAAATTACCCACAAACCTAAATTAAGATTTCTTCTTATTATTATACAATAATCTGGTGCCATCATTTCTAAGTCGTGCCATAGTAACAAGTGTTCATTACACTTTTCTTGGCTATGTAGAATAAGATTTTTTCAATGAACAGCTATATGTACCCGTTTTAATAAGATATTTCTGCCTTAGGTTATTGAATTTCTCAACGAAATTAATTTATTACCAAGTTTAAATTAGGTTTATCAATAAAATTTGGAAACTTTGCACATGATACATTACTGCATTGGATGGCTGAAATGACCTGTTCAATAATTTCCATTCCCACTTTTGGTAATTTCACACATGATTAAGGAACGTTATTATTTTGTGTTCTGAGTAAAAATCTCTTATAGAAGAGTCGAAAGGAGCATTTTAAAAGTTCTGAGCCCATATTTATAATTGTTTGGTGCGAAGAAAGTATCATGGTATTTTTGAAACGTCAAAACTTGATCAAAAGAAACGCGCTTCCAACCAGGAAGCATGGACAACGTTCGTGAAAGCTTTAACAATAGAGTAGCCATTAATGAGATACAATCATGAATAGATAGCATTTGTTTTTTTCCCTTTTAAAGTATGTATAATTTGGTAATAAAAATGGGAACCTACCTCAGCAAAAAAATAATTTGAGTAAATATTATTTCCGTAATGGTTTTAAAAAACTAAAATGTATCAATGCTAGCGGATAAGCGGCTTTTGTTTTGTTTACAAACAAAACTATAACGTTCATGGTCAGGTAATTAAGAGTAGTTTTTTTGACGTAGGTAACTTTATTTTTTACAACACGTGATAAATCATAGCAATAATTGATGTCAGGTGAAAACGGTGGGCGCTCTATCACTTTTAACTTTACTTAACTCATTTTATATTATAAATTAAAAGGAGATAGATTCATGATCAGGCGTCGAAACTTGTTTACTGATAAAGTTGTCAGAGTTTTGCCATAAAAAATATAAATACAATGCTTATTAATAGCATAGAAACAAAAAGCAATTCTCTATCATATCACTTAAAAAAGTTATTGTTCAATAGTGAAATACTAAACTTAATAAATAAACTATACCACAGTAATATAATGGATTATTTTTTATCAAATATTATCATCAAATCAATTAACAAAAGCTTTCGTGAAATAATTGCAGTTGAAACGTTTACGGAAACGCAAAAAGTGAAGCAGAATCTTTGGCTACTCAAATGAAAGCTTACAAATTCTTGGTATTTTTAGTTTTCTGGCATGATTTGCTTTTCCAACTTAGTAATCAAAGAATCACCAAGTGAAACCTCAGATCTATCTTCGGGAATACTCATTTTTGAAAAATTGTGCAAATAGCTATATTATGATTTCGATTGACCGAGCAGCTATTACATCAATAAATAAAGAAGCGCAATTTAGCTCCCACGTATTTGTTATAATCAGTACGTAATATATTCGCTAACACGCTAACCATACTTTATTTACTCATATTCCCAGAAGAATGCAATAAATAAAATATTATTTACAAGTATTCCACTAATATACTAAGAAAAACAATAACTTTGCGGTAAAAAAATCTGTAATTAACTGAATTCTAGCACGTAAACAAATATTCAACAAATTATATGCACTTGCATAATTTTTAATTGTCGATTGTAAAAAAAAATAGGTAAATCTTGTTGATGCTGGCCGGCCATAATGATGTATACATCATTTTTTGCTATGTGCGTTTGTGTTGGTTGTTTTTATGAACATTTATAAGAAATTGAATTCAGCACTGATTATCATGTTTTGTATATTATTTCTATTCTGTATTAAACATGATAGTTTGTCAATGAATAAAAAGTCTTGTAAAAAACAAAGTATAGATATTTAAATTGCATCGAGTGTTTGGAGTTATTTAAATAACCCATTTTCAACTATTTAAAATTATTTAAAAACTGGTTAATTCTTTAATGTTGGCTGTCCAAGCTGTAAAGAATATATATAACACTTCAAGTGTATTTTTATAATGCAGGAAATTAAACGTATATAAATTAAACAACAAAAATAACATAGTGACAACAATAAGAAAGTTTTTTTTGAATGTAAACAATTTATTGGAACTTAAATTATAATGTTAGTATTCTATACAGTGTGCTGTAAGTTAAATTAGTCATCTGTTGCCTTATCATTACCAACCATTTGCGAGCAAGTTTCCCTGTATTTTTTCCCCCCAATAATTCCATAATTTCAAGTACATCCAAAAATAGACTCAAATTAATACTAATTTCTGTAATAAAATAATAATTATATTGGTAAACAGAAGTTTGTTATTTCCGGGAGTAATGGATTATTCAACCTAGACCTAGACTATCTCGTTTTCATTACTCGTTATCGTTAAGATAATAAGTCATGAGGTGCAACTTGACAAACGCAATAAAAATAAAACAATACAACGTGTTAATAAGGAGTAATTAAAAAATTACTTTAAATAAAGGCTGCGTTTTAGTTATTAGTTAGTTTAGTCTTTATCACGAGTTGCATGACGAATACAAAGCTTATTAAAGTTTGAACAAATGCATAGCTAGTGTTCCAAATTGTATCGCAATATCGTGGTAAACATTAAAAAAGTTACAAAAAAAATATAGGAATTAATTGGCCAATACTTATGAAAGGGCTCTAGCAATGAAAATAGAAATCGAATTTCACTTCACGGTATATTTTTTCATATTTATTAATTTAAAAGAGAGTGGTACACCAGGTTTAATAAAAGTGTTATTAATAATTAAGAATCTCATGCGCAAACTACAGCTTTTATACAGGGTGATTGAAATTCGAGTTTAAGCATGGGGATCTCGCTTGTTATAATAGCTAGAGTACAGGTTTAAATTTGGAAAAGTTGCTAAATTTGGTGCTCATTAATAATCCGAAGATAAATTGGAAATATCTCAAACGGTATCCGAGAAAATTAGGAAAAACCGGAAAATACGATTTTTTTAAATCGTCTGTAACTCCTTTGGAGTATGAAATTTTTCAAATGTGTAAATACATTGCTGAAGCAACTTTTTAAGCCGAATCGGATGGTGGTCACAAATTTTTCCTAGATCGATTCGTTTTTGTTTTATGACAACCAACTTTAGTTTTTCTTATGGGCGCTATTTTTGCTATTTACATAATCAAATAGCATTTATTTTTCTGAATCCATTAATGTATTGCACATGGTATTTTACTTCTTTATTCGTTGTCAAATTAAAAAAAGGGTTTTAAACAATAACCATTATAAATCTCCCCAAAAATATTTTTGTAACATCAAGTATAACCGAGTCATAACGATTTAAAAAAATGTCTACTCTGATTTTTGTTTATTATCTAGCGTGCCATGGAACTTTTTTAATAGATCTCAGAAAGGGGAACAATTTGTCTAATTTAAACTTTTTTGTAGCTCTTACGAGATCCCAATAGTGGCCTTTCTATGTGGACCACCCTGTAGATCCACAGCAGCCCAATTATAAGGAACTGTTAAACAAAATTTAATTGATGACTGAAGAAAAAAAGCAGGAAATAAAACATAAAAAAATTTGCGTGATTTTACAAAACATTTACCTCTAAAAAATAGGTACAGCTTAAACGCGACGCCATATGCATAATGCATAGTAACAAACATACTTTTACGACGTGGTTTGTAAGACGACTCGTAAGATACATTATCATTAATTTTAGCCTTAAACACAAAGACTTTTTAAGGTCGTAAACAGAGATGTAAAGTGCAAAACAAATATTACATGTAAATGTGACACGCAATAAGTTGCTTCTTACCGTATGGATAATCTCCAGGA
This sequence comes from Elmis aenea, assembly GCA_947652605.1. NCBI lineage: Eukaryota > Metazoa > Arthropoda > Insecta > Coleoptera > Elmidae > Elmis > Elmis aenea. The sequence goes on along the minus strand of OX393577.1, from coordinate 5,154,106 downwards.
GTTCCCTTGTCCTGTTCATCGCCGTCGACTGGGAACGGATGTCCTGAACCAGTGGTGATCGGACGCGAGTGCCTGGCAAGTGATACAACCAGTAAAGTCACTAGGGATATCACCAGTATCGCCACCAGAGATATAACTACGATGATACGTTGTCGGGAAAAGTTTTGTAGCCACTGGGCACCTTGAAAAATATTTATACATCTATTATAAGAATAAACAAACGTTGCTTAAATTAGTGTTCGTGGAAAAGATGACTGGAAGCAATATTTATGTGAGATGGAAACGATTCGTTTTATCAAGAAATGTTTTTGAACCGGTATCTGAAGTTATGGAACCGATTAATCAATTGGTTTTAATTGCTTGATGATAGGAGTAGTTAATAATCTTTTAGTGGAAACTCTTTTAAGTCTTCTGGTAAACTTTCAAGCAAAAAAGTACGAATACAAGCATAAAAATATTCGTTTTTTCGATGATTGCCGTGCAACGATATGTAACAAAAGCAGTGTTTCGAGTTACGACCGTGGTTTGGTACCTGGTATGTCGTAAGTGCGAGATGTTCATTTTGCTTCGATACTGATTTTAAGACTGTAAGTGACAAAAAGGTGCAAGATTAGACTTTCAAAAAATATAGTTTTATAATAATTATGTATGGGCTAATAAAAAAAGAAATTAAAATACCGGTGGGTTATAAAAAAGTTATCGTGAACAGTATTGGGATCTCGTAAACGCTAGGAGATACGGAGATGGTTAAATGAGTCAAAATGGTCTATGATTTAAGAGCAACTATTCTATGAAAAAATCTTCAAAAAAATTGAGTTTTTGTGCTACTCATAAAAAACAAAAAAATGACATTTTCGATTTTTGCTTATAACTTGCTTATTTGAAACCATACTCAAAATATTTTTGGACATTATTGAGACAGTTTTTTGTGTAGATTTGAAATTTGTTAATAAATTTTATCTATCTTCATTTGTTTTTGTTATTTTAACATCAACTTTCTTATTTTAAATACGGGTTTAGTTGGCTGGGACACCATTAAAAATATTTTTTTTATTTGTTTCATTGATGTATGAGTTGTTAGGTTTATCTAATAAATTAACTTAGTTATTCCAATATATTGTATTTATTAATAATATGAATATTAATATAACAAAGACAAAGGCTATGGTTATAGTGAAAAATCATGAACCAGTTACAATAAATTATGCTAGACCAAAAAAAGATAGAGCAGGTAGCGAATTTTAAATATTTAGGAACAATAATTGCAGAGAATGGCAAATCGGAGGAAGATCGGAATAACAGAATAGCGGCAGCGACGAAATTTTACAGAAAAACAAAACAAAACATCACATAAATAAACCAGCTATACTTAATTAAACACAAAAACTTGAATAAGTAATTATTTTTTTACAGTTAATAATAATTTGCGATTTTTCAGTTAACAATGTTGAAAAATATTTTGAGTATGATTTCAAATAAGCAAGTTATAAGCAAAAATCGAAAACGTCATTGTTTTGTGTTTATGAATAGCGCAAAAACTGTCAACTTTTTAAAAGTTTTTTTTTCATAGATTAGTTGTTCTTAAATCATAGATCATTTTGACTCCTTTAGCAATCTCTGTATCTCTTAACGTTTACAAGATTCTCATGCTGTTCACAACAACTGGGACACCCTGTAAGTATATTGAATATTATGTCACAAGCTTTTATTTTCTGAGCGTTTAAAACTCAGAATAAGACGAAAGATAATACAAAAGTTTTTTTTTTTAGAACCAAATAAAAATAAAAATTGGTAAAGTATTAATTTACAAATATTAAACCGTTTAAATATATATTTTTTTGAATAATCTGTGAAAGTGTTAAATATTTTTCTCTAATACTGCATACAAGTTAAGTCATTTAAAATCTGGTATGAAACACTTTTGTTTTTGCGTAACAGATAAAATTAAAAGGTTATCAAATCATGCCTTAAGAAATTAAACAAAGTAGTTTATATATTCTTAATGGAAGACGTTTTCATGTTACCATCAATAGATATGTTAATAAGTCAGTAATATTGTAACGGAAACTTGCAAAATTGGAGAAGTTTGTTAATGTTTTGCAAAATAGTTTTAAAAACATCGAAATTTGACAAAAATTTATGCACATCTTTTAATTTTCTAAATTTTTTTCTGTTTAGTACTTGTATGTAAGCGACGAAGAATTATAATTGTTCAATTTGAATGAAAGCTTAGGTTGTGTCATGATATATTTTTTGAATTAACATGTAAAACAAACCTTTAAATACAAAACAATCCCCAAAAAATTAGCAATTAAAAACTTTTTCATGTTGTAGGTACATTATTTTTACGATCGTTATAGTTTTGTAGCCAAGTCAAAAACTAGTAAACAAATTTAAATATGTTTATACATGTGGAAAACCTCTTAATGAATATTTTAAGATCAAAACTTGTCAAAACAATTATTTCACGACTAAACATTATAATATTAATTTGTACTTGAAATTATTTAAAATCTCATTAACTAAAAATAATGTAGACATGAATCAAGATATGTCGTTCTCTTTGGGCTTCAAGTTGAAAAAATCGCTTAAAGACTGTTTTATACTATACTATTTTTTCGTTTAAGAAAATCGTATACGATTTTTGATACAAAAATTTCGTTCAAGAATTTAGCATGGAAAATATGAACCTCTTACACTGTACTATTTTTTGGTACGAAAACCCCAATATATTTTGGTTACTTTTTAGTAACTTTTATCATATTTTGTTGGCACCTTGAGTAACCATGTCAAATGTTCAATTTGATCACAACAGAAAGCGAATTATTTTCAAATTTAACGTATATTTAACGCTTGTTCCATTCTACATATTTATTCCTACAAAATAAATTGTGAGGGATATAACGGTAATAAGTAGTATTTAACATCGTTTGATTGTTTCAGTTAACCTAACCCACAAATGACATGCGGTCAGATACAGTTGCAGTAGAATACGCATGCGCCCATGCCAAAGAACACGCCCATTCTAAAATAGGACGCATTTAGAGCATGCAGTAATTTCATACGAATTTTTGGTTCAAGATTTGTAATTTCTGATTGACACCGTACTAGAAAATCGTATACGATTTTCTTAAACGAAAAAATAGTGTAGTATAAAACAGACTTAAGAAATAAAAAATATTTCATGTATTTGTTTACGACCTCCCCTCCCAGTAGATGATTTTTTTTAAAATGATTAATAATAAAACCGCCACAATTTTTCAAGTAACAACCACAACATAACCGTACAAAAATATTATTTGTCACCATGTTAATTTTAATCTCTTGAACGATAACAGTTTATTTCCTGCCGTATCGTTTAGGTCTTTGTTATGTTAGGAGAAGCATTCACAACTTTATAGTTGCAGATTATGTCGTTGAATATAAATTAATTCAAGGATTTTCCAGACTTGTACGTCAAAAACATGTACAAAATCAGGTTTTTTTAGACGAGACTTAGTTAAGAAGTTTAAAACTAACACACATTCACTTTAAGTTATTAAATTGAGAAATTTGAGATTGGATATATTTTTAATTTTATTTAAGTACGTTTCCTTTGAAACATTTTTAAAGCTAATGATATGCAAGTGTAGAACTAAGGAATGTGCATTCATTGTGTTAGCGATTGTTTGTAGAAAATAAGCCCATTAAAAGTTGTACCAGGCAGTGGCGTAGCTAGAGGGGACGATCCGCCCCGGGCGGCACTTTTAGTCTACCCGAATACCCAAATGGGGTAAAAACGAAAATTTCGGGGTAATGAAGGAACAGTAGATATAATAATCAGTGCTGGCGCTAGTCCCAATGAAAAATCCACAAATAAAAAAGAATTCTTATCGAAGATGCAGAGTAAAACAGGCTAGTCGACCTAGCTACACTGAAAACCCGCCCCCTTGTAACGAGAGAAATTCCAAGTAATAAAATTTATGTTTTCCCCCATTTTTTGTGTCGATCTCTGTTTGCTTTGGAAAAATCAAGAGCTGGCAACCCTTACCAAAAGGGGTGGCAGCGTCAGGGCCGCCCCGGGCGGCACAAACTCTAGCTACGCCACTGGTACCAGGTGCCTTAAGATCTGCACTTTAGCAACCTAAACTCAGTGCCTCCATTTATTATACGTGTATCGTACTATAAATGTTTTCTAAACCTTTTTAAGTTGCAATAAAAGTATAAAATCAAATATAAGTTTACAATTGGATAATAAAAAGCAATAAAATTTGGTTGCATAAAGCCGTGTTTAAAAGTAAAGGAAATGTTAAATATCGTAAACCTAGTATCTAGTAACAACAATGATATTCCTTGGCTAGTAAGACTTCATTACCTAACTAATTGTAACGAAGTTTTGTATAAGCCTTGGAGAAAAAGCCCAAATTTTTTTAAAAGATAAATTTAACCACAGCTAAGTACAATAATAAAAATTTTGCTTTTATTGGTGACTTCACAGCTCATTTTTTTTTTAAATTCGCAGACGATTTGTACAGGGTGGTCCAAATTCGATGGGATGACATTGGTATCTCGCTTAATATTCAAGATAGAGAGAGAAACGGTTAAATTACCAAAAATTTGCAGTTTTTTGAAACAAACTTAGAACCGTTTTCAAAAATATTCTATCATTTCCGGTTTTTAAGTTATTGGAAAAAAGCGTTTTCTTGGATAATAATGTGTCATATCTCCGTTATTGTTGTAAATATCGAAAAATGTATGAAGATTATATTTAGATATTTTTCTGTAAAATTCGATTATGCTAAAAAAAATGTTATGCTCGCCGTTAAAAAGTTATGACACAAACTTACCTTTTCTTAAATGGAAGCTATGGTTGACCATGACATATTTAAATTCCCCATTTTTTTCTCATTCCAAATATGTAAGGGTTAATGTATTTACTTTCAATAATACGCAAGTAACGAAGTTTTTTTTTTAGTTTTCTTAAAGAAAAACATGGTAGGTTGTGAAAACAAAAAAAAACAAGGTGTAAACCCTTTTAAAACTCATGTGGTACAAGTTACGAAGGTTTTTGAATTTCTTGTTGAGAGATACATTATAATTATTTGAAAGTAAGATAACAACAATATAGTCGAAATCCGCAGTTATGTAGTTCAAATATTTATTATGTTTATCTCAACAACAAACTAATAAACCTTCTTAACTTGTACCACATAAGTTTTAAAAGGTTTTACACCTTGTTTTTTTTTGTTTTCACAACCTACCATGTTTTTCTTTAAGAAAACTAAAAAAAAACCTTCGTTACTTGCGTATTATTAAAAATAAATACATCAACCCCTATATATTTGGAATGAGAAAAAAAATAAGGAATTTAAATAGGCCATAGCCAACTATAGCTTCCATTTAAAAAAGGTAATTTTGTGTCATAACTTATTAATGACTAACGAAAAAAAAATAATTTTAGTATCATCTAATTTTAAATAAAAAGACCTAAATATAATCTTTACAAATTTTGAAATTTTGTCGATGTTTACAACAATAATGGAGATATGGCACATTATTAATATGACAAAAAACACATTTTTTCCAATAACTCCAAAACCGGAAATGGTAGGGTATTTTTGAAAACGGTTCTGAGTTTGTCCCAAAAAACTGAACATTTTTGATAATTGAACCGTTTCTCTATCTTGAATATTAAGCGAGATACCCATGTAATCCCATCGAGTTTGGACCACCCTGTACAACTTAACTGTTCTGAATTTAACTAATTTTTAAAAGGAAGATTTATTTACCTTTTCTCAGTTTAGTGCGAGCATCCGTCTCACTTATTTTATTATCTACCTTATTGTTTAATTTTCCATTTGTAACTGAAAACGATTCTGGTGCAAAATCTTTATTAAACACACCATTTTCATTTTCATTTATAATGGGCACACCATCTAACACTACACTCGAGTCTTTTATAGAAAGCGGTACTGTTATATTTTGATGGTTGCACTCGTTAGTCCTAGAATCGTTTGGGTTTGCGTACACAACTTGTTTAATAGTCACTGGTCCTTGATAATACGTTTTAATTCCAAAATGAACATCAGTAGAGTTAGATACTGCAATATTTCCGAACGCGATTTTTTCCTTGTTTGCGTCGTTGGGCAGTACCAGGGCGCCGTCTTGTTCGTAATCATCTTGGGACGACGCGACACTGGCGTCGTCTTGATCGTCATCGTCGGTGTCACTTTGGGTTTTGTTAAGATCGCTGGTATTACCGGCCAACACCATTCCCGGCGAAGTAGCGAGATCTACTAATTTTCAACGCGTTTGGAACCTCTTGCGAAGGTTGTTTGGATGACGTTATCGACAACATTCTGCACTGCTGTGTGAGTATACATATACGCTCGTATCGTGCATGTATAATGTATGAATGCATACACACCGTGACATTCGTTAACAAACGTAAATATTTTATTTTGCACACCTACAACTTCAAACGCATTGCTCATCAAACACAAACCATACTTGTACTGCACTATATCAATCGTTATTTGACACGGTTTACTTTTAAAATTTACAGAACGTTTACAGAACTGCTGAAACTTTTATTAGATCACATTTTTTAAATAAATTTTAATGTTTCCCTGTTACATGCAGGTTATAAGGCAAAAAATTAAGAGGCTTTTCTGTAACAACATGAAAAAAACTTCAAATGTGTTGGATAAAAGAACTACTATGAAGATAAATGACTGTCAACTAACAAAAAATGCTTTAAATATACAGGGTGCCCATTTTTCTAACCTGTTGTATAGGTAACTCCGTTAATATTAGAGATACAGAAACGTTTAAATTAGCAAATTTGTGCAGAATTTAAAGGGAAATCTGATGCCATTTTCAAATTTGACCTACGTCATCAACTTTTTGAAATATTTTGAAAAAACTGAAAAAGGTTGATTTTTTCAAACTTGAATAATTCCGTAACCATATGAGTTAGAATAAAAATAAAAATTGACTTTTATAGATATTTTTACGTAGATTTTAAATGTTAACGAAATTTTCATAGCACTCTCGATTTCCGAGTTATAGCACAAACTTGCATTTTTTTAAATGGAAGTCATAGTTGGCTGTGGTCTTATTAAAAAGGTTATTTTTTTCTCGTTTCAATGATATAAGGTTTGTTATGCTTTACTCTTGTAGTTTTTCTTTAAATAAGCAAAAATCATTTTACATGTTCACAGCCTACTAATAGATGGGAGTTATCCCGTGTTGATGTTCTTTTTTTTCCGATGTGACATTTAAGAGTTGTCTCTTATTGTTAGTGTAGCAGTTATTAGCCAGTTACAAATTTTAAAAACAAAACTTCGTAGTTTGTCAAATAAAATTTATTGTTTGTTATACGTATGTCTCCCTCTCGTGTTGATCAAAATTTTTGTTTATTATAAATTTCAAAAACAATGTTTTTTAATGAATGAGTGACAGTTTTAACAGAACAACAAAAAAACAAAAGAATTCTTTGGTTTTTTTTGTGTATAAGATGATTGGATTAAAAATTGTACAAAATGAGTTTTTCTCAAATTTTTGTGGTAAAATATCATTTTAGATATTAAGTGTCATATATCATTGAAATTAGAAGACAAAATGCTATTCGACTATAAGATTAAATTTTTTTTGCCGTATTTAAAAAAATTAAGTTGATGATGATTCTGAAGAGACGAAACTTTGTTGGAAATCTTATGTTATCTCAAAATAGAAAGCGTAAGAAGTGTTTCCAGATTGTCGATATCTTAAATTAATTGTATAATTTGCAACCAGCTAGAAATTCTTTGAATTTGTGCTTTTTTTAAAAATTAAATATGACCACACTTTTTAAGAAATTCGAGAAATGTCATAATATACACAAAATTTAGTTTTCTCATGACAGTTTATTCAATACTTTATTAAAATCAATTAATTACAATATCATATTTGTAAGACCTTTTATTTTCCATAATTGACGAAAATTATTTTAACAATACTCCGCAATACACGAAGGGATAGCGAATAAATAAATAAATTAATCATGTACTACCAGAACATAGTGAATTATTTTATTATTATTATTTATTTAATTTTTATTTTTATTTTTCATCAACTTGGCGCCCTTTTCCAATGTTCACCCGATGCAAGTGCTTCGTTTGCCTTACCCCTGTCCCGGCCCTGATGTTACGCTTCGAATTTGGAGTACATTACTACAAAATCTTGGAAATCCCATAGCGGTCAAGTTTGGTTGGACAGTCTGCAAGTGTAAACAAAAAATGTGTGCGTTGTATTAAATAACATAACAATAAATAGCTATTAAAATGGTTCGTCGTGTGTAATGCTGTGGTAAATCATATTATAAATAAAATAGAGTAACAAATAAGCCAATGTTTTGTTGTGTTCTTTCCAAATCAGTTAACCATCATGAACAATACAATTTTTTAAATCTGTAAGTTTCTCAATTTATAGTTTATCATTGGGTTTGCAGCTACTAATGTTTAAAATGTTAATGTAACTAAAACTACTTATTATCAACAGTCAATGCATGTGACCTGTAACATTTTGAATTCATATGGGTTTTTCCCAAACGTCATTGTTCGTTTAGTTGTACACAAAGATTGAAAGTGCTGTTAGACAAAAAATGCAACATATACCTATAAAAAAAAACAATTGTAGTCTTAACAATAATTATAAATATTTTATTGATAATAAAATCCGACTTAGTTAAAAACGCGTTGATAATGAAGTCTGGTTTTGTATAATTATGATTGGCAATAATTAAGCTGTTTATTTAACGACTTCATTAATTAAAATCATTTTTAGAGCAAAAGTTCAATGCAATACTTATATACTTGGATGGAAAAACGAGGAGTTATTATGTACAATAACATCTGCAAGATTATTAACAGCCAGTGGCGTAACTATAGTTAAGGAAACTGATTGTAAATTTAAAAAAAATAATCTTAAAGCCCTGTTTTTTCAAATTAAAATCAACTATACGTTTAAATTTTTTTTCAGTTTCAGACCATTAATGTTCATAGTTAAATTTTTTGTTTTGAATATGTATTTGTTAATAAAACTAGAGGAATGTGTTATTAAATAACCTTTTTCTACGATTTGGGCTCTTTGTAATGCTTAAAAACTATAATGGTTGGAGAAATGTCTTGGATGTTGGCAGAGTATATCCGGTTATCTTGGGCGTTGTGGGATTGTTGCAAGATAAAGTTTTTCATTTCAGAAAAGATTATTGATGAAGCAGCGAGCCCAGAATGTCTTCCAACTTTTCGCCTTATCATATGTTAGTCAATCTTTGAGCTTTTTGGCACTTGCAAACACAAATACAAAGGTTTTGTGTAAGGACACGATGAACAGCATATTCTGAAACATCCAGCTTCTGGCCATATTTCTTGCCGAACGGGAAATTAAGTTTTTCTTCTCATATACAATTTAATGATGCGCTCATTTTGAACTACATGATGATTTTCACAGTCTTGGCCCTAACCTAACAGCAATACTTCAAAAACAGAAACAGAAGTACCACTTGCATAGCACAAGCAAAAAATATATTATTTTATACACAACATAAAACAATAAAAGTAATAATAAATTATTAAGATTTACAGCAACGATTAAACAGTCAACTTTTTTCTACAGTGAATCGCAGAATTTACTTGGAAAATATCTTACGAACGGCCAATAATTTGCTACATATTACATAATTTTATTAAAGAAATATTAAAATTAATTTTTATGCCATGTTCTTCACTGATATATTTAACTTAATGACACATAACGTTAAATGATGTTCAACATGACTCTTAAGTTTATTTATCCAAACGTTTAGATGTTTTCATAAAATATGACAAATTAACTTGCCAGTTCTAACGTCATCCTGTTTCACACATAACAAATTTGTGACCTATACATTGCTGCTCTGATGTCTACTTTGCTCATCCTAAGCATTTCTTCTGTCTTTTCTTTAGAGACCATTGACAGGATAGCCTTAAAATGGGCTTGTCCTGCAACTTTTTTCCAATGAGCATTATGCCCTTGTATTAATATGTCATTAAGACACCGCTTGGCTGTTCCATAGGTTGTACCAACTGCAGGTTCTGGTCCGAAGAAAGGTGTCTCGCTGCCAATTTTGGCTAGGCGATCTGCTTTCTCGTTCCCTGGCACGTTAGTGTACCCTGGGCACCATACCAATTTAATATTATTCCTGCTTCCTAGCACGTTAAGTGGCCGTATGCAATTATTTTTCCTAAATATTTGAAAATTGCTACCTGCTTTATCTTTGCTTGTTCTAACGTAAATAAAACCGTTGAATGATTCTTCAGTCTTTGTCTTATTGTTAGTTATATTTATGAAATGATCATAGTATGTCACCCTAGTAACAAAAACGAATATAATCAATTTTGTTCCCTACGTTTTGTATTTTTTAAAATATTAATTGAAAACCAAATGGTCTTCTCCACAGATCGATTAAAAATTGAAAATGGGCACATATAGTATTTCGTTAAACGTATTTTTTGTATCATACAATGCTAAACCGTTTTATTACTTTTTGTTCTATGCGTGTTCACATCATTTCCTTGAAATTTGAAACGGTTGTATAATATATTTATGGTTATAAATAGAAAAACCTTTCATGAACGTACACGTTACAAACTTTCAGACATTTTTACGAAGAACGTAAGAACTCAAATTAATTATAATCGAAAATAGCTTTATAAAAATATTGAAACATCTGTTTCTAATATGTTTTTCAGGTAATAATTAAATTTAAAATAATGAAAAAATTGAAGACCTGTTTTATACATTGGCAGATTGGCACTATTATCATATAAAAGTTTAACAGACAATATGAATAGGTCACTGAGCTTTTATTGTTAGTACAACTAAGCTTTAATTAACAATGTGCTGCCTCTTGTATGCAGTAACTCTTGGCTATTTGTCCGTCCTTGTATGTTCTGTTATGTGTCTGCAAATAAATAATTCCCCTCGTCAACAATAATGTATTGGTTAATCAATATATCAAACACGTATAAACAATAAATTGTATGAAGTATATGTTGGGATCTTTTTTATATTAACGTAGAACTGTCATTTGACTTTAAAAATGATTAAAATAGGTTGACATTGTTGTTAATGATAGCATACAAATAAAAACATTTTTTGACAGTTTTACCATAAGCTAGAAAAATCCAATCTATTTACTAAAACAGTTTGATAATTGTGTGTATGAAAATAAATCTTGGCTCTATCTTTACTTTTTATAATTTTTGTTTTTTTTTGCGAATAGTTCCTTTATCATTTCTTTTAGCACAACACGTAAATATGCCCAACAAGAGTAATTTCCTTGTAGAAGATACATTTTTAAAAGCAAATTGTGATGTTTAATTTATGAATTCCGAAATGTTTACACAAAAACGATAAACTCAAACTTTCAATTTATTTGTATATTAACAAAATCTAAAATCAATTTGTCTTGACTACTTTCAAAACGTTTTGCCTTATCAGTTACTAGCATAATTTTTTAAAATTCATTACCAATCTAAATGGCCTAATAACAGACTCCATTAAACACCTAATATGCATATTTGCTTGTGTTAATTATTCCATTCAAAATCTAAAATTCGTATAGACTAAAAAAACATAACAAAAAGTACTAGGTACTTATCTGTTGCCGAAATAAATTAAGATTATTTATGTTAAAGTTTAATAACTAATGCAGAGATAATCATTTGACGGTACTTTAAACAGCAAACAACCTTCGTTTTGACAATACGTAACAGCATAATTAGATGTCATATAAACCCTGGAAATGAACAGTCTCAAGGTGTGAGTATTTAACTTTTAAATTACAATATTTGGTAACCATGATCTTGAAAACACTTAAACTTATTTTAATTTCATGCCCAACGTTCTGATAACAGTGGTTCATGAATATTAAAATACCCCATTTAGGTTTTTTTTTATGTGAATTCTTCCCGTATAAATAACAATACTTCTAAAGAAAGGCAAGTTGATAAATTAAAAACACATTTTGAAAAAAAAACATTGAAAGATTAATTATAAAATTGTACATTGAGTCCGATAATATTTGCTCACCATTGACAACTTCTTAACAGTTAGAGATACAGGGTCGCTTAAATAATACAAAAGTTTTTTTTTATAGAGCATTCAGTGATATTCTACAATTTTTTCAAATTCCATAAATATGGTCGAAAAACAGATTTTCTTAACATCTTAGAAGTATACCATCTGCTCTAAAAAAACAATATGTAACATTGATTTAGGGCAATAAATCTTACGTACTGGTTTATGACGTCATTATCGTCACTTTTTTTTTTATACCAACGTCATCGCGAAGTATGTAACATTGGGGCAACATGTTCTGCGCCGTTTTTTCCGTGTTTTCATTCACTCATTGATGATGAAATTTCTGATTGTTACTTTTATCTTTTGATAAAATCTCAGTTGCAATTTAATATCGCTAGGCGATTATCGCAATACTCGTGAATATTTGGATGGATGTTAATTTTAACATTTTGCTAATCGTTCTTTGCATATTTATTGGCAAAGCAGTTTTAGCTAGATTGCCCCACTTTCTGTAGAATGATATTAAACGTCAGTACTGGAGTACTGGTCTGTTTGTATACAATGACGACCTTTCAAATAAATGACGTGGTTTTATACAAACAGGGCGAATGGAATAAATATCCTAGATAATAAATTGTTTATTAGTACTAACTATTTTTTCTTATAACTTTGAAAAATGATAACTTTTCGGTAGTCAATTAAGTTTTAAGAAATCAGACTTTTTTTTTAGTGATAAAATAACGTAACTTTCTTACTACGCATGAATTGCAAAAGAGGTACCGACGCTTGGGCGTCTTTGGGTAAAATTGACAAAAACGTCTTCGACTATGTTAGCTAAACATACCCAGGTAATTTTAGAACCATGACTTTCATAATTTTCTAGTTATTGTATCTTATACGGGGTGTTGTCTTATGGTTTTAATGTTATCATCCATATATGTGGTATATATTGCAAAAGAGGTACCGTCGCTTGGGCGTCTTTGGTTAATATAGTCAAAAACTGCTTCGACTGTGTTAGCTTAACATCCCCAGGTAATTTTAGAACCAGAACTTTAATAATTCTCTAGTTATCGTATCATACGGGATGTTGTCTTACGGTATTAATGTTAACATACATATATGCGGTATGTATTGCAAAAGAGTTACCGACGCTTGAGTGTCTTTTGTTAAAATTGACAAAAACGGCTTCGACTATGTTAGTTTAACATGCCCAGGTAATTATAGAATCTTGCCTTTAATCATTTCCTAGTTATTGTATCTTATACGGGGTGTTGTTTACGGTAATAATGTTATCATCCATATATGTATGTGATATATACTGCGAAAGAGGTACCGACGCTTGGGCGTCTTTTGCTAAAATAGTCAAAAACGCCTTCGACTATGTTAGCTAAACATGCCCAGGTAACTTTAGAACCATGGCTTTAATAATTTTCAAGTTATTGTATACGGGGTGTTGTCTTACGGTATTACTGATCATCCATTAATGCTGTATATATTGCAATAGTACCGACGCTTGGGCATCTTTGGCAAAAATAGTCAAAAACGGCTTCGGCTATGTTAGCTAAACATGCTTAGGTAATTATAGAACCATGACTTTAATAATTTCCTAGTTATTGTATCTTATACGGGGTGTTGTCTTACGGCATTAATGTTATCATTCATATATGCAGCATATATTGCAAAAAAGGTACCGACGCTTGAGCGTCTTTTACTAAAATTGACAAAAACTTCTTCGACTATGTTAGCTAAATATGCCCAGGTAATTTTAGAACTTTGACTTTAATAATTTTCTACTTATTGTATCTTATACAAGGTGTTGTCTTACGGTATTAATGTTCCCATCCATATATGTAGTATATATTGCAAAAGAGGTACCGACGCCTGGGCGTCTTTTGCTAAAATAGTCAAAAACGCCTTCGACTATGTTAGCTACGCATGCCCAGGTAATTTTAGAACCATGGCTTTAATAATTTTCTAGTTATAGTATCTTAAACGGGGTTTTGTCTTACGGTATTAATGCTATCATCCATTAATGCTGTATATATTGCAAAAGAGGAACCGACGCTTGGGCGTAAAATAGTAATATTTAAAAAAATAAGTTTTATTGCATGTATTTCGATTTGGAGGTATACAAATTAAACTAACAGTATTTAAAATCCAAACACATTTGACATTTATCACATTGTTTATTAGCTAAACACAGAAGTTCATCTCAGACTTTGCCTGGATAAAAATGTTCCCAAGTTTTTACTTCCGCATAAACATTTTTTCCAGGACTTTCCGTAGCATAAGTTTGGTTATGACACACTAGTTTATAATTTCCCGCAAGTCTTCTCGCGATGACACCTTTGGCTATAAGCAATTTGGTGGCGTTGATCATGATCTGTGTAAAGGTATCGTACAAAAAATTTCCCATCAAACTAATACCAATACTTGAATCCATATGGAAATTCCTAACATCCCAGCCTCGGCCGACGTAAATGCCACCATCTCCACCTATCAGAAAGTTATAGCCAATATCTGGACTATTTTGACTTACATGCAAACTTTGAATATTTCTCATATTCGGTGAGCATTGATCAAAATTATAACAAAACAGTCCTGCAGTGTGCGATATAATAACATAAGTTATTGGAATTTTCATTTGTCTGGTAAAATTTGGTTCTCTCCCACCCCAGTCTTTTCTGCTATAGACTTTATGTTCTCCAAGAAAATCTGGTACATCTGTTTCATTGTTTTCTTTTACGGTGTGGTCTATTGTGGTTTTCGCTTTTATCGTATAAAAGCCAGTAACAGCAAAGATTAAAACTAAAAGAACTACAGCTGAAGTAATCCATATCAGCTGCGGCTTGCAGCAGTATTTTTCATTGGGAGTTGGCTTCTCTGACGATGCGCTGTCGGATTTTACCAGTTTAACTGCAACGAAAGAACAATACGTAAGCAAATAACAATAAATAATCAGCAATTTAATATTAGGCTATCAGTTTATTAAATTAATTTTACGCCACGTTAGGACGTGCAAACTCTTTGTTTGTTTGGATGTACGATAACAAAGATACGAGAAATGCTTTGCAGAGATTATTTTAATTAACGTACGTAACTAGACGATAAAAATAGATTTTTACAAAATAGACAAGTCACGGTTGTTATAGATGTTGCATATGAAGTTTCTCATTTTGTTTTAATCGATTCAAATATAAATAATAAGTTGCAAGAGTGTTTCAACTCTGAGATTTATACGAATGGGCCAAAAGTCACTTTACCATTTAAAAATTAAATCACTTTTTTGCTATTATTTTGTATAATTTTTTCCCCAGATTTTTAAAATATAGAATTTGGAAATAAATTATGGATAAATTTACGATATAATAACGTGTAAAACTTATTGAGTTTTACTTTAAACATCAGCACTCTATTGCTCTTACTCAGAGAGCAAACACTCGAAATAAACTCTTCGTCAAAACCAGCGATATTGACTCTTATTAGGCATTTTTAACAGCAAGGTTCCGTCCAGGATCTTCCACGGACTGGAAGACTCCGCTCGGCTGGTAATTTCGACAAATGCGGAGTTTCGTTGGCCGCCTCGTTCCCCTGACCTGACGGCTCCAGATTTCTTTTTATGGGGATATTTGAAACAGCAAGTGTTTGTTATTAAACCCCGAACTCTTGCTGAGCTGAAGACAATTATCGTCAGGAAATTCGAATGATAAACAGAGTCACTTTGCAAGCAGCTATGGAGAGTGCTATGGAAAGAGCTCGCCTTTGTGAAAAGGAAAACGGGGGCCATTTAAAAGATGTTGTCTTTCAAGTCTAGGCCAATAAAAATCTCCAAGATGTGTACATTATAAAGTTAAAAAGAAAATTATAAAGTAGTTAAAAGTAAAAAAGTTATTTAATTAACTGGTAAAGTGAATTTTGGCCCACTCGTATTTTTAGGCTTTTGTTGGAAGACTTTACATTTATTTATCAAACGGTATAACGTATAACAGACATTAAAAAATATCAGATATGACAAGACCTTAGAGCTTACGCTTCTTAAAAAAAAGTAATAACTAAATATAATCATTATCTTAATATTTGTTTGCACCTTTTTCAAAGCCTACTATTTTAATTGTATCAAATGTGCACGATTATAAATTATCATTAAAACAGCAATAACTCAAGAAATATGTGTATTGGTTTAGGACAAGTTCATTGTATTACAAAGACAATTAAATTATCTAAACAAAAATGCAAAAAATGCCGATTAAACGATTAGTTAATTAGTAATTATTCGGAAACCTGTTATTTGAATTTTCTATTTTTTGCTTTAAAATAATTTTATTTCTGTTGATAATTAAATACCTACATGAACTTCTGGCGATAAGCTTTTAAGAACATTTGTTTTCTTCTTTTTAGTTCATTTTAATAAAAGCTTGTTTTTAAAAAGCGTTTTTTTACGTAAAATTATTGTAGGTATTTTTATATCTGCGGATATCGAAGAAATTCCATTCATTCATCGTAACAATTATTACCTCCTTTTTTTGCACATGCCAAAGGTGCGGTCGTTGTATTACTCATTACTTTGTTTTTTATTTGATTTGCTGTCTATTCATAAAAATATGTTGTTTAGCTAAAGTATTCTTTTGTGCGCTCCGAAAACCACTATTTGAACAGATAAAAATATTTTTATTGCAAATTTAATAAAATAAAGAATATTATGATCGTAGCCGGGATGCCCGAGAGCGACTTTTTTTGCTTGGGGGGGGGGCAGAACTCCTTGCCCCCCTGAACGCGCCACTGAACAACTTTTATTTAAAACTTTGTTGCATATTTTACTAATATTAGAGCTATCAAATAATTCGTCTTGGCTGGGGCACACTGTCAGTGGCGCAGCGAGGGTAAATGGCGCCCGGAGCATAGTTTTTTTTCGCCCCCCTCGTCCGTATTTTTATTGTAGTTTGTTAGTTTCAAGTAAAATAATTTTGTTTTATTTATTCAAATACGTACACTGTAATGATAATGAGAACAAATTTTAATATTATAATGGCATTTTAGTTTTCTGGCTTTAAATAAGTGGAATAAACGAAAAAATATTTTTTCTTCGCGGCGCCCCCCAAGACTGGCGCCTGAAGCATCGATACCTCCCTTGCTGCCCCCCTCGCTACACCACTGCTCGCTGTTTAATAATTTTTTAAATTTAATTTAAGAGGTATCATACAAAAAAACAGGGCTAATACTGTTTTGATGTCCTGTTAAATAGTTTTCAGTTCGTCAACGACATTATCTTCGAAAAAACTATGATTTATTTCATATTCGTATTTCCTTTCAATAAAATAAGAACAGCACTAGCACAATAGCAAATAATGTTTTCTAGAGAAATGTTAGAAACATGGTCATTACAAAATGTAAAAGCGTGTTTTTCAAAAAACTACAAAATTTTCATATTATTTGTCGCAAAAATCTTTGATATTTTAAGTCTAAACAACGCAAAAATCTATTAATTTTAGTATCAAAGATATATTAGCTGACACAATGCATATGCATTATAATAAAAATTTTCTAAGATTTTTCAGTAATTTTGTGTCTCACCTCTTTGAGAACGCTGAAGCACTTCGCAGTATTCCAGTTGCTTATGGCGGTGTCGCGAATTTACTCTAATTAATTTCATTATACTACGTTACATTTTAAGATCACGTTTAATAAATTCAACGGAACTTCAACAAACTATTTCATGAATTACTTGTAATATACCGGATATCGCAGCAGGCCACTGCAGCTTTCAGCACTGTTTAAAAGAATATAACTAAAACAAATGCACCTCGGGTAGATACTAAACCTGCGGATGACTCGTAATCAAAAATAACCACGTATTACGTTAGAGCGCCGTTTTTGACGTCCGGGACGCTAAATAAAAGTTGTGTTATAAAATTACTCTAAAGTAATATCCGTATCGCTATGGTCAATTTGTTACTAAGAAATACTTAACATTAAGTGACTATTGGACTGGAAACTTTATATAATGTAAACATACCTTCAGGATTGAATGAAATTTTTTCGTTGGTAATAGAAGAATGATTAGAGATATTCTCAAATGAATTTACATTTTGATATATCGTAACCGGTCCGTGAAATTGCGTTAATGGTCCAATAACGACATCACTGGAGTTATTTATGCAGATAGTTGATTGCTCTAATGGTACCTGGTAGTTTTGCAAAAGAGACGAACGATTTAGATCACAGAGCTGTCCCTCAGAAATGTCGTCTTCAGTTTCGACCGCAACAATGGAATTTGGTAATGCAGTAGGAATATTTACAACAGTCGGCACTCTATTGCCGTTTTGCTCGTCACCCATTGGTTCACATGGTTAAACACTTGATAATTCTTCCGAAAGAAGTTTAAGCAAACTAACGAACATGTAAATCAGTAGTCACATTATTGGTAATATTTTAAATATCACGAACAACGGAATTTCCAAAGCGTAACGACACCGCGAAGTAGAACTCGCATGGTTCCCCACCACATTTGTAATACGTAATGAGATGCATCCGTTAGGTGGGGAGCAAAGTTGCGTTTTTGCAGATTATATAGACGCTATCTTAAATTTATGTTATCAAAAATAATCATTTTGAATTTTGCGCTAAATGTAATGATCTAGCGAAGGTTACAACCAGTATGAATAATAACGTTGTAGCTACTCGCCGCATAGCGTCGCTGATCAGGCTGGGTATGTTCTGTGATCACAGTAAAGTCACGGTTTACTATACAGGTTTGGAAGCCTATAAAAAAACTGGTAACTTTTCGATACAAATCTTTGCTAGATGGCAATGTCTAAAAACCGTTCGCCATAAATTTTCGCTAGATGGCGATAAGTTTAAAAACTTGTGCTTGCACCGCGTGGGATCTTAGTTTTGAACAAAACTTACTTATAAATTCGGCTAAAATATTTTTATATACCTCCACTGATTGATTAAGTTCGAAGTTTGCAAATTTTTTAGCGAAGGCTTATAAATCTCGCTGACTACGTCAGCATCTTGTGCACGAACCGGACCGGTTCCATGACCAACTTCATTCATAATCCGCTCAGCTGCTTGCTTCGCTACTTACATGGCCGTCCCAATTCAAACTTTTTCATTGTTGTAAGCAGTCAGAATCACCTGTCAAATAGTACGTTAGGTGGCGCCCTCAGTGATGTATTTTAAATGTCATTTATGTTCAAAAATGTCATGTTTTTACTAAAAATGGCAGTTAAATGTTCAAATTATGAAAAATTCAACAAATGTTTTCATAAATTGTTGTAACAATTATCCTTCATGATTTAATTCGCAATAATTGTCACCGAGTTTGGGAAATGTATAGATATTTTTTAGTAAAGCAACAAACCCGTCAAAAAGTTGTGAGATTGGTAAAGCACATATTTACCTCAGGAAATTACCCATAAGCGAAGTTGATTGACGTTGGTTATTTTTACAAGTAGATAATTATTATTCAAGTGCAAAGTTTTATGGAAATACTAGAAGAATTATAAGACTATCAGTTTAAAAAATATAGTTATTGATGTACTTCATAGGGAGCGCCAGTTGACGAACTTTTTGACGTTTGCCTGGGAACGACGTTTATCGTCAATTGGGGCGGCCATATAAGTATTATAAATGAAGTTGGCCATGGAACCTATGCTTGCACTAGGTGGGATCTTAGTTTTTAACAAAACTTACTGATAAATTCGGTAGATATTTTTATATACAGCCACTGAATGATAAAGTTCGAAGTTTGCGATTTTTTTAGCGAAGGCTGACTATGTCTAAATGTTGTGGACGAACCGAACCGGTTCTTAGACTTATCGCCATCTAGCGACAATTTATAGCGAACGGTTCTTAGACTTATCGCCATCTATGGAATAATTCCCAGTACTAATTACCGGTTGGTTTTAAATGGGAGTTTCCCAACCTGTGTAGTAAACCGTGAGTAAAGTGTAGGTGCTGTGTCAAATCATGTGTTAGTTGTCAAAACAATGTGTTTGAAATTTTTGATCACAAACTGAAAGGATTTTTTTGTTTTAACCTGTGTAAACGAAAGTATGTAGTTCTTCTGAAGCATGTTTGTTACTGTTTTCGATTTTGTTGTTTAAATTTAGTGTTTTTACGTTTACATAACCTATAAAATAATTCGTATATTATAATGAGTGTTATTACTATGCAATTTGGACAGTGCGGTAATCAGATAGGGCAGTGTGTATATTCATCATTATACGAGGATATAGTTGGTGCTGGTAACAACAGTAAAAAAGATGTGTCGAAAACTAGTAATAACGATTATTTCAATGAGTCTGTGTGTACATGGTTTCATGTTAATTCTTTAGGAAAGTGGGAACCTAGGTCTATATTAGTAGATACTGAAGATAAAGTAACATCTAAAGCCAACTCTGTTAAATGTCCTTATAAGTTTAAAAACATTGTTGCCAGATCACTAGGCGGGTCAGCTAATAATTGGGCTTTTGGATATTTTAATAAAAGTTCGTTAATACTTGGTGAAATTTTAGAAAACGTTAGGAAAGAAGTGGAGAAATGTGATTTGTTTACTAGTTTTTTAAATATACTAGGTTCTGGAGGCGGTACAGGTTCAGGTGTTGGAAGTAGAACTATTGAAGTTCTTCGCCAAGCATATCCAAATAAAGTTATAATTAATGCTGTAGTATTACCTTTCATAAATGGTGAAATAGTCACACAGAGTTATAATACCCTTCTAACACTCGCCAAATTGTATGATTTAACAGATGCCACCTTGATATTTGAGAATGATAGCTTACACAAAATTTGCAATAAGCAACTGGTTGTAAAAGAAATCGGAATTGAAGACATAAATACAGTAATTTCTCAACAATTAAAAGGGATTTTACAGCCTTGTGGTGTTTCTTTATCAACTATTGTTACAAGTCTTACCTCCCATCCCAAATATAAGTTCATTCAAACTTTAACTGCTCCCCACATAGCTGTAGAGAGTCAGAAATTTGAAGCTACAGGAACATGGGAAGTTCTCGTTAATCAGATAAAAAGTGCTTTGAAGCTGAGTAATAGAAATGTAGCAGGTGCACTAGTGAAACCTAAAAACATGAAATTAAAATGCGTCAGTAACGTGTTATTAAGCAGAGGTGGTTTAAAACTGGAAAAAAATGTTCTGGAGGAACTTACAGATCCACAAATGTACGTAAATTGGTTACCACAGCCAGCTAGACTGCAGCATTACCATCAACCTAGAGGACTTCTTGATGATAGGTTTCTTACATTATTAAGCAATAATAACAATATTTGTAAATCTCTAGAAGTTGTACTGGAAGACGCCTGGTTGCTGTATACCAATGGAGCTTATCTCCATCATTACAAGAAATATGGTGTGGATGAAAGTTATTTTTTAGAATCGTTTGATAAATTGGAAACTGTACTAAATTATTATAATGGTTTATGAGAGCTTGGTACTAAAATGGTCTCCGGTACTTGTAAGAATCGTAACCACCGTTTACTCATAACATTGCCAAATACGTACGTGTTTTAATTTCCTTTTTCCCAACTCTAATACTTAATATTTTGTGAATTTTTTGGTTCTGTAAAATAAAATCTAGTAACAATGTAATAGCCGATTTAAAACAGATTAAAAATAGTCGCGTGCATACAGGGTGTTGCATGACCAAACGGCCAAACTTAAGGAGCATGTTCCTTCAGTCAATTTAAGCAAAATAGTTATATAAATCATAGCCCAAAACTTGATGGTTACCTTTTAAGTTTATAAAAAAAAGGTCGATTTTAACATAAAACATTATGAAATACCGCTTTTATCGAGTTTTGGACTATGGTTTATATAACATTTTTTGCTTAAATTGACTCAAGCAACATGCTCCTTAAGTTTGGCCGTTTGGTCATGCAATACCCTGTATAAATGTAGTCTGGATCAGTGGCGTACGCAGAAAAATATATCAGGGAAATATTGTTTTATTGGCAAAAATAATACTAATTTCAAACGGCATAGTAATGGTGCAACCAGAAAATGACCTAGGGGGTTAGACACAAAAAGTGAGTTGTAAGAAAGAGTTGCGGAGGTTCAGGGGGGCGGCTGCCCCCCGGGTAACAGCGCCATAAGCATTTTTTTAACATCTTCAAAGTCAAATGTACACAAAAATAGCATTTGTGAGTAAAATATACAAACAATATATGTTATATGTATGGAAAGCAGTCTGTCGCGCAATTTTGGACTACGGTAATTATAATTTTAGTTCTTATCAAAATTTTCAGGGGGGATTTATACCCCTCTTGCGTACGCCACTGGTCTGGGTGACCCTTGTACCTTGTCGTTTATATGCGGCAATCGAAAAGGCCTCAATAAAACAAAATTATTTAATACTAACTTTTTTAAAAACGAAAAAAAAAAAGATTTTTTGGATATTTAAATTTCAAAGAGTGAAAATACTTTTTTAATTGTCATTGTTCCAAATTAATAATGCAACGAAGACCATTTTAACGCTCAGTGTGTTTACGTTTGCTAAAATGTAAGAATTTTAAGTGTTATTAATTAAAAAGTGATTAGTGTAAGGTTAATAAGTCCAATTGAAGCGATTTTGAAAGTGTTGAATGGTGTTACTTTACTAATTCTGTTTAAACGATGGTTTACTCACGAAGAATGTTAAATAATAATCGCGATTTTAAATTATTTTATACTGTATTGTTGGCAACGTATTTATTTTGTATATTTTTGTATCATAAGCCGATTTGTCTATACCAAATTTTATATTTTATAATAAATTTTTTAAAGTAACAGTAGTATTAATAGTCTTAAAATTATATTTTATAGTGTCCACATGGACAGATCCCCAAAAACAACTCCTGTTGAACGCAGTTCGAAAGCACGGAGTCAATAACTTATCTGCAATAGCGGAAGAAATACCTTTTAAGACGGTTACTGATATCAGGGCGCAAATATCCAAATATGAACTATTAGCAGCCCAATCTTTGAAAGGACGGCGCGGCGTGAAATCGAAACGTGATGCTCCGTTGGACAAGTGGTTGCGGGTTGCAAATAGTTTATCTAAAAATCCAAAAAACGTGATGCACGTTTCTAAGGCGCTAAAATACATATCCCTCTTCGAAAAACATCAAAATTCCGTTGTCGATCTCACGTAAACAAATCATTATTTTGCTTTTGACTTCGTAATCTTATTTGTTTCATTGTTGTAGTGCATGTTACGAAGTATTATCAAACTTGACTAGCGGCGTGGCATCCAGAGATATAAACGACGAAACGGCGTATTACCTTACCAAAGTATTAACGAAAGTGGCACTTAGAATTAAAAAACTGGATACATCGAAAGAAAAACAGTTTTTAAATGATTTTCGATTAGGGGACGTTGAGAAACCTAAAACATACAGCAAAAAGGTAAGAATTTGTTGGAAAGAAATGCCGCGATACCAATGTTTTTGTGTTTTTCAGAACCAGAAGAATGTGTCGGTGAAAGATCCTGTTTTAAACTTCTTGCAAGTTGGCGATGACTTGCTTGAAATGCCTAAACCGACGGTGGTATCTTCTAAGACGTGAAATGTATTTTTTAGATGAATAAATTTTTTAAGTAATTATTTTTGTTTTATTGTTAGCGTTGTGGTATATGGACTGATTCTAATTCGCTTTTTACGAGTATTACAGATAGAGCAAAGGTTAAAATTTGGCGAAATTGATCAATTTATACTAAAGATTCAAATTTATTGAAATTAAACCATTGCTGGGCTAGAATAAAATTTTTGTAAACACTAGTGACTTCACATCAATTTATGCGATTCTGGTCCTTAAGTCTGATTAGCTTGAGCCTCCCTTAACTTCTGTGATCCTGATACTCTTAATTCAAATTTATTGAAATGAAACCATTGCTGGGGCTTAATGAAAATTTTGTAAACACTAGTGACGTCACAGCAATTTATGCGATTCTAGTCTTTAAGTCCGATTAGCTTGTGCCTCCTTTAACTTCTGTGATCCTGATACTCCAAATTCAAATTTATTGAAACGATACCGTTGCTGGGGCTATAATAAAAATTTTGCAAACACTAGTGACGTCACCATTTATGCGATTCTGGTCCTTAAGTCTGATTTTAAATTTATTTGATAGCTTTCGAACGAGATTTTGAATTTTTGTATCAGGATCACAGAAATTGAAGGAGGTTACAGCCTAATACAAATCTATGGTGGTAATGCAGTTTCCTGTAAGTGTTCTAGTTTCCTGTAGTTTTGTACATGCAACTGTGCATAGCATTTATGAATTGAGGGTTGCCTATTTCTTTAGATGTTTGTGTACGTTAAAATAAAAACACATTATTTGGCAATGTTTTTAATATCCCAATAAATGTTATTATACACGTAATTTAAATTACAACTTTTGAGTTAAACTACATATGACAACTTGCTTATGAAATTTTTAAACATTTTATGAACCGAAATAGGTTTTTCTCTTTTTCATGTGTCTGTAGACAGTCAGCCTATTTTTGCTTAAAGATCCATCACTTAGCCCTTGTGAGTGCCAATTACTTTTACCCGTCTGTTGAACGATTAAATAAAAGAAATTAAATAAAATAAATATTAAAATCAAATTCGCGTCGCAGTAAATACATTAGTTAATAAATATAAAAAAAGAAATAAATTATACTTGTTTGATTTGAGAAGTCCACATTATGTAATTTTATGTATTTTAGGGTTTAAAAATTATGCTGACGAGTTCACGTGAAGAAATGTTTATTTTTTGTTTCAGGGCCCAACATATATATTTGTTAAATAAGACAAAGAATTTGCTTTATCTCAGAAGTTACAATTTGTGACTATGATCATTTTTCCCGCGACGTCTTCAAATATATTTAAGTATGAGAGGAGCTAGAATCAATTTTTGAAAGTACAAAATATCTACCAAATATTATTCTCCTACACATCATACAAAAACAACTTTTAAACTACAGCAAATGGTTCCAAATTTTATGCACATGTTATTTACACCCTCAATAGACATAAATAATTTCGTTTTATCATGTAGATAGATGACTGACTATAAAAGTAGAAAAATATTTTATGATCAGCTGACAGTTGTTAATGTTTACAAATTCAATCAAATCTGCCAACTTATGAATCGAAAAACACTAGAACTCAATCTGGGGTATTACTCCTTGCATTCATGTGATCCTAATACTAAATTTTAATTTCTCTTGGGAAAAGCATTCATTGTATTCCTGACAGTTGTTATTTTTTACAAATTCACTTTTAAACCACAGTAAATGCTTCAAAGCTTCATGCACGTGTTATTTACACCCTCAATAAACATAAATAATTTTGTTGTATCATGTAGATAGATGATTTTAAAAGTAGAAAAATATTTCATGATCAGCTGACAGTTGTTATTGTTTACAAATTCAATTTAGGGTTAATTGTAAAAACTACTTTTAAATCACAGTAAATGGTTCAAAACTTCATGCACGTGTTATTTACACCCTCAATAGACATAAATAATTTTGTTGTATCATGTAGATAGATGACTGTAAAAGTAGAAAAATATTTCGTGATCAGCTGATAGTTGTTATTGTTTACAAATTCAATTTAGGGTTAAGTGCAAAAACTACTTTTAAACCACAGTAAATGGTTCAAAACTTCATGCACGTGTTATTTACACCCCCAATAGACATAAATAATTTTGTTGTATCATGTAGATAGATGACTGTAAAAGTAGAAAAATATTTCATGATCAGCTGACAGTTGTTAATGTTTACAAATTCAATCAAATCTGCCAACTTATGAATCGAAAAACACTAGAACTCAATCTGGGGTATTACTCCTTGCATTCATGTGATCCTAATACTAAATTTTAATTTCTCTTGAGAAAAGCATTCATTATATTCAGCTGTTGGATGTTATTGTTTACAAAATTAAAATATAGTACAGTTTTTAAAGGTTTCATAAAAATTTCTAACCAAAAACAGTTCTGGACATAAATGGGTTAATATAAGCTAATCCACTGTAATTATGAATAAGAATTTACAACTCTTAAGAAAACAAATTTATATAAAAGGCCCACCTTAATTTTTGATAAGGAATTACCTCCTAAAATTTTTAGAAATATTTAAGAAACACCCGTTATAAGGAAAGGATGTATTTTTGACTTGTTTCGGTTTAATTTTAAGCATATGCTGTACTTGATAAGGGTATTATTAACTTCAGGATACTAGTAGTGACCAAAATGGACCTAAATAAAAAAAAAAACGGATCCTTGACTGTGGTTTCCAATGATAATGCTACACTGCTCCTATTTTTTAAAACTATTTCATCACTTCTCTTTTACGATTTTTTTTAAAATGCGATTTTGCAATTTTTATTTCAAAACGGATTTGAACAGACAATTTGGCTTATTCTCAAAATTTATTGCATCTTGCTGGCTACTGGACAATCCATTAATGAACAAATTTTACGAAAATAATTTTTATTTAATAAAAATACATATCCAACGAAATTTGGTCGAACCACATACTAAACAGTAACATTTTTGAGGTGATATGGCGAACGTAAGCAAAGAATTAAAAACTAGATACGTTAAAATCAACTTTATTATACATATTTTACACACAACAATATTTAATTCATCTTATATAAGCATAAACATCTCAAAATTTGAAGTTTTAAACAGTAACTGGATAATGTATAATTTTTTAATGAGTTAGTGTAGTTAACAGTTTTTAACGAATATTTTACATAATATAATATAAAGGAGAATCAGTCTTTGGTCATTAGATAAGTACATGGATTTACATTTAACATGGAAGGAGGACATTAACAACCTCATGCGAAGAATGGAAGAAGTTTATTACGTTTCATTATTTAAGATTTATTAGTTTAAATTGATTGAGTTTAGTATATACGACAGTTATGTTAAGTTAGGGGTAAAACATTAAATACCATACTGAAAGCTTTTTCTACAACCATTTTAACTTTGATTAAAGTTACATTACACGATGCATGATTTTGAACATAATTTTGTACAAAGTTTGAACCAAAAATGGTCTGAACAAATACCAATGAAAGCGGACCAGTACAAGTTGGATAAATTTCATCTTCAGGCAAAAATTACTCGGGGTAACTGCATTGTTATCAAAAAAGTGCCTGTAGAACGTCAAAATTATTTTTCTTTATTTTCATAAACAAGCGAGATATAGATATAGTCATAAAACGGAAAGTCAAAAAATCGAGTTATCGGCGATAACTCAAAAACAAAAGACGATAACCAATTTACCATTAACTTTTTCTCGAAAAAAAAAAAAAAAAAGATCGAGCAAGCGCTGTCCGTTTTTCGATACCTCTCATAGTTATCGAGATTCCTTATGAAAACATCGAAATTTGCACACCCTGTACATTTCGTTACACGAATATATTGTTATCAAATTTATTAACTGAGTTGACTTGTTATAATTTTAACGACATTTGAACCTTGTTTTAAGCTTTTAGTATGGTATTGAATTGTATCCACATACAACGAGAATTTTAAGAGATACAGGCACAACGGACAAACCTTATGGTATCATGCAACGATTATGTAAGTTTAATTATTTCTCATATTTTTCTTTTTTGGATAAGTTGCATTGTGCAAACATATTTGTAAAAATTGAACAGTATTTGATATACATGTTACTAAATATTCGCCGATCTGATAACAAATTATTTATTGTTTCCTGCGTTAAATAAACTAAAGCTAGACAATCTTGTTATTTTGAATTTGAAATATGATTTAAATATACAACGTAAAAATGAATTTAATAACTTAGAATATCTTTAGCTAAATTTAACACTTGAAAAATCTATGTTAGATAATATAAATTCTGTTACCACATGATTTTTTTTTGTACTTAACCTCTTAACATAACAGATCCGCAAATATTTAACAGAATAAGTCATGACGAACCTATTAATTTAGTATTAGTAATATATTTTTTGCTCGTCAAATTTGATTGTATGTTTTATTATTATTAAATCATAACTAAGTAGATATTTAAAAGACAATTGACTATTAGCCTTTAAAACATCACAATAGATATGTAATTGGCAGTCATTTCTAAAACTATTCGATTTTAACAGTTTATCCATTACAATTAAGTATAGCAGAAATTATAAAACCAGTTTATTTTTCATAAGCAATAATTCTGAACTTTAAAAATACCCCAAATTTTGGACCCTTGTACAGCAACGTGGTATGTATTTATTGTTAGGGTGTACAGTACTTCAAGTTGAAAGTAAACAGCTTCATATACTAAGATTATTATATTTTAGGAGACCATTACTACAAAAAAATCAATGAATTTTAAATTTTGGTGGTGAAAATATTTGAAATTGAACTACTTGCAATAAAAGGATGAGGTTTATTAGCTTTAGTTGTACCTTCAAAATAGTTTTATTACTCTGTCTAAGTACATTATTTAAAACGCTTCTGCACGTTTGACAGTTTTCTTAATAGATGTCCTTATAATTAATTTTGAACATATTTTTTCGTCGTAGCAAATCATGACATTTAAAGAAAGTTACAAGCTTGTAAGACAGAAAAAATTAGCCAAAATCTTTGGATTTAGCAAACCGTGATTTTTGTTTTGTTTCTAAGAGTAAAGCCTTCAAGAAAAGGTAACGTTAGTTTTGAAAAAATATTTTTAACTCCTAGAGGAGACAAATAAACAGTCGATCACAGGTACGGAATTATTGAGAATGATATTTGTACTGTCCATGAATTGTTTTAAATCGCTTTTTGTACGTTATTAACAATAGAATTATGCAATGGATAAACTGAAATCGAACGGTGAATTTGTTAGTAACAAATGCTAGCTATAATTACATTATTGTAATAAAAGGCTGCAGCCATATATCCTGAGAGATCGAGCTGGCATTATATTTGACTATAGGATTTTATCAGTTTCCTTTAAAATTGTTGAAAGTTTGTGTGGCTAATATCTTGTGCTTAAACTGCAAGACACTTACTGTGTCTTTGCTTGCCTTTACACAAAATTTGTAATAGTTGGAATATATTTAAATGTAATTTTTCACTGTGAAATCTCGCATGACTTCTTGGTCCATTTTTTAAATAATTTGCTATTAAGTAGGGAACCTTAAGTTAACGCATATACAGGGATGCGCAAAAGTATGGAAACAGACAAATATCTAAGACAGCGTTTCTCAAACTTTTAAACATGCGACCCAAATAATTATCTAGAAATGAGAGTACGACCAAAGGGAAGGGGGTCTCCATCCCCGTTTTTTTTTTTTTGAAAAAATATGTTTAGAAATGTCATTTTAAAGCATTTACAAACGTAAATTTAAATTTTTGGTTTTATTTTTCTTTGTATTTTTATCAAAACAGTTCCGATTCGCGCCCCAATAAAAATTTAGATTGGTAAAATTACTTCTTCGTTATAAAAAATATCGAAAATTCGTGAGGAAAACGTAAAATTACCACTTTCTTGTTTTTATTTTTCAATTGTTCCAAAATTACCGCTGCATACCTTCATAGCCTACTCGAAAATATTACGTTGCCCTTATGGTTTACAATAAAATCGCGATATCTCGTAAAATATGTTTCAGGTATAAACATGGTTAATGCTTTTGAAAGACAATCAAATTTTCTACAAGACTATGTAAAAACATATAGGGTGTTGTATTTAAGAAAATTGAGTCAACGATGTTCCACGAGATTGACAAACCGTAAAAACACCCTGTATAATATTTTTTGAATTTAGCTAGCGCAAAGTGTTAATTAATCTATTGTCAACCTAATTTTCAAACGAAATTCTAATGGCTTTTTAAAGAACTTAAATGTTAAAAAAAATTGAAAGCGCTGTATCGCTCAAAATTTTCATAAAAATGTAAATTTTATGAAAACGGTTGACTTTACACCCATTTAATCAAAAATATTTTTTTAGTCAATTTTAGGAGGAATCCAAAGATATAAAAATATAGAGGGTGTCCCATTTAAAATTTCAAAATTTGAGTCCGTTTTCGGTTAAACCGGAAGTCGTATTGCAAACTCAGTATTTTAATCGAATTTGAAAAATACGATAACGCTTGGATACAAAATTTTAGTGTAGTGTCTCTAATGATGTTTTAGATATTTGTC
Source organism: Elmis aenea (assembly GCA_947652605.1). Lineage (NCBI taxonomy): Eukaryota > Metazoa > Arthropoda > Insecta > Coleoptera > Elmidae > Elmis > Elmis aenea. The sequence continues at coordinate 5,123,888 of OX393577.1, read as the reverse complement.
CTTTTCCATACTTTTGCGCATCCCTGTATTAAAAAAAAAGTATATTAGTGTATAGGTATTTACGGGTTTCAATTTTAATTTTTAACAAAATTTAGAAGTGTGAATTAATTTATGAATATTTTCATCGGGATACTTATTTAAGGTATTCATGGATTTACATATAAAAAATATGATAATATTAAAAAAATAAAGAGGAACTGTTAGGAAATATTAAATACCTTGTACGGCGAGAAACGTGAAAAGTTATGATTCGTCGTGAGTGCGTGTTAGTGTATATGCGATTGTCGGTGTGCGGTACTAATAGCTGTCATCTAGTCTGTGGTTGAGTGGCAGACTTCTTCGACAATTTCTGAAAGTTCCAGCGAACGGCATGTTAAATCCACGTGTTTGCCATCTCCAGTCCTCTATGTCCCAGCGACGATTGACCGTCGGCCGAAACTACGTAGAAATTCGACAAAAGATGATATCAGTTCATAAGTATCCGACGTTAATCCGCGTTGCCTGCACATTCCGTTTAGATAAAAATTGGAGTAACAAGAAATAACAATGATACAATCTTCGTTCCCGGGTTTGAAACCGCGTCTTCTATATTTGGAAGTTGACGTTTCGACCATCATATCTTGGTCTTTTTCAAAACGACTAATTTGTGTGTGTGTGGTTCACATGTGTGTTCCGCTTGCGCGGCAGACTGCTATAGGGGGATTGACGCTCTCTTAAGCCGTTTAGAGGTACAAAAATAATGGATAAGGATGTGGATAGTCAGGATGAGCAAGGATAGGTGGAAGTACTGCCACAGCATTTGCCTTAACTGTAGAGGAAACCACCTGAAACCTCTACAATGAGTCGGCCCTGGAATTCGAACCCATGACCTCCCGATTGCAAGTTAGGTTGTTAACACAACCAGCCACCGAGCTCGGTTAATTAATTAATTTTTTTGTGTGGGATATTGCTGGGTTGATATATCCAGCTTGTGGAGGCGTGGCGCTTCGCGTCATCAGGAAACAAAATTGCTGGCCGCGCAAACCATTTCTGGCCAAGATTATACCGAGAATCATTGGAAATCATCAAGAACCCAAACAACTACAACAGAGACACAGGCGTACAACTCCCAAACATCTGGAAACCAGTCATCACAAGATCACCGAGACAGAACATATTCATCAAGCGAAACGCCATGCCTCCACAAGCTGGAAACCCAGCAACATCCCACACAAATTAGTCGTTTCGAAAAAGACCAAGAGATAATGGTCGAAACGTCAACTTCCAAATATAGAAGACGCGGTTCCAAACCCGGCAACAAAGATTGTATTATGGATAACGGCCCCGAAAGCCTAAAGAATAAAATAAGATATAACCAGGTTATCACTAGGCCATTATGAAACTCATTTGATTTTACATGCCTTTATTTTGTACTTTCTCCTTTGATTGATCAACCGAGATATCATCTCATCTTAACATCCTACATAATCAAATATAGATGTCTATTTACATCGAATGAAATAAAAAATTATATAATTTACAAATATGAAGTTATATAGATACAATTTTAGATTTGATATGATAGACAGTCGAAGATATATTACAACTATAGTATTGACATTTTAATATCAGGAATGTAACTGTGAAACTACCAAGATTGTCATATGGCAAACATGTAATATTTGAAATTGAAAAAGTGTTATTTCTCCCCATTTACATTTATAAAGAGACGTAAAGTGCGCAGAAGAGCCAACACATATTACTCTTTTTATGGTGTTTGAATCGGCCCAATTGGCGAATTAAATGAAAGATGTGGCTCCTCTGCGCGAACACATTGAGCAAATAGCACAACCATCGGAAGGAAACGACAAAGCTATCCGTCAGGGAATCACAGCAGGATAAAACATTCGATATTACGTAGGTATGACAAACTGACACAAATGATTTTCTATTAAGTGTACGTATAACAACTTTTGGTGTCGGAACTTGCACTGCAAGTTCGTTTAAGACCCTTTCACTGTCGCGTAATTTTTGTATGCCGTTTTATTTGTAAAAAAAAAATCTATTGGATGCGCCGGGTTAAAAATTAAGCTAACTGTAAGATAAATTATTTATCAGTAGTAATATAACAAGTGCATTGAAAATTATCGATTATTTTTGGTAAATATGGCCGAATGCAAGTTGAGCTGAAATAAACAAGAGTGCACGAAGTGCACGCGTGATTTTTTGTGATTCAACTTGCATGAGTGAAGATTTGTCAAAAATTATAGATTATTTGCAATGCACGAGTTATATTTTGTAAGAAAATTTCCTTCACCTAACCTACCTGTCAAATTAAATGTGTTATGTCAAATTTTACAAGTACTGGCCGAGTGGTGCGTCAGGGGTGTGGTTTAATCTATATTAAAGTAACGCTACTAGTCGCCGAAATTCGTAAAAAAATTATCAGGACCAAAATATTTGATTCCCTCTCCAAATTTATATTTTCGACCAATCACAAACTCAGATTTCTTAGAAACGACCAACAAACGCATGAAAATCTGTTAATTACGAAAAGGATAGTATCAGTGTATGATTATGTTTATTGGTCGTTTCTAGGAAATCTGAGTTTGTTATTGGTCTAAAACGCAAATTTGACAGGATGATAAACATCTGACAGGGGAATGTAAAATTATTACCGTGTAATAATGCTCCTATTGGTAGTCTCTCCAAGATTTAAGATTAGTGATTGGTTGAAAACGCAAATTTGACAGGTGAAGGAAATTTTCTCTGTTATTAAGGGAGTTACGATTTTTTTTCCACAAAAGTTGTTAGAATTCTTTAGCTATATAACCTACAGTTATTTTTAAATGCACAAAGTATTTAGTTTTCGAGAATGAATATGCAACTTAACTATTTTAAATATAACACTGTATATTTTTACGTTTTCTTGTAGACAAATGAATTGCTATTAACAAATATAAAGCCTGTTTTTGTCTAAAGCTAATATTTCTAAAGTTATTATTCTGGTGGATGCGTAGGGTTAAAAAATAGGCTAATTAAGACAAATTATTTATTATCTCTGTTATTAGGGTAGTTACAAAAGTTTTCTTTTACAAAAATTGTTGGAAATCATGATACCGGAAAAGTAACTCTACAAATATTAACTTAAGACAAAAATAGGCTTTATATTTTTTAATGGAAATTCATTTATCTACATGGAAACGTAAAAATATACAGATTGTACCATTTGAAATAGTAAAGTTGCATATTCAATCTCGAAAACTACATACTCTGTGCATTTAAAAATAATTGTTTGTTTTATAGCTTATGAATTCCAATAACTTTTGTGAAGAAACCGTTTTTGTAACTCCCCTAATAACAGAGATAATAAATAATGTGTCTTACAATTAGCTTAATTTTTAACCCGGCGCGTCCACCAGAATTTTATTCTGAGGGGCAGAATAACGTACCTATATTTACGGGTTTGACAATAGTAACATGTTATTGCACAACGTATATTTACGGGTTTGACAGTGAAAGGGTCAACAAAAGAAGTCGATGGTGCATGCAACATTGTTGAGAGTTATTATGGAAAAATATTTAAGAAATGTATAATCTTTAGAAGATTGTCAAGGGTACTTTCTCAAGGCTGAGGGCACAGTTCACGCAGGCAGTTGCGGTATGATGGTCTCAGGCTTCCGTAGGTGGAGCACTGTGCACAAAATGTACCATCGTCTGACAGTCCACAGATCTAACTGTCTATAATTAAAGCTCTTTAACAGTCTAAATGTTATCGGACGATGGTTGGGAAAAACACTTGAATGAACACACGTAAAACAGTTAATACATTTGCAAGGACTGGCGTTAGTGCTGTCGCCTCTGATTGTCGCTCGAATTGCCACTTCCGTCTTCATAGATTTATCCATAAAATAAAATATAAATAAAAAGAAAACGAATGAGGTCAAATCACCAGCGCGATGTTGGTTACTGGCGGCCGGAAAATAGGTTGTACTGGAACATCAAAAAAACAATTATGCGAGGGCTGTTGCGCGTTCACTCGTGGGAACTTCGACTTTCAACAGCCCCCGCAGGTGAGTGATAATGCACGACAGAGGTTCATGAGTGTGGGAGAAGCAGGAGTGTGAGTGTAATAACCGACGTTCATACGTACGTACATTCAGCTAAATGTTATGTTCAGGGAAGGGCATTTCCTAACTGTGCTACTAGTCAACGTTCTGCCGTTGGCCTGATGATGTGAAGAGGTGAGTCTTACCATGCCGGAGCCCAGCTGCTGCAGCAGACCCGATCCCTGCGAACCGCCCAGGACTGCGGAAGGTCTGCGCGATCTGATGCTCTGCATGCTGCTGCTGAGGAGGTACGGGACACTGCTGCTCGTGTTCGGCATGGACCCTCCCTGAAAGCCAGCGTGTAAGTGCCGCACAAGAACTACAAATACGTGCGTGTCGTGAGCGTGAAATGTGGGTGATTTGGTCTACTATAGCATGTTATTACTTTAGATGTCTTGAAATGAGTACGAATCCTACTGTACAAAACACAGCTACGATGTTGCAGTTTGTGTAGTGTTTTGAATTCTGGGATACATACACTGAGACAGATACTCACTATCATGCTCCGTGCAAGCTGAATAGAGACAGAGCGCAATCAACATATGGCATGTTCCAAGCGGTCGGACGGCACAAATGAGAATGAGAACATATATTAACGATGTGATATGAGTGAATGTGCGATTTGTACGGGGGACCGTGGGGCGACCCACTGGGCCGCGCCACGGGTGCACATTTCTTCGCGCTGAAACAAAACACTTTACACGACATTCACCGTCTGCACTTACATATGTAGACGGCACCGACAGGCTCGAGCCCTCTCGAGACACGGAGCTGTAGCCTATCGCGCCCTGTGCGAACAATTGCTTTCTCAACATTGACTTGTATTGAAAGGATCTTTCAATTATTGTAAACATATATTTTTGAAATTTCAGTGATATTATAAAATGATAAATACACTCATAGTTCGTATATTTATACATAAAATTGTGTCCAATGTTTCAAAATTAATATAATGGTTTCGTAAACTAGTTTTAATCCGAAATAATTATTACCGTTGGCGGGGAGAGGTTGACGGTGGAGCCTCTCCGTTCTTGTGGTCCGATGCTTGAGTGCCTTCGTATGGGTAGCCCTCCACCTGGTGTGCCGCCTGGAGACGAAGCGCAGGAAGGAGCGATACGTATTTTTGGGGTCATCAGCGTGTTGTCGGAGAGACGTCTGTTCGGAAATGCATTCACAACACGAAGGAAGTTGCTGTCCGGAGATGAGGGTGATGCTCCAAACCACCATCCTCCCATTATACCTCCTAAAACAAGCTCACACGTGTTAGTGTTTTATGCATTCCTCCGGGGCCATCGTTATACTAGCGGGCCGACTCCTGATTGCAAAATGCGAGCAAAAAGGTGGGGATAAAGGCCGACCGTGCATTATTTGCTTATATTTGCTGAACCTTTTAATTTTTTTGCTGGTCTCTATTACGATATAATAAAAAAAATGTATCTCCAGCTTCACAGGGAGGTACATTTGCTAAAAAAACAAACAAATTTCACGTCATCATTGTTTGCCCTTTTTTTCTAATTTTTGCTTTAACTTTTAAATTTTTTGCTGGTGTCTAATATAGAATAATTAAAAAAAAGTTTTGTACCTCCAACTTCCGGTGAGGTACATTAGCAAAAAAATCATTCAACTGTTTACGTCATTTTTTGCAAATGTTTGCTTTACTTTTTAATTTTTTGCTGGTCGCTTCCACAAGATGTAACTTTTTCATGAAGTGTAGCGGTTAATTATTGTATATTAAGGTATTTATAATTTTTTTTTTATAAATTATAAATAAAATATATTAAAAAAATAGTAATATTTAATTATTAACGTGATACGTTACGTTATATTCTATAGCCAGGCATATAGTATTATAGCGGTTTATGCTCGGTATCGGCCTTTATCCCCACCACTCAAAAATTTAATGAGTCGACCCGCTAGTATAACGATGGCCCCGGTTCCTTCCTAATTTTTATTGCTAATCGATAAATTTTAATACCTGTGGAATTCTTTCGAGCCATATCTTCGGCGCTTGATGTCTTTCGCTGTTCGATTCGCAAATTCGGAATATTGAACGGTGGCACATGCATATTGTCTGAACTATATTGGTGTCTAAGTGGTCTGTGGCGATCGGGACTCGGTAACGATAGATTGTCTAACTTGAGTTTGTTCCGCTGATTTCGATCTATATGATCCAACATCTCTTGAAGAACTTCTAGTAAAATCGTGAACTGTTCCAGGTTTAGTGAAGGGTTAATTGTCTGAGGTAACAGTGACGGCATCACTTTCGTAGCCATTAAATTGATAGACAGCCCATATTTTTTGTCGCTTAACATAAGGCGATAGATATCTACGGAACAGATGTATTACCAATTTGAAAATGAATAGTTTAATACGCGGAATAATAGATTCAGAATAAATTTTGATAATTTTTTAACAAATTATAATCATGAATTTATACAGTCAGAGAGTTTAAGACCAAATGTTTTTGGTTTGACTAAAGTGATTGGTTTATATGACATGTCAATGTTATTTTTAGTTTTCCAATAATTGAAAATTGAAAAAATTGCAAAACGCCGTTTTGACAAAAATCTGTAATGCTTTGAAATTATGCTGTGACAACTAAAGTCTATTCTTCAAATTAATTGGTAACTTGACTTATTTGTGTGACATACATATTGAGGCCAGAATTATTATTTTTCCATCTGGTATGTGAAATAAATGTTTCAAAGAAGGTGTACATTGCTCAAACACCCGTTACAATAAACACATCAATTTTAAAATTTTTAAATTACCTTCATACACGATTACTTACTTACAACCCTGAGGATAATTTGCGGATCAGATAATCGGACATCATACAGAAGAGGCAATACTTCATCAATAATTTGACTTTTATCGAGCCGATTTAATGTCTTTTCTACACACGACAGGACATTGGATACGATTTTTAAATCAGACTGGTTCTTCTCGTAGACCATTTTTGTTTTGGGAAGTACCATTCGGCGTATTGCTGATTCATCGAGATATTCCGAAACGTTGGTGACTGCGAGTAACGCTGCGCTCTGTAAATAAAAAAATGATTAGAATTTTAACTCAAAAATTGTATTGTGACGGACCGTACTATACATAGGCCGCACTGATGGGAAGAGTAATTTATTACTTTTATGTTTATTGTTGTTAATATTGGCTCGTGATCGCCTCCCTTAAATACACAGGTCTTAAGCAATTATTACAAAGTAAGAAACAAATAAAACAAAACAATCTTAACAATAAACTCTTTTATTTTTCGACCGGCTGTACATTTCTCGGTGGTTGGTTCTCAACGACCTAAGCGCGACTGTCCCAAGAGTTTGGTCCCTGTTGTTATCTCTTTTTATTGTAGGTGTATCCTTGTTATTCTTTCCTATAAGCACATTCATACGAGTAGCGTGTTCTACGTATGATGTACAAATTTATCAAAAAATCGTTTGTTGGTGTACAAAATTCAAACACTGACGTTGCACTCCAAGTTAGGTCTGTAATATTTTAATGGTAATTTGTTTTTATTGAGTTAAAATCCTCATAAATTGGTTCTTTTAAAGTGTTACATGTTTTAGTAAACCATGCGTCAGTATTTGTTACATGTTATTCATTTAAAAAGCAAATGAGTTAACATTGAAGTAAAATAACAATAATTTATGCCAGTCACAGTAGATATTAGAATTGCATTAAAACTTAACTGACATTAACAATTTGTAACAAGTTTATTTGGTTTTTGAATTGCAGATTTTTTTCGATTGCCATGATATTTCACCATATTGCCGTTACACTTGATATAAAAATGGTTTCTTAAAGGCTATGTAATTGACTCATGGCAAAAAGAAGTAATTACTACAATTTTGACCTCAGTTCTCACGCTAACAGAGTCCAATCGAATCTTAATTTATTATGATCGTCTCTTTAGTCGTTTAGAATTAAAGAGGATATTACAAAAAAATTTAACGTTTTTTTTTGCGTAGCAGAATATTAAGTTCGGGTAAGCGAAATTATCCTTTGCATGTAAACATACATTTTACTGAGCTACCAAGCCCCAGATGCGTTAAAAAAAAATGCAATCGCTGTAACAGAAGAAGTTTCGAATAATATGAAGCACATCTGTGTTCGAATGGAATAGACGTCTGTTGAATGTGTTTCAGTGGTTCGAAAATGTGAAAGTCTCGAGAGATGGGATCGGGGAGGACTTTAAACTAAATTTCCGAAAATTTAGTCCAATCTGGAATCGCTGTATGATCATTTCCGTTATAGTGCAGAACAAATGTTCTAGTCGAAGTTTTTGAAGTTTTACATTTAGAAATATCAGTATATTAGTACATTGTTGGGTATTCATCGCCAGCAACAATTTTATGCAACAAGATATTTCCATTTTCGTGAGATTATAAGGTACATCCTCATATGCATTTCTGCAGCTTTCCAACACAACAAACCCTCAAACGTTTCTAGTTTATTTGTAGCGCTGTTGCAGGGGTTTGGTTTTTGACGTTTTTCTCCGGAACCGTTTAAGATTTTTTTAAAAACTTTGCACCATTTTACTCTCAAAGGATGCGTGAATTGGTAAATAGAAGAAGTTCGATTTTATCTCGGACGGTTTCATAGCCAACGCGATCGCAAAATTTACCTTTATTATTCAACATTTCAGTTTTTCCCCTATTTTTCCGAAGGAAATGGCCAGTGGCACGAATAACTCTGCAAAACATTTAGTTTTGATATTCTTGATGGAGTAAACACAGCCTTGATCAGATTTTGGCAATTGGTCGATGGACAACTTAAACGACAGACAATTTATATGTCAGGTATTTGGTTGAATGGAAAGTTATACAACGTACATAAAGACTTCCATGATTAGTAAATAAATAAAATGTATCTATTATTATTTATGTAATTGCAACTAAAACTGTTTATCTGAAACTGCAAATTGAGTAAATTCTTGTAAATTAATCTTAAAACCAAGTATCAGTTTATTTAATTTTACGTTCCAAAATGTAATACATATCATAATCTAAATTTAAATTAATTGATTATACTTCTGAAATTTTACATATATTGTGGACATTTGTTTTATTTAAATTATTTATACTTCATCAAATTGTAATACATGAAATGTGATATTTTTCGCAAATAGTTAAATGAAAATTTCATTACTAAAACGTAAATAAAATATGTAACATACCTTATATTTAAGCAGGTATGTTTTGTCTGTTTTTGATAAGTCAATATTTCAAGTATTTTTTTTTTAAATACTCGTCATTTTTTTGTATTGCTTTGATATTTTATTGCCTTCGTTTAAATTAAACTTTTTTTATACGTTATTGCAGTTATAAGATACATAATTTGCTGGTGAAACCAATATTTTCAAGTTTTATTTAAACATTGTTCGGTAATATCTTATCAAATCAATGTACAAAATAATGTACCCTAGAACTGCATTCAGTTGTGAAACAATTATGTTACTCTGAAGAAATTCCTTACAGTACGAACTGTAGGAATGAGGAAGCAAGGCTTATTATCCGGGAACAATTGCAACAATAAGTGTATTAGTGCAAACAAGTTTTTAAAAATCAACAAGGAGAGCAGCTGTTATTGTTTTTTGAGCTTCAGTTGGAATTTAACAATGGCAAGGTTTTCAACACAACATCTCAAAAAGTCGAATTATCGTTTTAAGGTTGATGTATTACTGCGGTATAACTCTTTATTGAGTTCACATTAAAGCACATCTGTAAAGAAACTTTGGGACAATCCGAATAATTAGTATTAGGTTTCGAATCAATTTAATACGATATTAGAATACTCGGTAGTCTATGTTTCAAATATACCTATCTTCAAAAAAATGTAGCCTCCACAATTATTGCTATATATAATAAATTTAACACATCACCTGAGAGTATAATAAATCTTCCCACCCGCGAATTGAAGAAGAAATTTAAAAAAGTTCTGATTTCTAAAGCTTACTATGGAGTAAGCGAATATTTAAATGATGCTGACTTTGTAAAATGTTATATTTAAATATCATTTTTCTGTGTTTTTTCTTTTTTATTAACTATGTATATTATTTGTAATGTACGTAAATTATTATTGTGACAAGTTCTACACCTTTTTTGGGATATTCAGAACAAATAAAGATTATTATTATTATTATTATTATGCTTTGCTCGGATTAGAGCGGCTGTCACATATAAACGATGCGTAGTACGCACGAGTGCGTAATTGCTTTACAACTCGTGTTATGTAGCTTACTTTTTCTACGATCACATAATACCTACGATTCTAACGGCTTTTTGGCTAATATACACATGTAATTACGTTGATTTTGACGTAAGGCTTCTTTGACATTTCTAGACAAGTGTGCATTTTGCTTACCGTGCGTTATAACTCACTTACTAGGTATGCAGGAAATGTTTGACGTGTCTACTTTGATCATTTCTTAAAAAAAACTGTGCTTTTTGCTTACCGTGCGTAAGGACCCTTACTATGCAAACAGGCTGTACGGTAAGTACATTAGTGGTCGTAAAAAAAAAAACATTTACTGGATTTCTCGAAAAAAAAATTAAAGGTATTTAGGCGGTAAAATAGTATTTTGTTTAATTTTCTTACAACATATACAGCGCATTCGATTTTCGAGGAGGATCTTTGGCAACTTCTAAACCGTATAAGATCAAGATTGATCCAATGAGACAAAATTTATCTTATATCTATTTTGAGTAGCTTAGTTATGATTTTACAACTTTAAAAAGTCTTTAAGGCGCCCTAGATTAAAGATTTTACTAGCAGAAGCAATTTAATTATAAATATTACGGTTGGAATTGCCTGTTCTTTCATATACAATACCAAAATTTGGAGTGTTTGTATCGACGTACAGCAGCATCTACCTTTATTTAAAAACTTCGGTTTGAGATTCTGTTGGGAGAAAAAGCACTGGTCGTAAAAGTATTTACTTGCAAAAGGCGTGAGAGGCTTTTATAGGGTGATCGGTAGTATTACCCACAGCATTGAAGCAGCTAGAATATTAAAAAGCTCTTCGGGATCGGTTACATTCTTAAAGTAAACATTTTTTGGAATTTTTTATCAACCTTTAAAAAAATATATACCAGTTATGCCTGACTTAATCAGCCACAAATTTCATATTCTGCGTTTTTTTGATTTAATTAAGAGTGGCCAGTAAAAAGCTCTACAGCCATGTGCCTTATTTTAAAAGATAGTTTATGAGTGTTACCTACTTACAAAATATTTAGAGAGCGCAAGTTTTGCTTGATATAAATAAGGCTTTGATTTTTTTTTTTAAACAATAGCCGACTTTTTATATCTTACATCTTAAAATCTACCATCGATGACCTTCGAATATCGAACAGATTGCTAATGCATGTAAATGTAGTATTTTGCAAATTTATTTTTCGCGGTGAAAATTATTCTCGTTAATTTATTTTTAGGTGAAGCCTATAGGTATTCGCGTTCTATAAATACACCAACGGAGCTCGTTAAAAAAATTCGTTACCATCGAACTTATATTTTCATTATCGTGCAGTAAAGGGCATCACTGAAAATTGTTTCCGTCTGAAACAGTTCGCGAATTGCATGTTTTTCTGTTTTGTATGAAATATTCACACACCTCGAAAACGTATAAAAGTTTTACGACAGGTACGTTTAATTTTTAGAACAGGATATTCATAAATGTTGTGAAGCTATGAATAATAGTTGTAGACAGCATAAGATATATTTACGAATCTTGGTGGTATAAATACATCAAATAAGTTTACTTGAACGAGGGGAGCAACTAAAAAGTTTTGGGTAAACCCAGTTCCGAGTAGAAGTTAACTCGGTTTGGATTATCATTTAGAAGTTACATTGCTAGTCAATTGATATTCTCAGTCCGATTAAATGACACGACTAATTGTGCGAAATGTAATTTTGAAAATTGTGGTCAAAGAATACAAATCACGAGAATCTAAATGTTATTTTTGTTAAGAGCAAATGTTTTCGATACAAAATGGGTTTTTACTATGACGACAAATACACGAAAGTTGGATGGAAATTTAGTACGATAAAGTTTGCACGAGAAATATGAATTATTATACAGGGCGTTTATTAAATATTGCGAAAAAATTCAGAAGATAATTCCTTATCGAAAATTAAGGGGGCTTTTATATATATTTTTCCCCATAGACGTCTTCTATCGGAGTTATACCCCCCAAAGGGGAGCGGAGTTTTTTCAGGATATGTTTATCATGCTTATCTACAACGAAAAAAGGATTTAGAAAACGATCCAATATTTTCATAGTAAGAAACTTCAACAATTAACTCAACAAAGCAAAATTTCCTTATTATTAACCTCCTTTCGAGACACATGTTCCCGAATAATTTTTCATCCGGTTATGATATTGACTTGCAATTTTCAGGATATGTTTATCATGCTTATATACAACGAAAAAACGATTTAGGAAATGATCCAATATTTTGTTTGTAAGAAACTTCAACAATTAACAAAGCAAAATTTCCTCATTATTAACCTCCTTTCGGGACACATATTCCCGAATAATTTTTCAACCGGTTATGATATTGACTGGCAATTTTCAGGATATGTTTATCATGCTTATCTACAACGAAAAAATGATTTAGGAAACGATACAATATTTTGTTTGTAAGAAACTTCAACAATTAACAAAGCAAAATTTCCTTATTATTAACCTTCTTTCGAGACACATTCCCGAATAATTTTTCAACCGGTTCTGATATTGACTTGAAATTTTTAGGATATGTTTATCATGCTTATCTACAACGAAAAAATGATTTAGGAAACGATCCAATATTTTGTTTATAAGCAACTTCAACAATTAACTCAACAAAGCAAAATTTCCTTATTATTAACCTCCTTTCGATACACATATTACCGAATATTTTTTCAACTGCTGAGGATGTTGACTTGAAATTTTCAGGATATGTTTATCGTGCTTATCTACAACGAAAATATGATTTAGGAAACGATCTAATATTTTGTTTGTAAGCAACTTCAACAATTAACAAAGCAAAATTTCCTTATTATTAACCTCCTTTCGAGACACATGTTCCCGAATAATTTTTCATCCGGTTATGATATTGACTTGCAATTTTCAGGATATGTTTATCATGCTTATATACAACGAAAAAACGATTTAGGAAATGATCCAATATTTTGTTTGTAAGAAACTTCAACAATTAACAAAGCAAAATTTCCTCATTATTAACCTCCTTTCGGGACACATATTCCCGAATAATTTTTCAACCGGTTATGATATTGACTGGCAATTTTCAGGATATGTTTATCATGCTTATCTACAACGAAAAAATGATTTAGGAAACGATACAATATTTTGTTTGTAAGAAACTTCAACAATTAACAAAGCAAAATTTCCTTATTATTAACCTTCTTTCGAGACACATTCCCGAATAATTTTTCAACCGGTTCTGATATTGACTTGAAATTTTTAGGATATGTTTATCATGCTTATCTACAACGAAAAAATGATTTAGGAAACGATCCAATATTTTGTTTATAAGCAACTTCAACAATTAACTCAACAAAGCAAAATTTCCTTATTATTAACCTCCTTTCGATACACATATTACCGAATATTTTTTCAACTGCTGAGGATGTTGACTTGAAATTTTCAGGATATGTTTATCGTGCTTATCTACAACGAAAATATGATTTAGGAAACGATCTAATATTTTGTTTGTAAGCAACTTCAACAATTAACAAAGCAAAATTTCCTTATTATTAACCTCTTTTCGAGACACATATTCCCGAATAATTTTTCAACCGGTTATGATATTGACTTGCAATTTTCAGGATATGTTTATCATGCTTATCTACAACGAAAAAATGATTTAGGAAACGATACAATATTTTGTTTGTAAGAAACTTCAACAATTAACTCAACAAAGCAAAATTTCCTTATTATTAACCTCCTTTCGATACATATATTCCCGAATAATTTTTCAACCGGTTATGATATTGACTTGCAATTTTCAGGATATGTTTATCATGCTTATCTACAACGAAAAAATGATTTAGGAAACGATACAATATTTTGTTTGTAAGAAACTTCAACAATTAACTCAACAAAGCAAAATTTCCTTATTATTAACCTCTTTTCGAGACACATATTCCCGAATAATTTTTCAACCGGTTATGATATTGACTTGCAATTTTCAGGATATGTTTATCATGCTTATCTACAACGAAAAAATGATTTAGAAAACGATCCAATATTTTGTTTGTAAAAAACTTCAACAATTAACTCAACAAAGCAAAATTTCCTTATTATTAACCTCTTTTCGAGACACATGTTCCCGAATAATTTTTCATCCGGTTATGATATTGACTTGCAATTTTCAGGATATGTTTATCATACTTATCTACAACGAAAAAACGATTTAGGAAATGATCCAATATTTTGTTTGTAAGAAACTTCAACAATTAACTCAACAAAGCAAAATTTCCATATTATTAACCTCCTTTCGATACACATATTACCGAATATTTTTTCAATTGCTTAGAATATTGACTTGAAATTTTCAGGATATATTCATCGTGCTTATCTACAACGAAAATATGATTTAGGAAACGATCCAATATTTTGTTTGTAAGCAACTTCAACAATTAACAAAGCAACATTTCCTTATTATTAACCTCCTTTCGAGACACATGTTCCCGAATAATTTTTCATCAGGTTATGATATTGACTTGCAATTTTCAGGATATGTTTATCATGCTTATCTACAACGGAAAAACGATTTAGGAAATGATCCAATATTTTGTTTGTAAGAAACTTCAACAATTAACAAAGCAAAATTTCCTTATTATTAACCTTCTTTCGAGACACAGTCCCGAATAATTTTTCAACCGGTTATGATATTGACTTGCAATTTTCAGGATATGTTTATCATGCTTATCTACAACGAAAAAATGATTTAGGAAACGATACAATATTTTGTTTGTAAGAAACTTCAACAATTAACTCAACAAAGCAAAATTTCCTTATTATTAACCTTCTTTCGATACACATATTACCGAATATTTTTTCAAATGCTGAGTATATTGACTTGAAATTTTCGGGATATGTTTAACGTGCTTATCTACAACGAAAATATGATTTAGGAAACGATCCAATATTTCGTTTGTAAGCAACTTCAACAATTAACAAAGCAAAATTTCCTTATTATTAACCTCCTTTCGAGACACATATTCCCGAATAATTTTTCAACCGGTTATGATATTGACTTGCAATTTTCAGGATATGTTTATCATGCTTATCTACAACGAAAAAATAATTTAGAAAACGATCCAATATTTTGTTTGTAAGAAACTTCAACAATTAACTCAACAAAGCAAAATTTCCTTATTATTAACCTCCTTTCGATACACATATTACCGAATATTTTTTCAACTGCTTAGGATATTGACTTGAAATTTTCAGGATATGTTTATCGTGCTTATCTACAACGAAAAAATAATTTAGGAAACGATCCAATATTTTGTTTGTAAGAAACTTCAACAATTTACTCAACAAAGCAAAATTTTATTATTAACCTCTTTTCGAGACACTTAGGAGACAATAGGAAAAACTGTTTTTACATGGGTCTCGTTTTTCGCGTTTTTCTCCAGAACTGTTCAAGATATCTTTAAAAACTTTGCACCATTTTACTTGCAAAAGATGCACCTTGGGTCTTAAAAAAAGAACATCTGCGTATAGATAATTTGTTTTAATGTGACCCTCATCTTGTGATGTAGTGGCAAACAGTGTCGAAGAAATTGGACCATCCTGTGTTATATGACTGATGTAATCAAAGCAAATAAATGTGTTCCACATTTTAATTCTCGTTTATTTAAAAAAATGCGTAGTCTATTTTAACAATGTTACATTTAAAAAAATGTTTTTATTAATTGTATTGTCAAAAAGGTTTTGATGTATCATATTTGTTGCTAACGGCGGAGGCGTCTAAAAAATCTTATCGACGCAAACAATTTACTTCCGATAGGATCAAAGTGGTTAAAAAAATGAGGAAATATGTATGCGAAGAGATTTTATTTATGATTTTTTTAAAGTAAACCACATAATTTGCCATAATTATTTGTATCCTTCACCGTCTTGGTCCAATTAAAATAAATTTAAAAATTTCAAACACCACTCATCTTTCATGAAGGCTACACGTTTGTTAGGATTTATTTTTAAATAACGTTAATTTAATTTAAGTTTGTCACGTCCTTTGAAGTTCCTAACGAATTTTTAATTTTGTTCTCTATTTTAGACAATTTAAACTCAATTTAACGCTGATGTCGGATTTGCTATTAGGATAATTGGTTCAAAGTTTCTTAAAGCAAAATTCAAGTTTTAAGCAGAACACAAATCAGGACTACCAACTTTGCTAATCTGTGATAATTATTATACACACGCAGTGATCTGTAAATCACGAGGTCTTAAGGGTCGATAGGTTGGAAACCATTTTAGACTTGGGTACCGATGCGTAGGCGTTCCAGCCTCATATAAAAATTTATTACTTTAATTTAAGATGATTTTATGATAGTAGTTTTAGGATTTTCTACAAGCATGCGACTTCTTTTAAAGTTTGGAATAAAATATGCGACAGTTACGTATTCGCTCAATCGCTGACAAAATAAGAGAGCACATAGTTTGCTCATTTAAGTTAAGAATATAATTTTTATTTAGTGGTTATTGATCAGTATATACAGGGTAATTCAGTTAGATTATCGCACCCCTATAACTTTGTTGTTTTAAGAGGACACCCTCATAAATTTTGTGAATCGTGTAAAATCCTCTATCGAATGGCGTTAAAATGTTTTTTTTTTACGATGAAATATGTCAGACTAGCGATGGTCAAGTTTCATAGTTAAAAATTATATGGTTTCTTTTTTTAAAATATTGTATTAATGGGGATATTTTACCCCATGATGTTTTTTAAAACCAGTTAAATAAGTTTTTGTCAACTATGCGTCCTTAAAGAACTTATAAAGTAAACGTCAAAAAAAAGATGCAACAACGAATCGATTAAGCAAAAATGTAATACAACACTTGAAAAACAGAAAATTAAGTACATTTTAAAGATAATTATTAGAGAAATGGTCAAGGAAATAAGCGACAGGAAATGTGGGAAGAATATTTAACAGTTTAAGAATTTTTTTTTTTGGAAATAGAGAAGTCCCAAAACGAAAAAAAGTGGAATTAGTAAAAAAGGTAGTAACTCCGGCACTTTTTTTTATACGGAAGTGAAGCGTGACACAAATAAAAATAGTAGCCGAGTAAATGCAGCATGAGTTTTTTAAGAAAAATTCAAGAAAAAACCAAAGAAGATAGAATCAGCAACGAAACATATAGAGAACAATTAAAGATAAATTAGTTGAAACAAAAATACAAGAAAGACAGCTGGGATGGTTGGGTCACATTTATAGGATGAAAGAAGAAAGGTTAACCAGAAAAGTCTATGAAGCAAGATCACAGGGACAAAACAAAAGACGTAGACCAAAAACACCTGGCAAGACGAAGTTAAAAAGCAGCAACAGACAGAAACATCACATGGAAAGACATAAAAAAGCTAGCACAAGACAGAAAAACATGAAAAAAAGTCAGCACAACACAACTCAACAGTCCTACACCTAACAGTAGAAGGACTCATGACTAAATGAATAAATAAATAAATAAAAAAATAAGCGCTAAAACGAAAACCTAATTTACAGATCTTTTCAGTTTTGATAAAAACGGTTGTAGATTTCATATACTGGGTAGGTCCCTACTTACAAACTCAAACATAGGAATTGAATGTTGTTTTGAAATCTTCCGTGAATTCCTACTCACCAAAAGGTTTGGTACAAATAGAAGCATAAAACTATAATCCAGTTAATGGTACTAGTTTTAAAACTAAAGGTACGATTATTAATTTAAGATATTTATCTAAACTTTGAAGATTTTTAAAATTGAAAGGCCATTATTTTCATTAAACTCCAATTTTGATAGAATTTGTCTATCGATTTAATTATTTCTTAACGACGTAACATTAAGTGAACCTTTTTTATAAATGTACCAAAATCAATAATTATTGCAATGAAGAGAGAGTTTTATGGTAAAAACATTTCTATGAGACAATTCTTTAAGACATCGTAGTTTGCATCGTATGTTCAATTAGATTACTGTGTTTCCTGCAGGATTTCTCTTTGACCTTATTATTCGAGGATTCGAGGAACGTGGGTGGTAAAAAGCAATCCACCAACGTGTAGATTAGAAGAGATTATTTCACCCCAGAATTAGCACGTAAACATGCCATAGTCCGAATAAATTTGAGGTTACCACGTACTAATTCGTTTGGGTTGTCTATTATTAATAAAGGTGTTGTATTCAGTGTTCATATTTTTGGAGCGACCAGGTGTTATTATGGTTTAGCACGTATATGCAGGATTTGTATGTATTGTAGTCCTCTGTTTTCTTTGTATTTAGATAGATTTTCTTTTTTCCTTTTTTTCCTTGATGGTCTTTTGTAGTTCTCTAGTCTACCATTCTGTTTTTTTTTTGTGGTTGTGTTTGCTAGTTTTGATTTTCCGCAGCTCTGTATTGCAGCCTTTAACAATATTTTTTTTGAAGTTTTTCCAGTTATCTTAATATTATTATTATTATTAGGCTTATACATAGATGTAAGTTCGATTTATGTCTTGTGCGCAACCGGACCATAGACTTTTAGGACTTAAAAATGAAAATTCATTAAGTGTACTAAATATTCATTAACTTCAAATTATCGGTAAAAAACGTAAAATTAATTAATATACCTAACATAACATTATATTAATTAATTCAAAATTCCTCTGTGCGTTCTTAATTTTGAGGATAATTTATATCAGAAGAGGCAATTCTACCACCTATATGTAAATTCGAAAGCGTCGATTTTATATAATTACATCAGCTTACACCTAGAAGTTGGATGTTTTAAATTTTATGATCATCAGTATTACTCTTATATTTGCCCTTAAATTGTTCAAGGTCATGTGCTTCATATTCCGGCAATTACATACATAATACATTTTTAAAAAGCCGTTTCTGAATAACGCTGTAGACCGACCGTATAAATAGCCCAAAGCTCTTTATATTAAACTTTCTGAATACCAAGCAGTTCATTACGCCAATGCGAGAAACGCAGCTTTTCGCCTAGTGGAGGATTATTGTGGGAAGAGGAAAAAAATCGATATATTAGATTCGACATTTTGTGAATTTTTCTTCATTTGACAATGTGAAGTATAAAATGGTCCTTCGTAGTTAAATAAATTAAACATGGTTATAAAATATTTAAAACTCATCAAATAAAAAGTTCTAGCGATCCGCATAAGATGCGATGTTAGACCGATAAATACAATGTTGTCGTTCCATGGCTAAAGGAAACTTATACAGGGATGCGTAAAAGTATGGAAACAGACAAATATCTAAAACATCATTAAAGATACTACAATGAAATTTTGTATCTAAGCGTTATCGTATTTTTTGGGTTCGGTGAAAATACTGAGGTTGCAATACGACTTGCGGTTCAACCGGAAACGGACTCAAACTTTGAAATCCCCAATGAAACATCTTATTTTTATATTTTTGGATTCATTTTAAATTTGCTTTGAATATGTATTAGGTCTTAGTGACTCTTACTGTGCAGACTGCATGCACAGTAAGTGGGCCCTTACGCACGGTAAGCAAAAAGCACAGTTTTTTTTTTTTAAAGAAATGAACAAAGTACACCCACCTCAAATACTTCCTGCATAGTAAGTGAGTTATAACGAACGGTAAGCAAAACGCACACTTGTCTAGAAAGGTTAAAGTAGACTTACGTCAAAATTGACAAAACGGTGTTACATGTTGTGTATATTAGTCAAAAATCTGTTAAAATCGTGGTATTATGTGATCGTAGAAAAAGTAAGCTACATAACACGAGTTGTAAAGCAATTAGGCACTCGTTGCTACGCGGCTCCGTGCGCAACTTTTCCATTCGTGCGTAATATGCTTCTTACAACTCTTGTTGTGTAATATATCTACTATAAAAAGGCAGCAGAATTTCGTTTGAAAATTAGATTGACAATAGATTAATTAACACTGCGCTAGCTACATTTTAAAAATAATATTCAGGGTGTTTTTTACGCTTGGTCAAACTTGTGAAACTTTAAACATCATTTAAACATTATTTAGTGGGTAAATTATGAACATAAGTTTAAAAGTAAATAAGTGTGTAGATAAATTTAAAATTAAGAATATTTTTGTACAAAATATGTATGATTTAGTGCAGATTTGTGAACAACAAGCCGTTCGGATATGCAGTTTATGCTGAATTATTGGTAACCATTTATCAACCATGACATTTTAAAGTGATTTCGTCCTTTAAAATGGAAAAGTTACATACTTTTGAGAGGGTTTTTTTCCTGTTAAAATCGCAACGATTAAAATGCTTTGACGCCTACAAAATTAAACCTTTCCATGCAGCAATCACGCTGCTACCATCAAAGAGCAGGCCCTTTTAACCCCAATTGGTTTTCGTTCAGCTGAATAATGACGGATTTGAATGAACAAATAAACAAATTTACTTCAGTTTGATGACGTGCTAAATTTGGAAAATGAAAAGGTGCAGGAGATGTATGTTAAATTCTGTACACGTTTATTACAAATGGTATTAAATTATATTAATTTAATACTTGCTTTACAAGTCAATATTTATCATTACCATCAATATTATCTGATACAGAACGTTACAATTTTGGAAATAATAAAAGTCAAAGCGGTCATGAATTCTAGAACGAAAAAATATTTTTGTAAATTTTTTTCCCATGTTATTTTGCATATTTTTCATTATACACATTTTCGGATATGCTAAATGTCTACTTATATATTTACCAACTGTCCTGGTAGTAAAAGAATTATTTTATACCTATGTTAAATTAACAAGGTTTTAGCATTGTTATTTTTTATAGCAATTTTAAATTACTGCTCATCAAAAAATTAACTGTGATTAAAACAAACTTTTCACTTTACTTTTCACGTACGTACAAATTTAATTAAAAAACCTGAAGTTACGTTAAAAATTATTTCTGTGTATTTCAAAATCCGTTAATTACATTTACTTTCATGTGTATAATACCTTTGTTTTTTTAATATTCGTAATGGACTTCTTTTTAAGACACACAAGTGCGGCACTCACTTTCATTTTATTTCACAAATTAGAAAAGTTAGCTTTATATATCGTAAAACAGTAACGGAGCACTGGTATAAGAGTAATGCCTTTTAACCTTCTTCCACTGATAGGTTTTCAGGAAAAGTATAGCCCAATAAAATTTATTTAAACAGTAATACGATTTAAACTTTTGAGAAAGTTAATCTCAACACGTTCTGATCCAATTTTGTTCTAATTCTTGAACTTTGATGGATTGGCGACGATAAATCTCACGTTTTTTATATTTTCTCATTACAATTTTCTTTTCTATGGTCGATAAATAACTTTATCGGGCAAAGGCGAGTAATTTATTTTGTTTTAATTTACATTTAATAGTTTTTGGCAAAAATAACAGTTTTTTGTACTTACTTGGACTTGAATAGTTGTGCTTTCGAAGGCGTTGTACAGCATTGGTAGAACTTCGGTGCGAACGTCGTCACGTGGCGTTTTCTCTAAAATTACATGAAGATTTTCTAATAATGTTACTGTTGCTTGAATTGATTTCGGGGTTGAAAATACGTTCCTGCAAATAGATCAATAATTAATTAATAATTAATTGGATGAACTAATACTACATCGTTGACGTTAATTACTGAAGCATTTTGTAGAGACACAT
The DNA here is from genome assembly GCA_947652605.1 of Elmis aenea. Lineage (NCBI taxonomy): Eukaryota > Metazoa > Arthropoda > Insecta > Coleoptera > Elmidae > Elmis > Elmis aenea. The sequence goes on along the minus strand of OX393577.1, from coordinate 5,101,952 downwards.
ATGGTAATATTTTCATTTACAGTCAATCACATATATCCGTATGTTCTATTATTGCACACATATTTCTATACAAAAAAAAATCTTATGTACAGGGTGGCCTATTTTCGATGCCCATACAGGATATCTCGGTTATTATCAGAGATAGAAAAAAACTAAGTACGTACTCTCGATTTATTTTTTCGAGAGAAATTCATTGCCGTAAACAGATTTTTGATATTTTTTTTGATTTTCGAAATATAGCCCAAAACCGATTTTTGGCAATTTTCAAAAATGTTAAATATCTCGCTTTAACGAGAAGATACAGAAAAAAATTAAAGACATTTTTGGAATGGTTTTTTGTCCTTAATAAGAAAGCGATATTCAATTGTTTTTACTCATATAAATATCGATATATACACCTAACTTTTTTATTTTAAATGGCAACCATAAATGGCATTGACATGAATCGAAAGTTTTATTTTGCGCTTTTCAAAAATATATAGTTTGCTTATGGTTGTCATCAAAATAAGAAAGTTAGGTATGTATAATATATCAGTATTGATATGAGTAAAAAACAATTGAACATTGCTATCTTATTAAGCACAAAAAATCATGCCAAAAATGTATTTAAAGTTGTTTTCTATCTTTTTGTTTAAGCGAGATATTTAACATTTTTGACAAGTGCCATAAATCGGTTTTTGGCTATATTTCGAAAATTAAAGAAGATAACCAAAATCTGTTAACGGCAATAAATTTCTCTCGAAAAAATAAATCAAGACTACGTACTTAGTTTTTTTTTCTATCTCTGATAATAATCGAGAAACCCTGTATGGGCATCGAAAATAGTCCACCCTGTACATGCTGTTAAAAAAAATATGAAATAGTTAATTTTTTGCTGAATTTATTAAAATATGTGAATTATCCACACAGACTTATAAAGATTTAGATTTTTTTTAAAATTTGAGGGTTTAATGACGCTTTAACCACAGAGGCCATTAGCGTCAGTGAGGTAAAAAAAAAGTGAACAAGGATAGGGTAGGTAAGGGTAGAGGGTAGGTGGAAGTACTGTCACAGCATTTGCCTATAGTAGGTAACAATGAGGGGCGATACTCTGTTGTTTGCCTCAAAGCGCGATCTAGTCTGTCGACGGCCCTGGATAAGAATGATCCGAATGGTTGTCTTCCAATTTGAGTCTGTATTCAACAATAAACAGCTAAAGATAGCTTGACGAAAAAGATAACGTCATCATACCGTCTTAACACGACATTTGTTACCCAAAACTGTTATTTAAAGGTGTTATCAAACGACGAACTTCACCAAATTCTTACAATACATTTGTTTTTGGAAATATTTAAGTGATGGAATGGAAACTAAATGCGACAACTTACGATAATATCAAAATAAAGAGGCCATTGTCGGTTCAAAACAAACCATTTGCTTCTACCTACGTGTAAATGTTTGATAAATACAAAAGATAAAACTCATTTACCACCGAGTCTTGATAATGAATAATTTTTTTTCACTTGCTTTTATCATTCTCATTTTATTCGCTTTTGTCAAGTTTTTAAATTAAAAATAATTGTTAAGTTACTGGTTCGTCAGGAAGTTAAACTAAGAGTTATTAAGAAAAAAATAATTCTAACAAAACTTCACATACTTTGTTTAACTGCTTTCTGAAGTTCTTAACTGCAAATTATTTATTATTGAATTTTTTTTTAAATGCATATTTACTGCCGAAAAACAAGCACCATTTTCTACATTTGCCTGCAATAATTTATCCTTTAGACTCCTTAATTTTTAAACTGAGTTTTATATTCACGTGCGAAACAAGCTACTAATGTGATTATGTTTTTGTGAAAGCTGAATAATTTAAAGAGCCATAACTCAGGAAGTTCGCGAAGTCGGTGGAGTTGTTTTTATTTTAAACTCCAACTATAAAAGTGTGTTATTTATAAAGTAGCAAACCTTTTCACAACTTTTTCACGTGTAATAAACTTACTACCATGAAATACATAAAAACCTGTCTGCTCCCTGCAGACGAAACTGGCTCTTAACTTTTTACTATATATTTTGCACATTTTTGCGTATGCAAACAGCTTAAAAACGTCAGACATTGCTGCAATAAACCGTATTTGTTTTTTTGTAACCACAGCAAATTTTTGTTTGGGTAAATTTACATACGTAGAGAGTCTGCAACGGATTGCTTATGCATGTATGATTATCTTGAAAACAGTAGCGATGGAAACTCGGTTAAAGGGGTGAAAAAAAAAACGATCGAGTTGAAAAAACAGTTTACAAGCAATTTCGTTTTTGCACGAAAAATGCATTTATTTTGGCTTTAAAAATGGTTATTTATGTATCAAGGCCAAAACGTGTCACTTTTTCGGCCGCGTCTGGTTTGCTTAATGCAGATGATCTTTTTCGTACGCTGTAGCGGCCGAAAAAACTTTTTCGACCGTTGCCAAGGATAGGGCCGGAAATGCAGTACTTTATGGTTGCTAACGCTTCCGTCAAACAACGGTTTCTAGTACGATCGCACAAAAAATTATTTTACTATTAATACTGTTTTGCATTGGCAATTTTGTTTGGTTTGTAGCAATTTGATTGGATATTCCTGTTTACCCTTTAACTCTCTATATACTCCTCTTTTAATAAAATGCGTATCCGAACGCAGTATGTGTTCAAGAAATTGACAGACGCAGTGACAAGTGTGTGGTAAGAAAAAAGGGATGTTTTCCTTCCGTGATAAATTGTAAACGGCAAAACTCACCTAAAGGACGGAAGAATAATGGACTCGTATTCTTCAACAGTAGACTCGTGAATTAAATACAAAATTGGTTGTAGAACTGCCGCTAGCACTTCTTGAGTTCTCATTTCCTGCTGAAGACTCGGCCATACGTGCTGGTACCACAGTTTCTAGAACACAGAAGTTGTTTTAATATCATTACGTAATACATTAGTGTAATATCATTTGTATTATACCTTGGGCACAACGTGTTTATGTTACTTGTTATTAACGATTCACAAAATATGATCACGAGAATAATATTGTACTTAAAATCAAAACAACTTACAGTTTCGTTTTAAATTAATTTCTATAGTAAATATTTGTTCTTTGTACGTTTTCTGTAAAATAAAGTTTCCACCATCTCATTATACAAATGAAACGCAAATACTCTGATTAATTACTAGCGAGTGAGTTCGAAATGCAACGTTTATAAGCAATGTTGTAATTAAATGTACACAAAAATGAACTTCTGAGGTTGAAAAATAGATGCAATTGAAGTAAAAGCATGTTTTATATATTACGCAGATACCATAGACAATTTAAGAATGCATCCAGAAGATTCAGAAGTATTGAAAACGTTATATATTCCGATGGATTATGGTGATTACTGTAAAGGAAGATGAACCGATAAGGATCTTTATCTATGTCTTAGTTCATTTTTCAACTTTTTGATCATAGTATGCAATGTATTTGTTTCTTAATATCGTTCTTCAAAATGTTCTCTAGATCAGTGGTTCTTAATCTTTCAGTAGTATCGGCCCCCTAAATATATTTTCGCGGTCCCCTAGTTTGTGGTAACATGATAATCGTTACTATTTTTTTTTAAAAACAATTATATCATTGAATGATCATTCTTAGAAAAAAATCCGAAAACAGAATATTTATAGTACATCATTGAAATTAGAATATTCGAATTTGGGACACCCTGTATATATATACATATCTCAGGTTTAAAATGTTCACAATAATCTTGTATTATTGATGACTTTACGTATTTAAAAAAAATTACTTTTTGATTGGTTATAAAATCCTTAGCCTCGATAACAGATTAATGTTGAAAATAAAAGTGATCTCATTAAAAATACTTTATCAATTTAAAACTGTTTGTCACTTTTAAATTTAAAAGATTTACAAACGTGATCGCAGATTTTTTTGTTTCTGTTTCTCAGCGTAAATTTACACCAACTCAGTGACAACAGCAATATTTAAATGTCACAAAAAAGTCTCCAACTTGTGTCAAAACTCCCTAAAGAGAAATTAATTTTGTTTTAATTTTGTGTTAAAAAGATGTACCCATGAACTCATAAAAATAAAACCGAAACATTGAACTTGCAAATTGACATTTGGGAATCGTTCGGGAAACAAGCAAATTCGTTTAGGTTGCACCAGTCGGGCAGTCGATAATACAATGAATATTAAACAATGGCTGGAATCCACGATTTCGGTGGAGAATTATTTCGGCTGTGGTAGGCAAAGTGATAAAGGATTTAATATAATACAATAATAGTGGTTATTACGCGATGTCACCGGTTTAGTTTGATAAACTTTGCCACGAGTGGGAGATTAACATATGTTTTGAAATTTCTAAATAACTTTAACAAATTTATTGCATATTTTTCTGAAATAACAAAATCGATTGCCAACGATTCTAAATTTTTAGACTTGTGTAACTTCTACACGTCAACTAAAACTAGACAGCATTGTACAAAAAGTTTTTAGGACAAAATTCCTAACAAATGGGAATGACTTTATAAAATTAATTGTACTTATAATTTGAACACAGGACAAACCCAACGAAATATTAAAGCTTATACGAAAAAACACACTAGATATGTAGAATAATGATTTAACAACAAGTCTGCATTTGTGAAACATTTAAACAACACAAACTATTATTTAATAGACAAAGTAATAATCATAAATAAAGAAAAAACCTTTCATACATTATTAGAGTCAAAAAAAAATGTTTAAACACAAATTCTGGCAATACTAGACAGAAAGGTCATATTTTGGACCAATGTTAACAGACGTTTTAACGATAAAAAATTCATGCAAGTAAACCAAGCAGACGATGTTTAACTATGATCTTTATTACTGTTATTATCAATAATTTTCTAATAATTTCTTGACAACTTTTTTATTGCTAGTCTTTTTTTTTATGGCAGCTATGATTAATTTACAATCTATTCTTTATAAACAATAAGTAAATTGTTGTGGCTTTAATTTCACGTGAAGGATAAGCTTGCCCAGTGGCAGCTGTTCGTTTAAATTTACTCAAATTAATTGATTATTGGCAACATAGATTAAATTTTTACCTAAAACGATTAGGCGTCTAGAGGTTATGCCTCTTTAGTCTTTTAGTTTGTCCAGTGTTCACTAATAACTTTGCTGCTAAAAGGTTAGGATGATGAGACAATCTTTCTTGATATTTGGCACTAAAACTTAGGATCACATTTTGCACTGAGCACATATGAAGATCTCGCTGTATAACTTCATTAGTAACATACCATGGTGCGTTGGTTATTGTTCTTAAAGTTTTGGCCTGAAATCGTTGTAAGATTTCTATGTTAGAGTTACTGCTTGAACCCCACAGCTGTATTCCGAACGTCCATATTGGTTTTAATATCGTTTTATATATTAGGAGTTTGTTATCGATCGACAGTTGTTTCTGCCAATAAGACAGTACAACTTTCTAAATTGCACTCCCAGTTGTTTACGTTTCATCCATATGTGTTTCCGCAATGTCAGTCTGCGATTTAAGTGCATTCCCAGATATTTTGTGTCTTCTGCTTGCGGCAAAAGTACGGTTTAATAAGACGGAGGGGCAGGGGTTTCTACGCATAGTAAAAGTTACGTGTGTTGACTTTGCTTCATTAACTTTTATTCTTCAAACTTCTAGCCATTTTGAGATCTTGTCGAGGTTTCTTTACAGCATTTGCGATGCGATCGTTGGATCTGTGTGTGAGGCCAAGACCGCTGTATCGTCGGCAAAGGTAGCTACCATGTTATGTTCCACTGTTGGAAGGTCGGCGGTATAAAGCAAGTAGAGGACGGGTCCGAGGACACCGTCCTGCGGCACACCAGAGGTTATGAGAACGAGATTAGTTTGCTCCTGGTTAAATTTTACTTTAAAAAATCTGTCACCAAGATAGGATTTCAAGATTTGGTGAAATGGGTGTGGTAGATTTTTCTTAATTTTGTAAAGTAAGCCTTCGAGCCAAACTTTGTCGAATGGTTGAGTGATATCAAGGAAGGCTGCCGAGGAGAACCGTCTTTCTTTCAGGTCTTGACTAATTTTGCTTGCGACTCTATGGATGCAATAATTGCGTGATTTTGGCGAAATCCAAATTGGTGTACCGGAATTAATTCTGCTCGCTGCAGAAGATGTCGCAGTTCTTGTAATAGTATTTTCTCAAAATCTTTTGAGAGAATTGGTAAAACACTAATCGGTCTGTATGAAGTGGCTCCTCCCTCTGGTGGCTTACCGGGTTTGGGCAACATTATAATTTGGGAGACTTTTAGCCGGAGCATGGTATTATATATTTGCTAGTCATAGTTAAAAAGATATTTGTATATTATAATGGTGTTGTTGTTATTCTTATCCTGCCCTGCTTGTTATTAAAAAATATCTAAGAAAAGTCTTATTATTCGCTACTTTTTTCTTGTCATGAAACTGGATGTAACAGCAACTAATTTGACTTTACAATTCACATAATATGCGACTTAACAATAACGAGGCTCGTATTTGAATCCGCATGTACTAGAGCACTGAATTGTAATTATCTCTGATATTTAATCAGATGCAGATTTGATTAATAGAACTTTAATAATCTACGCTTTGCTTACACATGCCATTCAAGCTGTTGTTTTGTTCATTCTGTACGTTGACGTTGAAAATAACTTGAAATTAATTAAAGAAACTCTGTATTTCAGCCGAATGTCTGTTAAGCAGTGTCAGTTGTAAATTGTACGTAATTATATTACCAGTGAGGATTAGTGGTGAAATAAAAAGATGCCGTTGTTTCGGTCTTAATTATACTTTCTTGTGCAAAAAAAAACGCTATATAACATTTCGCGTCTACTTTTGGACTTAGTCAAAGTTAGATGTAATTGATGAAACTTGGACGAAATTGCAGTACAGTCGGTGAAAGAAGAAAATCAACTTGTTTAGATGAATATCTAAATCTTCCAGCAAACATTTTTAGTTACTTAGGTAGTTAGTTTCGTAATGTAAATCTTTAAGTTGTAAAACATGAAAAATACTTAACAATAAACCATAGAATTTTGCACAGATTATTTATTTTTATGTAGTAATATCACACGATGATTTCATGTAAGATACCTGTTTTTGTTAGTAGAAAACGTAATAAATTTTAAATAATGCATTAAAAATTTGTTTAAAGAGGCGTTTTTTACTTGAAACTCAAAAGTTGTCTTCACAACTATGAAGGGTAAAATAATTATTACAATTATGTGTACTACTCTTGCGTACAATTTAACTTGATAGTATTGGGCAAGATGGGTGGCCAAAATCTTCTAACAGAACATTTTTTAATATGCCTGTAACCATTTCACATTATTTGCGCTACGTCGTCACAAGAAAAAGATTTGTGAATGTTTGTACAGAACACACATACGGTATACTAACGTAAAATAAGCAAAAAAAAATTCCAGTTTGAAACTACGCGAATTCTGTAAAACTAACCAAGAGGCACAAAATATAAACGATTTTTATAAAAATACATTAACATACACCAACAAGGGTAATTTAAAAACAAACTTTTTAAAACCTTAAACGTTCATTTAAAATTATGATAATTAAAATAACAAAAACTTTATCCTCTACTTCAAAAAAGTATAATTTGTTTTCTTTACTCTGATTTTGCAACCAAATTCTGTAGACTGTGTACAACACAAAACTCGGTAATTTGTATTTTACAAACGTAAGCAAATGCTGCTTTAAACTTATATTTTTCCGGTCTTAGCATTTTTCTATGTCTCAACACAGACAGTCGACAGAAAATACATCCACCAGATGACGAAGCTCAAGCCTAAACCTCTTGCTATTACTTAAATCCTCTTGTGTATTACGGTTAGAAGATTTACCATTGAGCTAAAATACACGCGAGAGATACAAAACGCGATCTCTACATTATAGAGTCTCAATTTTATTTTACAAACGAAACCATACATCTAACATTAAAAGTAATTTTGGAATACCATTCGAAATCGAATGACGCGATTTATCGACAATCAAATAACCCGGATGCTTCTTTTTTTTAATACTTCTGGAACCGTGGATGAGTGATTGATTTCGTTTTACATGTGAAATTTAGAATTCCAGACTTTTCATACCTATTCCTATTTGCATGTATTTTAGGCAAACGCGAAGTAAGATTTCTACAGCGCATTCGACATTGACTTGATCAGCAGAATAGAAATATGACTTTTCTGTTTTATTTCTGACACAACTAAACACAATCTGAATGAGGTTTTATTCTAATTCGTTGTTCATGGATTTTTGTGGTAATCGCAATATGTTTGTTTACAAATAACCGGGATGTCTATAACTTTCTATTTTACCAATTTTACAACTTTATTTTCGTTTTCTAGTACTTCCTGTGTGTATATTTAATGCAGTTTACGCTTTCTTGTAAGAGTATACTGCACCTGAGGTAAACAGGATATCCGTAATTCTAAAATGCAGTCTATGCAATATAGGAACACTATGCAGAATTAGTATTTATCGATAATTAAATAAATTATACATGATGGTAATAACCTTCATAACTGTTTAGGATGAAATTTATCTTAAGTTTTATAGCAGAATACATTTTGTTATACAGCAGTTGTTCATACAGCTAGCTGCCGTTTACCGCATGGTAAACACCATTAAGGTCCATTAAAAAAATTTTACATTCCAAAAGTGTGTATAATTTTTTATTATCGATTTTTCAGAGAACTTTATGTAACACTTTTTCATCTCAAAATTGGTTTTAGACCATGCACCAACTTTAAATTAAAATTTTCTGAGAAATCGATAACAAAAAACTTTTCCATTTGTTGCAGACTTGTTTAATGTTAAAATATCTTGAAAAATTAAAATTGGAAATTGACCATCAAAATTTAAATCTAGCCTTATTTTGAGATTCTTAATAACTCTTCCCATAATTATTTTTTTTGTATCTCTTAAAATAAGGGCTATTATTTACTCTTGCGACTATTTAAAAAATAGCTAAAATCTAGTGCCCTATGGCTTTTTACTAAACTTTTAGACCTTGCACCAACTTTTATCAGGAATAACATTTTCTGAGAAATCGATAATAATTTTTTTTTCATTTGTTGCAGACTTTAAGAATCAGGCTGTATAGTTCTGATAAAAATGGGGTTAAGTGGCAAAAATTTTGTTTGATTTTTACTTCAGAAAGGCGTTTTTGTTTCAATGGGGCACTTTTGTGTTGTAAAGGATAGCTCATTTTTTCAGAAACACTTTATTTTTTAGAGAGGCGTTCTTGTTTCAGATGGACGCCGTGTTTTAGCAGTGCGCCCATTTTTAAGAGGAGCGCTCTCTTTTTTAGAGGGGCGCTGTTTTGATAAGGTCATTTAAAATAACAAGCGCCCATTTTGGCTGGGCCTTATTCTATTGCGTGTGTTTTTAAAAATACAAATAAACTACCTTTATTATGTTATAAATTTAAACAAAATTGTGCAATGTTGATAGACATAGTTAAATTTTTTTGTGCAAAGTTATTTTATTAATCATATGTTTTATTTATTTATTGCTCAATCTAATGTGATTAAGGCGTCAAACGGTGTTTTTATTTAATTACTCAATTGCATATTCCAACAAAGCGCACACAATAAATATTCTGTAAAAATGTCAACAATCTTTTTCTAAAAATAAAGATATTGTAAGGGTGGAGACTTTTGCGTGGGACTACCTGCAGGAGACGCCATTATTCCTGATTAGAAAGCTGTAGCATTCACTCATTTAAATAAAACACATGTTGTTCTTGGTAGAATATTAAAAAAAAAAGGGTGGGCGATTGTCAAATTAAGACGTTCTACGCAATTGTGTTTTAATTATTTTTACTCTGGACTACGAATTTATCATAAATTATGTTGTTGCTTACCTTAGGTATGTAAGGTAGCGCTTCTTTGAGGGTATTTCTGTAGAAATGTGCCTTTTGTGTAGGATCCTTCATGTTGATGACGTCAAGGAATTGAAGCGCATGTACCGCCGGATCACTGAAGCGGAAAAAATTTTATTCTCGACAGCAGGTTCAGGTTATCTTATTATATATTGCATTAAAATTTATGAAATTATTGATGCATTAGGAATTGTGATATGGAAAGGTTATGCCCGAGAATCGATATTTTTATGTTCCGCAACTATCCGTAAAATTATTGTGTCTATCAACAAATACATGATAATTTTTTGCTTTTCATTGATTTTAGATAAGCTTATGATTCGATAATTAGAAGAAAACTGTATAAAGCGATGGCCGAACTAGGGATTCCAAATAAGATAATAAATCCAACAAAGATGACGTTACAAAGAGCATATAATAAGGTAGTGGTGGAAGGGCACATATCAAGAGGCTTTAGAGTGGAACGGAGGTTGAGACAAGGTGATCCAATGTTTACGATATTGTTCAACATAGTGTTGGAGGTTGTAATAAGAAAAAGTGGTATTCAAAAAAGTGGTTTAATCTCCAGTTATAGGCAGCAGTGTATGGCATATGAGGATGATATAGTGCTAATGACTAGATCGCGTAAAGAGTTGGTGAAGATGTTTAAAAATCTGAAGACGACAGCAAGGAAATATGGACTAAGGTTTAATGAAGAAGAAACAAAATATATGGAAGTCAGAACAGGAGACAAAGAAGAGGCAAAGATTTTGGACATTAAAGCAGATAATAATAAGCAGTATGCGTTTGCCAGTGTAAGCCAATTCGAGTACCTGGGAGTAACGTTAACAAACAATTGTCAGGAGGCAATAGAGATTAATAAGAGAATAGCAATACGTAGCAGGTCGGTGGGAGCGTTGATAGGGTTACTAAAATCTCGTCTCTAAAAGTACAAAAATTAGAATTTACCGAACGGTCATTCGACCAACAGTTACTTATGGATGTGAGGTGTGGGCTAAATTAGATACATGGGAAAAAAAATACTGCGGAAAATACTAGAAGTGTAAAGGAAGAAGGAGCAAATTTGGAGTACTAGTTGCAAATATTATCAAATGATCTTACCTAAAATATTTTATCAGCGAAAGAAGTTGCGCTGTTGGTCTTTGTCTGGTGTCCTTGCTTAAAAGTCTAACCGTCGCTTCCTGTAGTGGTAATGGCACCCGTGGCATTATGTTATGAACTTGGTCTTCCAACTAAGAGAAAAAAAAAACGAAAGTTAAAATTATTTGAGTTACCACAAGTTGCAATTAATTAAAGGAAGTAGTTTGTTTTGCCATATCAAATTTAAATTAACGTAATTATTTTTCGTAAAGTTTGCTTTTAACGATGAGCGATGAATTGAAAAATTACAAACTTTATAAAGTTTTAATTAGATGCAAATTTTAAAGTTTTCTGGTTGAGCTGATAAAGCTAGACTAACAGGCTTATATTATTATACCTCATTATACCTAGGTGCTACTGGTCAAGCAGTATGGTAGTAACAACAAGAAGTGCTTGCGATCCACAGTAAAATAGAAAAGCAACTGCGTTTATAGTTTACAACCCAAATTTATTAATTGGGATTATTCTTGCTTCTCCGAAAACCAAAGCGCTAATGCAAATTATGTAAATGTAAAAAAAAAGTTTTATTTTAAACTAACAAAAAGCTGCTTCATCTCTTTGTTTTTATAAAATACTCAGAATGAGAAGAGTAGAAATCAGAGCAGCCACAGTACTCGTCACAGGACACACTTCTACATAGAGACCGATATATCAGAGGACGTGGTCAAGAAGAAGAAACTCCTCCTCACGTAATATGCCAGTGTGAAGGATTCACACGCTACCGGCGTAGTCTTCTGGGGATGGAAAAAGGCAACCAAGAAGAGTTAAGAAAAACAATTAAAGAAAATCCTGGACTTTTTCAAAGACTTCTTTAGGGGGCTTTTACCAGAGGGTACAATAGACCAATAGGTCGCAGTACAGGAACCCGAAAAGGGACCACCTCCGCGCAAATAATAATAATAATAGAGTCAAGTTGGTAAAAACCTAGTTTATAAATTTCTTAAAATAGTGGAAGCAGTAAAAAATTGAATTAACCCAACGATTTATTACAATTTTAAAAAGAGTTTTAGCGTCTTTTAAGTGTAAGAAAAGCTTAGTTTTATCTGTTAGTGACTAAGCGTTTTCCTTGGCTACAATTTACCGCTGATATAAAAAAAAATAAACGCAAAAAAAGTTTTCTTTAGTATAAAAAAAAGGGCAGGGTGTCATCCTACGGATGTTGGCGAAAAATCTTTGTACTAATCACAATTTGAATAAAATTACTTAAAAATTATTTTGTTAACATTTTTTTCTGTCATATTTGTGTCCAACTTTGATATCATAAACGACTCGCTAAGTCTTATGCACAATGTTTAATACAAAATAAAACGTATTTGATACGCGGTGACACAAATGTTAATTATTAAAATCGTAAAAAATTATGTAGTTAATGTTTATTTTGTTTAAACAGGCAAGAACTGTTTTTTAAAAAACCTTTTTTTATATTATTCTGTTTCTGTTTTAAACAAAAACAATTCAGTATATTTTTCATCCAATTTCTATTTAAAAATAGCAAGTTCTTGTTATTTGGATCGGTATTAAAGAAACATAAAACTTTTCTTATTTTTTCTTTGTCTACGGCTTGTTTTGTGTTACACAGACACTTATTGAAAGATTCAAAGCATGTCTAATAAAAAAAAACTGGGTCTTTACTCCATCCAATTCCTCTGTATCATGTTGCAAGATCAAGCCACTCTGAGCTTCCAATTCAAGTAGAAAATATATTTAGTTATATTCCTTTGCACACGAGACTAGTGATGCAACCAAACTGAACTAAGTGTATCACTGCTTTAATTAGGCTAATGTTATAAAAATACTTATTTACTATTTGTTTCATACAAGAAACAAATCACACAAGTTGGACGAAAAAAACAGTAAATGCGTTGAGTTAAAGTAATGTTTAAATTTACTTCTAAACAAACCATGACGAAAATGAATTAATAGTTGGATATCAAAAATTATTGTTTTATTTAGAACGTAGAAAGTTTATACAGTGTGTCCAAAAGGTATGGAATGTGCTATATATCTCAGTAAATATCTACTTTAGGGAATTTTTGTTGAATAAAAGTTGTTTGGTACTTAGTTTTTTACCACTCAATGAAAAATAATTGATTTTTTTTAAATGACAAGATACCCCTATATTATACTCACTTGATAAAGATTTTTTTTTTCAATGATGGGGTCACCTTAAAAATAAAGTTTATGCCAAGAGACCGGAGAATATCGAAAATTTAAAAGATCGTATTAGAGAAGAGATGAGGTCTATTACACCTGAAATGGTTGGGAATGTTATTCATGGGTTTGAAAACCGAGTTTATCATTGCCAAGCTGTAAATGGTTCACAGTTTGAACACTTATTGTAGATTTCGTCAAAAAAATTTAGTTCTTATGGTGTTTTTATTAGAAATAATACTAAACAATTAAAATAATTTGAGAGTAGGTATATTTTTGCGTTTGTCTCAAAAAGTTGCTTAAGTAAGGGTACTAAAGTTTTGCATCATTGAAAAGAGAAAAAAATTCTCTATCAAATAAGTATAATGTAGGGGTATTCTGTAATTTAAAAAAAAATCAATTGTTCATTGCGCTTTTTTTATTCGAAAAAATAAAATTTAAATTTTGTCTTGTGGTGGAAAACTAAGTACCAAACAACTTTTATTCAAAACATTTTTCCCTACAGTGGTTATTTACTGAGATATATAGCATATTCCATACCTTTTGGACACACTGTATACAGTCTTATAATACTACAAACTTTGTTATTATTTTTTAACATAGCGTCAGTAATGGTAACTTGAATTATTTGCATTTCCTTTATGTTTTGAAACCTTAATTTACATCTCTATTTGCCTAAAAAGCGTTTACCCCATTCGTTTATGTTGATCTACATTAATCAATGGCTCTTATTTTGTAAGGATATTGTTACATTAGTTATAAAATTTAACATAAATGAATACTTACAACTTCCAATTGTTTGAGATAGGCGGAACTGGAATTACCGGCTTGAATAAGAGGCTTCCCTTGGTTGAAGATAGTGCAGATTACCATTCCTAACGAGAACATATCACTGAGGATACTGCATATGGATTGGGTCTGCATTTCTGGAGCTACAAAAGAGGGCAAACTGTAATTTTTGAAAAAATGCTACACATGTTATGACAGACACTATATTTATTAATAAATTCAGATGAAAATTAAAGTATTAGTGTAGACGAGAGAGTTAAAAGAGGCGATCAAAATTCATTTTGTACGTGCGCAGTATCTAAAATTCATCGATTTTAAACACGAATGGTTTAATTTCGGAATGCCTGTTTATTTACCTATTTGTGTTTCCTTTAGCATTCCTTCAGGTTGGTAAATGTTTACATCACAATAATTTCAAACCAGCGACTCTTAAAAATTCCCGGTATGTATTTTAATAATTCTTTTTTATGTACCTACAGTAAAACTGATTTCGAAATTTAAAGGTTAAATAAATATATTAACAAGTTCACGTTTAATAAATAAAACTAATTTTAATTCGCCGTAACTAAAAAGCATTTGATATCGCCGATTTTGGATTGGTTTCTTTATACTAAACAACGATACTGTTAATCGCCGCCCTACTGTATACACAATAACTTGTTTACGCTATTTTGTGAGTCGATCAAAATACCGACAAAGGAATAAACGATACGCAGTAGCGGATCTAGAAAATGTTTAAGGGAGGGGGGCGAATAAAAAACATTGAAAACAAATCCACATATCAATTAAAGTAAAATATTAAATGCAATTTATATTCACAATATAAGTTTTACATAATTATGATGCCTGGAGCTAAAAGAAACTAGCAAATAAATCGGCTTCTATACATAATATGTCAAAATTAAATCAAGTAAAACCATGTAAAAATATTTAATATAAGTTCCCAAAAAGGGCCGAATAAACGAGAAAATATGCTGACCAGGGAGATGGTCACAATATGTTGTCAATAGAATCTTATCAAGGTTCTGTTTATTGCATCAAAAATATCAAAACTAAATGTTTTGCAGAGTTATACCGCTGACCATTTCTTCGGAAAAATAGGGGAAAAACTGGCAAGGAATAAAGTAATTTTGCCATCGCGTTGGCCATGAAACCGTCAGAGATAAAATCACAATTCTTCTATTTACCGATTCGCGCATCCTTTGCAAGTAAAATGGTGCAAAGTTTTTGAAAAAATCTTGAACGGTTCCGGGAAAAAACTTCAAAAACGAAACCCCTGCGAAAGCGCTATGATTTGAGAAGTTGTATAACTAAATCTATGCGACTTGCATAGGCGTTTAACAAAGGGGAAACCGTTTTTTCAAGGGCCTCGTTTTTCGCGTTTTTTTCCAAAACCGTTTAAGATTTTTTCAGAAAAATTGCACCATTTTGCTTGCAAAGGATGCCCGAATTGGCAAATAGAAGAAGTTTGAGTTTATCTTAAACGGTTTTATAGCAAACGCGATTGCAAAAATTACCTTTGTTATTTGACTTTTCAGTTTTTCCCCTATTTTTCCGAAGGTAATGACCAGTATAACTCCGCAAAATATTTTGATGTCTTGATGCAATAAACACAGCCTTGATCAGATTCTAGCGACAACATATCGTGACACTCCCTTGTAAGAAGCAAGTTTATTTATAGTGATAAAGAAAACAATTCTAGAAGAAAGAGCAATACTCAAAGAAGCGAAGGTATAAGGTATAGATCTACCAAAAAGTGTTTAGCTCCATCCTAACCTATGATGTGAATTATGAATCACGACCAGAATACAACAAAGCCGAATCAGAAATATGGTAATGAGCTTTAAATAAAAAATGAAGGAAAAACGCTTGGTAATAATATTTAAAACGAATCCATAGAGAAAACCTAAAACAACAATCAAACGAACAAAACATTTAAATGACATAACCAAGATGGTGCGCAGAATGGAAGAGAATCGGAAGCCTAGGAAAGCATATAAAGCGTGAATGGAGGAAAATACAGAAAGGCAAGTCCAAGAAAAACTTGGAAGGAGAAGGTTTCTGAAGAGTAATATATGTATACGTTAGAAAATTTAAAACTTAGATTTAAAGTCAAAACTCTTACACAGTTTGTATATTAAATAGTTCCGGATATAAAAACTGACTTCAATTTTATAACCTATTATAAGAAGCTGAGGAACTATTGTAGAAGTGTTGCAAATTGCAATAAGAACAAAAGTGTAGACTGATTTCAAAACGCAGGTACAACCTAAATCATTTGCACATAAAATAAATAACCCCAATGGGGCTAAATCTAAATTTGATAGAGTGGATAAATTCAACTATTTGGGAGTCACTACATCAGAATGGAGAAGAGATGAGATATAAGAAAGAATTATCAAACGTTTGAATGTCTTGTGGCATTAGGTCATGTAATAAGGCCAAAGAGTAAAAATTAATATCTATAAAACAAAAATATATAAGATCTATAGTTACGTACGGGGTGAGATGTGGAAAATGAATCAAAAAGGCTTAGGAAAGGAACGTGCTACAGAAGATATTTGGGAAAAAAAGAAAGAGTCCAATGGAGAAGAAGAACAAATGAGAAACTGGAGAAATTATTTGGCCACCAAACACACAAAGACACAACGAATGAGGACGAAGAACCGACGAGGGAAAGATCCCGGGAAAAAAACTGCCATGAACAATAGTGGCTAGCTAAAGAGGAGTCCTACAAACGAGTCCACATAATATGTACATAAGAAAAAACAAAAGCCTCGCACTTAACGGTAGAAAGACGTAAGTACAGGAAGAAGAAGATGGAATCAATGCAAATATAGCAAAAACACATTTTTTAGCTTATTATAACTGTTTATAATGTTGAAAGACAGTTTTTTAAAATTAAATTTAAATAAAAATTTACTTTCAGCCAATTCATTAATAGGAAATGGGTAAAAACAACAATCATTTTTCAGTTCTTATGCATTATAGTTTTAAACAATGTGTAATCCTTAACATTTTCTTGGATTTTTATTGTGTAATGTATGGTTTCCACAATAATTTCTAGTGTATTGGCCGTATTTATAAAGGAAAAAACTATTTTATAGTCGACATTCAACACGTTGCCGTACAAATACATATTGTTTCCGTAATATTGTTTGCAGAATTGTGTCGTAAACCGGTAGATTTAACTGGCAATGCCTTAATAAAATTTTATGATCACCATTATCGCTTCCTAGTTTCATGTGATACATTATCTATTATTGTTACTGCAGTCTTAATACATGTCATAATATATTAATGCATATAAACAGTACTTGAATTAAGTCCATAACATGTAACAAGATATTCGCTTTGGAAGATATCCCATTTGTAAACTGAACACGTTACGTCTCTTGCTGGTAATAAAGCAATCTACCTTCTAATGAATATTTCAGGAGGTCAGTGATGCCACAGTCATAAGCCGATTAGTTTGAGGTAAGTGAAGGATATATTCAAGAAATCTCTTTCGGCCTTGAAGATTCATGTATGATATCGAGCAACAGCGCTGCAGGGGTGTATGTACGCTTCGTAATGTACCCAATAAGAAAATTTTACCTGGGTTTTGGTTGGTTTGAGAAATGCGCTATCCATTCAGCGCCGATGTTCTCGTGTTTCCAAAGCAAATGTTTCAATATCGATAAAAGACTTTTGTTATGGAATAATCTATTCCCTAAGGAATGGTTTTCATGCGTTCATTTAGAAACATTGTATATAAATGTGATGTTTATTTTTTTATTTTGTGTGTTGAGTCCACAGTGACCTAAACAGTTGCGCTCGGTTGGCTTGTTTGTTCGTTCATTTTTTTTTTTGTTGCGTTCATTCAATTAAAGCGCTTTATTGCGGTAAGTTTTTTGCCATGTTAAATTTCGACACATGCTGTGTCAAAAAAGTTTTGTACAGTATAAATCATAATAAATACGAGGCCTGTTCAAAAAATTAACGAACTTTTTGTAAAACAATACTATTTACAACTTATTGGTCTTTATCTCCTTCAAAGTACTCTCTTTCTTTAGAGAAACAGTTATTCCAGCGGTGTTTCCAGTTTGCCATACAGTCCTGGATGCTTCTTTGGGTATCGCCTTCAATATTCGTGTAGAATTCTCTTTAATGTCGTCAACAGTGTCAAACGACGTCCTTTGAGTACCGATTTTAATTTGGGTAATATAAAGAAGTCACACGGGGCCAGGTCAGGTGAATGGGGAGGCTGGGGGAGGATAGTCATTTGATTTTTTGCACAAAACTCACGAATTGACAAGACTGAGTGGGCAGGCGTGTTGTCGTGGTGAAGGAACCTTAAATTGTCGCGCCACAACGCTAGTCTCTTCTTGCGAATTTTTTCTCGCAACCTTTTCAACGCATCTTCGCAGTAATGGCGATTGATGGTTTGCCCTTAGGGCAAAAATTAAAAATGCGCACGCCATCAAAATCGAAAAAAAAAACGGTGAGCATTACATCAACTGGTAAGATTTCCCTCAGTAAAGTGAAACATATTCAACGGTATTATAGGTGATGTGCGAAGCTATAATTCTGACAGTCGTATCTAGATTGTTCTGAAAGAGAAAGGATTTGAGGTGGTTTCTGAGAAAAGAGCAAGATGGTGCTCCTTCAAAGTCGAATCTAGAAGAATCTGTGCAAGACAGAGAAATATATTTAAGGTGGCTTCTAGAATCTTCGAGATGCGTTCTCACTGCCAGAGCCAAGCGATAATTGAAATTAACTTTCTGTTCTTTAAGGATTTTAGGGCTTGTTCCATCTTCTCGATGTGGACTTCCACATTGTCTCTTACTTGTGGGGTGTTCATTTTTTTGGTGTTGCTATTTTCTTTAAATAGCTCTTTCAAATAGTTTTCCCATTTGTTTGCTATAAAAATGACCATACTAGTGATCTCCTGAAGCATATCCAATAGCCAACATCATATCCGCACATTTACCTCACTTACAACACCATTCCATACACACCAAACAAGCTACCGATGAATTTCAGTAGGACGAATATTTTTTGCATTCAAAAAACGAATTACTGATCGCATCTTCCAATCGGCGCGGCTGACGATAGACTTGGTTAATAAAATACTACTCAGACAATCCGTGTCACGGACTGATCAGCTTGTAACTCTTTGGCACGGTCATAGAAAAGTTAGGTAACTCGCCCACCAGGTTGAAGTGTAAAGCTTTTACTTGGGTTGCCAGCATGTGCAAACGATTTTTTCTTTAAAAATTACCCTCGTACGTAGGTATATACTTCTTAATGCTCTATCGATAACTATGATCAGAGACCTCAAAACATGTAAATCAGTTAAAATCTCGAATTCGAAGAACTATCAGTAGCGATCACAATACTTTTTTCATAAACGTAGATGTAAGCATTTTTTAAAAACTTTTTTAAAAATATAAACACTGCTTGATATTAGGCTGATTAAATTAATAACAAAATAATCATTTGTACTCATAAATTTGGTCACCCTTTCTGCATATAGTGAAATTTTTTTCAGCTGCGCAGTTTAAAAAAAATTTGATTATTTTTAGAGTTTCCAGCGTTACTTTTTCATTCAATTATTTAAAGTGAAAGACACATATCTCTTTGATAAAAAGTACAGCAATACCATTAAAGCTATATTCAGAATATAATTTCCGCATACAGTATTGACTTTTTGACTGCAATATCATTTTATCGGTAAATTCGTAGCCCATACGACATACACGAATAGAAATACCATTCACTATTTACAATTTTGCTTCTTGTTTATTTTTTACCTTTGTTAACATAAAAAAATGCATTTTAATAGTATTTTTTCAGTACATACGCTAAATTTAATTAAGAATGCCCAGAAATGTTATCTTATAACTTTTACAAATACAAAATCCAATTCTTTAGATTTTTTAGTTTGTCAGTGTTAATAGTACAATCGAACAGGTTCATCAAATAACGGACATCATTGAAAAAGCGTATGAAGAAAAGAAAATATGCTCAGCCATATTCCTTGACGTAGTCCAGGCGTTTGACAAAGTCTGGCATGAAGGACCAGAGTATAAGCTTAAGAACATGTTGCCAAAACAATATGCCAACATATTAAAATCCTACGATCGAAGGTTTCGTGTCAAGCAAGAGAGACAGTACTCGAACATGAGAAATATAAATGCAAGAGTACCCCAAGGCAGTGTTTTGGGACCTATTTTATACTTGCTATACACTTGCGACATTCCACAGATTCAAAACGTCACAGTTGCAACTTTTGCTGACGATACAGCCATCTTGGCAACTGGTAATGAAAATGTAGAAACAGATGCTAAACTTCAAGAAGCATGCAACGAAAATAGTTTCTATTTCTTAACATTTGTATTGACTTGTTTTATAATAAATGGGACTCAACATCAAGGCAAACATTATACTCTACATGTAAATCCCTAAGTTTCAATTTTCGATTGCCTTTGTATAATGTATTAACCGAAACTGTTGCTTTTAGAGCCCTTGCGTCTAATTAGCAGACATTTTACGACAGTACATAAAGTATTTAAGTAGGCAGTTTGGGAAATGTGTCAGGACGAGGTCGTTTTTTAATTAATGGGATCATTAATTTTATTTCTCCCCTTGTGAAATTATATTTCAGATTGTACCTACTGGCAAAAATTTTACATAATTTTTACGACTGTTTATCCGCGGCACTGAAATTCAAGCGAATCTGGTTTAATGGCTTTTAAAGGTGGTTTAAGAGAATTTGTTAATAACACACTTGTTTCGTAACAAAGTTTAGTTAAGACATATGTATAATATACTGTTTGGTTTTGTTATAATTTAGTGCACGGCGCGCATATAATTGTTTGTTTGCTAAAGCATAATTTAATTTAACGAAACAGTAGAGACAGCAGTCATGTGTAAAATAGTTTGGACGCTAAACTAGAGACAAACAGGAAATAATTTAAACAGCTCTGCGAATCAAGTTGCAAAATCCATAAGCGATATTTATGAGAAAGTTGATTCTACAATTTCTCCAGCAATAGTTTATTGTAGGGTAGCTCCCAACGATATCGTAAAATATTTACTATTTACAATAATACCAACGCACACAAATTGAAGTAAATCTTTTGATAAAGCATAAAAAAGTGCTATTTAATTGTCCAGTGGTCAATATTTTAATTTCAAGAAAAATTACATTAGTACATAATTTAAAAACTAATGAAGATAAATTATATTAGAGCACGCTTGCGTGACTTTTTTCATTGCTTCACCTCACAAGAGACTTATCTAGAACTGCAATTCTCGTTTTGAGTTGTATCTCGAAAGCGGATTTAGATAATAGGTACATGCGAAAATGATGGTGGCTATTGGATATGCTTCAGGAAATCACTAGTGTGGTCTGTTAAAAAGACTTGCTGAACGTCATCAGACATATCACAAAGTTTTTGAAATTAAAATTTAAAAAATCCAAAGAACAAACGTTTATTATTTATAAATCCCAACAATAAAATTTGACGGTGGTGACATTTATCTTGATTTTGTGATCGTTTTAGTATTTTTTTAAACTTTATTTTAAAATAAAAGACTTAATGATAATTTTTCTGAAAGTTACTTTTTATTCCAGTCATAATTCTGGTATTTTTATCTTCTTTCACTGCCTATCGCCTCCACCAAATATAGTACAAATAATAAATAACGGTAACCAGAGGACGTTCATGGTAGCTAATGTAGGTAACTAATCAAAGCAATTCGGCAATATGGCATTTTTAAATCGCTAAATATTAATAGCTTGTTAATAATCTGTAATCTGTGTGTAAGTATTTTCAAATAAAAAACATAATAATTGATTAATATAATAATAAAACCTTAAATATTTTTGAAAGATAATTAAATCTAGAATCTTAAATGTGAAATATATACAGGGGGTTTCTTAAATATTGCAAAAAAATTCGGTGATTTCTTATCGAAAATTAAGAGGGGTATTTCATAAAAAAAAAATTCCTGAGAGTAAATACTGAATACAATATTAGATTTCTTAAGAAATTATTTAGACGATAGTAATGTAAATTTTGGTTAGCATTACTAAGGTGTTTGAGTTACAAGTACAGTCAAAAAACCAAAATGCACGATATAAAGCCAGATTTTTGAGATTTTTCCTACAGTGAAAACAGCATAAAAGGATGTAAATCTGAATTCGATGTAGGCTCAAAATTAAATCTTGATTAATATCTTTCTATTTGAACTTTGTGGTAAAATGCAAGCATTCCAGTTTTTAATATTTACCAAACCAACTCAAGTTAGTATTATTTTGTGTTCTTTTTTATCATTTTATGAATATCTGAGATAAATACAAAACACCGGCAGCTAATCTAAATATTAAAAGTTTCTCGTATATTAAAGCAGCATACGAAGATGAGAATACATCTCATATCTTGGCCGTCTTTGTTGCGATAAGTTTCATTCTGCTCTGGTCTTGCTATTTATAGCATACATTCTACGGTTTCGATCTTATCATAATGTTCCTCAAATCAATGTCTGAAGTTTTGTGTTATAATCGGAAAAGAAACCTTCGCAACACAATCTCCTAAACGTATTATACGTTATTCAATACGTTCATTACACGTTTTAAGTTAGCTGTTTTACTTATATTCTACAATAATAGTATATTACATAACAGGAGTTGTAAGAAGCATATTACGCACGAGTGGAAAAGTTGCGCATGGAGCCACGTAGCGGCGAGTGCGTAATTGCATAACTCGTGTTATGTAGCTTACTTTTTCTACGATCACACAATACCTACGACTTTAAAGGATTTTTGGCTAATATGCGCATGTAATTACGATGTCTTGCCAATTTTGACGTTAGTCTACTTTGACATTTCTAGACAAGTGTGCGTTCTGCTTACCGTGCGTTATAACTCACTTACTAGGCATGCGGGAAATGTTTGGCTTGAGTCTACTTTGATAATTTCTTTAAAAAAACTGGAATAATTTTCATAGATCCATTTAACTGTATCTCTTACCGTTTACGAGTTAACCATGCTGTTCTTGATAACTGGGACATCCTGTATATTCTGGTGAAAGCCGGAAATATTTTTACTCACAATCGGTTGGTAATGTGTGCATTTGTACCCTTTAAAACAGTCGGGAAACGACCCATTCCCGGCTAGCTGGGAAAGTGACAGATAAACTAGCCGGGAATGATCATTCCCGGCTAGTTTATCTGTCACTTTCATTTTTGTAAATCAAATTGCATTAAAACATGATTTTTAAAATAAATAAAGAACAAACGATTAGTATATATGGAGGCTTTATTTTGTTTAGCTAATTCAGAAAAATACGTAAAGAGTACCGTTTCAGAGGTATGCTCCACATACACACCTTTAGTCACGCACCACTTACTATATACATCGTAAAGTGTTTTCGTATCTCGCCCTGCTTTTATCTAGAAGCATGCCTTCAGTAGCTTTTTCTGCAGCTTCTCGCAGTTCTGGTGGAGTACATTCAAATTCATTATCGGACATAATATTTGTAAAAATACAAAGACAATTATTAAAAATACCGTATAAATTGACAAAATAAGTATCTATCTGCCAGAATCAACAAACTTGTTATATTTCCTAGCAACGACAACAAACTTGTTATATTCCCTAGCAACGGTCTCGCAGATCTTTTTGTTGAAATAAGTTATCAAATTATGATAAAAAATTAATATTATTTGACACTTATCTAGAATTACTAATCGATTGTGAGTAAAATAGTATACATACCTCACGGGAAGGACCATTTCAGGCTCGTACTTAATAGACGCCCTCGGCGCTACGCGCCTCGTGCATCTAACTAAGCACTCGGCTGTAATGATCCACTTCCCCCTCCGCTCGATATGTAATATACTATTATTTACGTGGTTTAGTATTAATTTATAATGTAAAAGTATTGATTTAAATAAAGTATTTAAGAATGAAATTTGCTAAACAAACTAGAAGTTACTGTAAAAATGAAGCTTAGAAATTTAAAGTAATTTATAATTGATTCAGAAACTGAACGGTGAAAAGTTTTATGACTTGCTTAATACTAAAACATTTTATTATCAACGAAAAAACAAAAATAATAGGCTGAGTACGGAAAACGAATTTAAAACCTCTTTACTTTTCATGACAACTGAACAGTTTATTGTTTGAAACAAATTTATTTAAGAGGTTAATATTCTTGTCAACGGCTAAATTTAGTCGTTGTTCTATAAAGACAATACGGTAAAGAAGATTAAACAAAACACAATAAGGCTCAGACTAACAAAGAAAACGTTTGAGCTTTTGAGGTTCAACAGCGACCCTTGTGTATTTTAAATATTATTTCATTTAGTTTGCTATGCAAATTGGCGAGGGAGGTAAATACATTCAGGGCAATGAATATCCAACAAGATAATCTATATCGCAAATCGTTAATACCTTGTAACAAGGGATATTGCTTTTTAGTATCCATCTGTTTCACAGTTAATTGTTCCCTTTCGTACTTGCGAGTTTAACTTTGCACCAAATTGAATACCTATTCGTGAAAATTGAAATAATCCCTGAATATAACATTTAAAAGCAAAAACGTGATCCTAATTTAACCCTCCAAAAATTCGAAAGAATTTCAGCAGATAATACAATCTTGGTTTCCGGGTTTGGAACCGCGTCTTCTATATTTAGAAGTAGTTGACGTTTCGACCATTGTGTCTTGGTCTTTTTCAAAACGACTAATTTGTGAGGGATGTTGCTGGGTTTATATATCCAGCTTGTGGAGGCGTGGCGTTCCGCTTGATGGATTTGTTCTGCCTCAGTGATTTTGTGATGACTGGTTTCCAGATGTTTGGGAGTTGTATGCCTGTGTCTCTGTTGTAGTTGTTTGGGTTCTTGATGATTTCCAATAATTCTCGATATAATCTTGGCCAGAAATGGTTTGCGCGGGCCAGTAGTTTCGTTTCTCTGAAGAGGATGTTGTGTCCTGTACCCTGGGCGTGTTCTGCTACCGCTGATTTATCGACTTGTTTTCTTGTTGTTTGTCCTTCGTGTTCTTTGAGACGCGTTTGTATACTCCTGCCAGTTTGTCCTATGTATACTTTTCCACAGGAGCAAGGTATGCTATATATTCCCGCTTGGTGTAGTCCTGTGTCGTGTGTTCTTCTTAATTTATTCGAGAGCTTCAAAGGAGCGTTGAAAACGGTTTTGATTTTATGTTTATGTAGAAGCGTTGATATTTTGTTAGTCACTCCGCTGATGTAGGGCAAGTAAGTCGTAGCGATGTATTCTTTCTTTTCTTTTCCTTCTTTTGGCGTGGCATGTTTTTGTATGGTACGAAGTATTTGTTTACGCTGGTAACCGTAACACGAAGGACAAACAACAAGAAAACAAGTCGATAAATCAGCGGTAGCAGAACACGCCCAGGGTACAGGACACAACATCCTCTTCAGAGAAACGAAACTACTGGCCCGCGCAAACCATTTCTGGCCAAGATTATATCGAGAATCATTGGAAATCATCAAGAACCCAAACAACTACAACAGAGACACAGGCATACAACTCCCAAACATCTGGAAACCAGTCATCACAAAATCACTGAGGCAGAACAAATCCATCAAGCGGAACGCCACGCCTCCACAAGCTGGATATATAAACCCAGCAACATCCCTCACAAATTAGTTGTTTTGAAAAAGACCAAGACACAATGGTCGAAACGTCAACTACTTCTAAATATAGAAGACGCGGTTCCAAACCCGGAAACCAAGATTGTATTATGGATAACGGCCGCGAAAGCCTCAAGAATAAAATTTCAGCAGATGTTTTGTTTAGTTGTACAATAATTGGGAATTTGTAACCATGTTGAATACAAAGTACTTAAGCAGTTTCTTATGCTGGCTTAAAAATTGGGCTTCCTGTGCTGATTTGAGAACATACAGAACACAAGCTAGATAGTTTGGTTGACAATAAATTTAGATCACCTTTGTTTTTCCAGTGCAACTAGATATTGAATTTACCTTAGAAATAAGTTTGTAAATGGCAAAGAGGACATCGAAGAGTCCTTAATTCTTATTTGACCGGCCATTTCAATCGTTTTCCGGAAACTTATCGTCAAGAAACCTTTCCGAGAGCACGTTAATAATGTAGTTGGACTACGACAAAGATTTGTGAGTACAACAGCAAAAAAATGCAATACAGTGTAATATCTTTTATGCAAAAAATACTGCTTGTTAAAAGGAGTACTTTTAGAAAGGATATTTTGCGGGATTAAAAGTTTTTTTTTCAGCCCACACTTATTTTTGAACGCTTAAACATAGCAGTGATTTTTTGTGAAATATAGTTAAGTCTTGTATTTTTAATTAAGGTTTACCAACTTCTTAACTTAATCTTCTGTGTTGATGCAAAGTATGTAGTATTATTCTTAATTTTTTTGTTCAAGTAAGGGCGCTCATAGACCTCGTAGATAACAAAGGATATAGTATACTTGCCTTATTTTTCTTTGTTTTCCCATTACAGAACAATATACAGGGTTAGCCAATAGTTATGACGGGATTTAGGCAGGCTATAGAAAAAAACATAGGCAACAGTGAAACTTCATAAACGTCAAAAGTTCTTTGTGAGTCTTTGCAATTTATGAAGCTATGGCGCTTTTTCTTTTAAACCAACGAATTTTCGCAGTACAGACGTTTTTCGCAACTCGTAGCATTGTAGAAACGCAAAGAATGTTTCGGCGTGAATTTCTAGTTCTGAGACACGGAAGAATACCCACAGACAAAACCGTTTCAAGATAGATACGTGACTTTCGTGCTCGTGGAAGTGTTGTTTCAAAATTTTCGGGTACTACTCGTTCAGTTCGTTCTCCTGAGCACATTGAACGTGCAATAATTGCTGTCGAACAGAGTCCGACCCGTTCAGCTAAAAGACATTCTCAAGCTTTGAACATCTCGAATACATCGTTCCGGCGAATCTTGAAACACGATCTTCACTTTCACCCTTATAAGATTCAAATTGTTCAGAAACTAAAAGCCCAGGATAAGAGAGCACGTGTACAATTTTGTGAACATTTTCTAGAAATTTTCAATGCCAATATAAATCTGCTGAATGAGCTTGTGATCACCGACATTTTCATTTAGATGCATACGTAAGTAAACAAAACTTCAGATACTGGGCTCCGCAAAATCCTTTGAGTTTGCATGAAAAACCCCTACACACTCCCAAAGTTACCGTTTGGTGTGGAGTCACCACATCACGAATTATTGGTCCTTATTTTTTTGAACTGGATAACCAGACTGTAACGGTTACCTCTGATCGGTACGTGGATATGCTGCAAAACTTCCTCATGACTGAAGTAAGAAGACTTGGTTTAAACAATGTAATGTTCCAACAGGACGGTGCTACGGTCCATACAGCTCTTGGGTCGATGAACACTGCGAGATTTTTTTCCGGGAAGAGTTATCTCACGATTCGATGACATTCAATGGCCTTCAAGATCACCCGACCTGAGTGACCCTGACTTTTATTCATGGGGCTATCTCAAGTCTAGAGTGCACAGGGATAAACCACGCACACTTCAAGAACTGAAACTTGCAATTGAACGTGAAGTAAGGGACATTAATCGCGATATATTGCAGCGTGTGATGTTGAATTTCGTTGCAAGATTACGTCTATATATTAATTTCCACGAAGTGATTTTTAAACACTAGGTGTATGAAGTAAAATTGCATCATTTAAGCTATTAAATTTAGTTTTTGAACTTGTGATTGGTTGTTGTTTGTTCGTTTTATCGCCTACTAAAACCCCGTCATAACTATTGGATAACCCTGTACATTTTATTATTAACAACGCCCATCTTGCGCTACCAGCTGTCAATAATCATTATTTTGTGCAAATTTAATTGTTCTCACGTGAACATTCTCTTTATTTATAAAAAAAAGTGAATGTTCGTGTTTACAAGAAAGTGGACTTCCCTATAATCCATCTTGTTTTCCCTCAATGGATTAGCGCCATTGATCCCTAGTAATAATATAAATATGCGTAAGCCGTTGTAATCAAGCAGCTGCATTATAAACACTTTCTATATTAAGACTGACGTTATTCTCACACCCCTTTATCGGCAATTCCAGCGAAATACGGAGGCGTCGATCCTCACAGAAGAGGTAAACACATTTATGGGTAATCAATTTCCTAACAACGCGTTTCTATCGAAAAGTGAAGTACAATATTATCAGCTGACGTTGGCGGGACTGACAGCAACATCCGGGAATAGCTTTGTTATCTGTATAGGAAACGGAAGTCTATAGCATTGTATCGGAAAAGTTCAGAGGTAATAGAATTAAACTGCAAATTATTTTTACAAGTCTTCTCTGATATCTCGTTTATCATGACATCTTTTGTATAAATCCTCCGGCAACTTTACAGGACCGTATTATTTGTATTATGTACACCGTGTCGCTTATTAGGTGTCCTATAACTTTAGGGCTTCGTGTTTACGAAATTTTAAAACTCATCGCCATATTTTGATTTGGTTTTAAGTTTTTTACAGGTGTTGTCGTGTTGTCATCGCTTAAACTTTAAAATGAATAACACTCGTCAATTCTACCCAATACGAACATAAACAAACTGTGGTAACCACCA
This sequence comes from Elmis aenea, assembly GCA_947652605.1. NCBI lineage: Eukaryota > Metazoa > Arthropoda > Insecta > Coleoptera > Elmidae > Elmis > Elmis aenea. The sequence goes on along the minus strand of OX393577.1, from coordinate 5,073,325 downwards.
AAATGAATCGTTTTATAGAGATCATTCTAAACAACCGAATCTTCTCTAGATATAAACAAATTTACCACGGTTACCATCGTTGCTATTGAGATTATGATTGTTATTAATAAAGGTAACGACAGTAAAATATGTTTATACCTAAGGAAGACTCATCTGTTTAGATTGGCCCATTATATAATTCCACTACTGTCCTTAATGTCAATGCAAATGCATACGATTTATCACGTTTGCTAGCGGATAAATAAAAACCTTAGCATTTGCAATCCGATAAATATTTGTTTACAACGACCGGCCTACTTGTTTTATAATGATTGTTGTTTAAAACCTTTTTTTTTAAATTTGACAATGAATAAAGAAGTAAATCACCATGTGTGATACATCAGTGGATTCAGAAAAATAAATGCTATTAGATTATGTAAATAGCAAAAATTGCGTCCATAAGAAAAACTTAAGTTGGTTGTCATAAAACAAAAACGAATCGATCAAGGAAAAATTTGCGACCACCATCCGATTCGGCTTAAAAAGTTGCTTGGGTAATGTTTTAACACATTTGAAATATTTCATACTCCAAAGGAGTTATGTACGATTTTCAAAAATCGTATTTTCCGGTTTTTCCTAATTTTCCCGGATACCGTTTGAGATATTTCCAATTTCTCTTCAGATTATTATTGAGCATAAAATTTAGCAACATTGCCAAATTTAAACCTATACTCTAGCTACTATAATAAGCGAGATCCCCATGCTTAAACTCGAATTTCAGTCACCCTGTAATACAATCAAATACGATTTGAGATTTTCATATCGCTGTTACAATTTAGCAACAAACATAGAACCTGTATATTATAAAGTTAGTAACTAAATTGATCCAACAAGAGACGCGAAAATGAGCTGTTCATTATGGTACAATCTCCAAGTATATTTCTATCCACTCCTGACAAGTATACACAATTTTTATCTCGCAACAAGTCATGCTGTTCATTCGTGATTGTGCATTCAGCATATTACTTCTCAGTGCACAATTAAAAAAGCTCTTTGTGTACATGTAAGTTATTTATTCAAACAAGCTAAAGCTTTTCGAGCATTAAATAAGCCTTTTTATATAAACAACAAAATGCGGGGGATGACGTCAATTATGAAAGAAATTGGATAAAAGTTGTATTTAGACTCTAGGATATCCCACGATCCTCTGGAGATTTTCAGACGATTACTCCGACGTAATAGTACTTCAGCGAAACTTTATGACGATGGTACAACTTAAAAAATATAAATTGCATCCGCGTGAATTCTTAAAAGGTACATTCAAGACCTTCGTGTTCATTTTTATTACATGTTTAACAAAAAATATGGAAATTGTATTAAAAGTGTAAGTGTAGTTTGACGTTTTGTAATAAATACATATTATACAGGGTGTGTAAAAATTGGCGGAAGCGCTACACGTGGCGATGTTCTTCGTAAAATTCTAAGTCGAAAATCTTAATACGAAAATGTTGTACCATGCTTGCTGTGTCTGCAAGAGGTCCTCGAAGTTTTGAAATGTAGTCCTTTAATAAGCGTTTTTATTTAATATTTGCAAATGAAAAAGCTGCAATTTGGAATAAAAATAAATTTCGAATAGTATTTTTTCCTAGATATTGTGTTCTTCCTTTTAAAAATTGGTGTTGAAAATATGTAAATCACTGATTTGAATGAAAATAATACATATGGCAACACTGTCATTAGCTGTCATCTCTGTTTTTCTCGTAATTATTTCTAGTTTGTGTTTTACGATACCCAAAAGTTTGCAGCTATGTTTACGAACTGAAGGCTTTCAGTTCGAACAAAAATTGTAAATACCTTAGTAAAAATTGCTGATAAAAATATGTCCAAACGCAAATCAATGTATGGAATGTTGCCAATTTTTTTTTCTTTAAATGGTTCCTGAGGCCATAGGAAGCATGGTACAATATTTTTGTATTGTATTTTCGACTTGGAATTTTACGAAGAACATCGTCACGTGTAGCGCTTCCGCCAATTTATACACACCCTGTATATATAATCAAGATCCCTTCTACCTGTAGGTGTAGGGATGTGTGCACGTCTATGTATTATACATGACTTTGCGCCATTGTTTTTTGTTCTGTGCCATTTCTTTCGCTTCACACCATGATTATCTTTTCTTCTCCAAGCTTTTTGTTACCGCCTTTTCCCATGTTTCTCTCGGTCTTCCTCTTTTATTCCTTGTTTGTATCCTTTCTTCCCACACTCTCTTTACCTCTATTCTTGTGTCCATCCTATGTAGATGCCCCCACCAACTCAGTTTAGTTTCTATGAACTCCAATTAGATTCTACTTCTAATGCGTTTCTAATCTGTTCGTTTCTTATTCTGTCTTTTCTTGTTATGCCTCTCACTCTTCTTAAAAATTACATTTTGGCCGCTTGGATTTTACTCTTTTGGCTGGATGTTAATGTCCATGACTCGCTCCCAAATGTCAAGATCTGTCTGTACATTGTACGGTATACACTCATTTTTGTCGTTTTTGAGACTTCTCTTTTGATTCTGAAAGTTTTTTCAATAAATTTTCATTGCTTTTTCTATCCTCTTGTTAATTTCCAATTCTTATTGTTCTGTATTTTTGATTGTTACTCCTAGGTTGTTAAAATATTGTAAAGTTTCTATTTTTTCTCCTTCAATTTTTATGTTTATATTATCGTTATCCGATTCGGCTTAAAAAGTTGCTTGGGCAATGTTTTAACACATTTGAAATATTTCATACTCCAAAGGAGTTACGGACGATTTTCAAAAATCGTATTTGCCGGTTTTCCTAATTTTCTCGGATACAGTTTGAGATGCTTCCAATTTATCTTCGGATTATTAACGAGCACAAAATTTAGCAACTTTGCCAAATTTAAACCTATACTCTAGCTACTATAATAAGCGAGATCCCCATGCTTAAACTCGAATTTCAATCACCCTGTATAAACAATGAATTATTAATGTACGTTCCTTTTAGAAATATGTTAAGAGTAACAAATTGTGCGCCACTGAGTCTATTGACATGGTAAACGCAAAGAAAAAGTCACCAAGACTAAAGGTTTAGGTAATGTGATATTGTTATAGATTTGAAATTTTTGCCCATTGTCCATAAATTGTCAATAGTATGAACACGCAAAGGTATAATTTTAGTTATACAGAGAGTCTGCATGAATTCAACAATATTTCCTCATTTCATTCCGTTATTTCAACATTTAGTTTCCTAAAGTTTGAAAAAACAACTGTAAATTCTAATGAAGCCACACGTTTGGGGTTTAAAGTAAACAAAGTTTACATGAAAATGTATTTTGAAGTTAAGTTATTTGAGTTAAGAGTAAAATTGTGACATGTTCAGTTTGTTAAGTGATTTTGCGGGCACACAAGCTGCAGTTTATCGACAGTAAAACAACGATTGTGAACTTAATGCGCCATTGTAATTAAATATTTATACGGGATATGAAGGAAATAATACAACGCAGATGGTTATCGTTTTAAACTGTCACATTCTTTCGTCCGTCGCTAACGCGATACGCAAGCGAAGTAATGAAATTTATATTAAAATTAAAAATGCACTCTCCCTCTGAAAGTTTACGTTTCAGCAATTATTGATAACTTACCCGTGTAATCTAAACTTGGTTGGGCCATTTTGGACAGCCTGGAAGTCCATGGCTGACAAGGGACGGGCTCAACTCCATCGATGTCATTAACTCGTTCTGAAAAATTAAAAGGTCGAGGTTATTTACATTAAAACTGGAAATTTGAACTAACGTTGACTTAAGTTGTATCAAATGTAACTCATAAGCATTTAAATAGAATTTTTTAATGTTTAAATTAATAACGGATAATTAAATACAAGTTAAATGATAAAAAACATACATATTCCAACTTATATTAGCATGCGCGTCCGCAGAAAATTTTCCCGGGGGGGGGCAAAGCATAGAGACAAATAATAATACCTATATACAGGGTTCTCGTTTTTCGCGGCTCACTATGGGGATCTCGTAAACGGTAAGAGTTACGACTTCGGTTAAATTGGGGCAAAGTTGTATATTCAGGTGCTTAATAATTTGACGCAAACAAAACTTATTTATCTTTTTTAGTTTTTGAGATATAGGGAAAAAAGTAAAAAAGTGGATTTTTGTTTTTTGCCCGTAACTTTTTCATTTGATGTCGAATTTCATTTCTGTTAAAACTTTTTCATGGCCACTTTTTGCAAGGAATCAGAATCCCCAATTATATTTTCCATGCGACGTTTCGTTTTTTTAAAACCATCATCAGGTCCATTTTTTCTTATGGACGCTATTTCTGATTTTAACGCCAGTTTGTAGAGAATTTTATTCTGAATTCGAAAAAAATGTATAACACTTGGCACTTTTTTGAGACCATTGTTGTTAAAAATGGCTAAAACAAATATTTTATTTAAAAAAATGCAGCGTATGAGTGACTTGAATTTTAAAGTGTTTAAAGCCTTCTTTATGCAGTACTCTCCATACTTTATCTTTGGAAATGTTTATTGTAGTACCAATTTGAGAAGTTGAAGCTCTAGGGTTATTTTGAACCTAATAATTTTAAACGTAATCGTTACTAATAGTTTTTTATTGGTCTATTTTGTAAATGAATGTAACTCAACTTACTTCTTGTAACACATCATCCTTTATTTCATCACCAATTCGATCTCCATACGCTTTTCTCGGTATACTAAAAGAACCGTACTCCATTAAGTTTTGATCCAGCCTATTAAAATATGTTCTATGAGGCTGTCGTCTTTCTGGATAGGTCGCCTCATAATTCCTTAATGCTAAGTGTGCATTGTGATGATTACCATAAAATATTTTAACCATATCTCGTTTTTCTTCATTTGTATACATATTAACGATTTGAACAATGATGACAAAATATATTATGCAATAACTACAGTTTAGACCAAATACAAGCCGTTTTGACGTTTCACGAGCTTTTTTTTTTTTTTTAGATGTCAAAAAACATGGTCACCTGATCTGATTCATGGTGCTAAAGAAAAAGCTTAATTAAACAATAAACATTTTGAATGAAATAAAATTGACATTTCATTAACAAAAGCAGGTAAAATACACTAATACATTTAATCCCTTATTTGGCATATAAAAATGTGCAACAAAATTTTCGTAACCAAATATAAGTTTTCATACTTTTTAAAAAACGTCCAAAAATCTGTTTACCTATTAGAAGCCATTAATGCAGATAAAGGGCATAACTCGTTAAAGATGTAACCAATGCATTCGTTTGACAAGTTAAGTTTGTTCTTGGTTGGGTGACCGTGCATGGGTGGCATAGCTGTTTTTTTTTTCGTCCAATAAATAAATAAATACCTACCTATTTTCGTTTTGTGTTAAATATTTAATTAAATCCCTTTAATAGTAATTTAATGCGGTTTAATTACCTACTTCCAAGAAAAAAGGGACAAAGAAAATTATTTACCATGCCGATTAGGATTTGTTTTAAATAAAATATTTGTTTTAGCCATTTTTAACAACAATGGTTTCAAAAAAGTGCCAAGTGTTATACATTTTCGAATTCAGAATAAAATTCTCTACAAACTGGCGTTAAAATCAGAAATAGCGTCCATAAGAAAAAATTGACCTGATGATGGTTTTAAAAAAACGAAACGTCGCATGGAAAATATAATTGGGGATTCTGATTTCTTGCAAAAAGTGGCCATGAAAAAGTTTTTACAGAAATGAAATTCGACATCAAATGAATAAGTTACGGGCAAAAAACAAAAATCCACTTTTTTACTTTTTTCCCTATATCTCAAAAACTAAAAAAGATAAATAAGTTCTGTTTGCGTCAAATTATTAAGCACCTGAATATACAACTTTGCCCCAATTTAACCGAAGTCGTAACTCTTACCGTTTACGAGATCCCCATAGTGAGCCGCGAAAAACGAGAACCCTGTATATAAATTTTAATTTAAGTTTTTAATTTTTATGATTTGTTTTTACAAGTACTATTTTTTACTCGATCCCAGGGGGGAGGAAGTGTCCCGTTTGTCCCCCCACCCTGCGGACGTCCATGTATATTTGTATTGTATCTAGAGTTTCTGTGAGGGGTTCTAAATGTTCTTTTTTATGTGTCTGTGCAGTGCCTAAAATAAACGAAATGTTTCATAATTTTATTGAATGGTTGGAATTTCTTTCGTTACAAGGGGGCGGGTTTTCAGTGTAGTCAGGTCAACTAGCCCGTTTTTCCCTTTAACTTCGATACAATTCTTTTTTTATGTGATGTTTTTCATGGGGACTAGCGCTAGTGCCAGCACTGATTATTATATCTACTGATCCTTCATTACCCCGAAATTTTAGTTCGTACCCCATTGGGTATTTGGGTAGACTAAAAGTGCCGCCCTAAAAAGTGCCACCAGCGCGGACCGCCCCCACATCCCCTAGCTACGCCCCTGTGCTTTGACACCAGAAGTCTGATTAGTATAATAGTTGTAATCATCTTTTTTGGCCAAATCTTTACAGTCTAAATATAAAGTGTAAAATAACGCTTATAAACGTTTGAGCAACGAACTGTTAACTGATTAAATTTAGCAAATCGAATCATTTTAGAGGTATTTATCGTAGTTCATATAAACTAAAAAACAAAACAAAACAATTGTTATTTAATTTTAAGCTCAGGAGATCATTTGTTTGTTATTTATTTATTTAATTTCCACAATAAACTGCAATCTAAGTAAACATGTTTAGTCGTTACTACGCCCCTAGACTGTGATAAATATCTCGCTAATTATGTGAACTTTTAGCGACAAAATAACATTGTAGACTTAATTGGAGAAACGCAAACTAGGGCAAAGAAATACAAAAAGATTAATTCAGTCTGTGGAAATGTTAGCTGTAATTTTTAGTTACATTACATACAAGTATGTAGTAGAATAAACGTAATTATTGGTTATATGCATACGTTATTAGATTTTCTGTTTGCAGGGCCGTGTTTAGGGGGGGGCGAAGGGGGCGCTCGCCCCGGGCGCCGAAATCAGGGGGCGCCAAAATCGCCATTGACGTCTTATTTTTTTTTGGAGTTATCTACGTTACGCAGTACCAGCGCGAAATTATTTTGTGTCCTAGGCAAAGTTTATTGGCGCGTCCCTTCTTCCTTAAGTCCTTTTATCTAAATTGTAGAGTGTTATTAACAAGTAAATAACGTACGGCGTATGAGGTATAGACAGCTGACGTAGCGTGATAATGAACCCAAGAGCGCGTCAAGTAATAGTGATAGTGTAAGTAAGCACATTAAACTAATAACTGTGTAGTGAATTAAATTTTAAAATATAATCGTATAAATAAAGTTAAATAAAATAAAATATTATCCATGGAGAAATTTTTTAAAGCGAGTGGTAGTAGTTATAAAAGAAAAAGAGACAAGGAAGAGAAAAACAAAGAAGAAGGCGGAATATCCAGTACGTACAAACTAGTAATCAGATCACCAGATCAAGCAAAAACCAAAGGTTCAACGGAAGAAAAACAAATGGAGGCGTTAGTAAAAGTAATTAACCAATTGGTGGAAGAAGTTAAAAAGATAAGGGAAGAACAAAAAGCATTTAGGGAGGAATTTAGTGCAACAAAAAAAGAAAACGAAGAGCTTAGAAAAAAGATGCTTAGCTTAGAAAACAGAATAGAAGAACCAGAAAAAAAAAAGAAAAGAAATATAAAATTGTTATAAAGGGGGCAAAATTTGATGAAAGTAACGGTACAGCAGGTATCGAAGAATTTCTAGATCAAAATTTAGGAGTCAAAGTAAATATCAAACAGATGTATGTGGTGGGTCGAAAATATGGCAAAAGTATGACAATAGCAATGACAAGTAAATAGGAGTAAAATAAAATAAAGATGATGCAGTATAAGAGCAAATTAAAAGGTCAAAACGTTTACATAGACAATGACCTAACAGTAAAAGAAAGAGAAATACAAAGAAAAATCAGAGAAGAGGCAGAAAAAGAAAGAAAAAAGGGCAAAAAAGTCAGAGTAGCTTATCAAAAACTCATTGTAGATAATAACATCTGGCTATGGAATAAAGAGAAAGAGGAGCTACAGCAAAAAACAGACCCAAAAAACTAAGGACGGAAAACAAGTTACGGAAAAAATGGCACGATCACTACACGAAAACGGACATGAATAAGGAAAAACAGATAGCAATCAAAGCATGAGATACTAAAAATGAAAAAAATAGAGATAAGAAAGACAAAATGAGAATAGGTACTTGGAATACCAGAAGCATAAAAAGAAAAGAAGAAGAAGCGATCATGGAAAAAAGTCAGCACAACACAACTCAACAGTCCTACAAACAGTAGAAAGACTCACGACTAAAAAAAATAATGTTCCTTAAGTTAAATGTTTAACTATTGAAGTATTTATTTATTTATTATTAAAAATATTACATGTGCATATTATGTTATTTTTTACCAAATTGTATGTTCCTTAAGTTAAATGTTACCTAATTATTTATTTATTATTAAAAATATTATATGTGCATACATATGTGTGTTTTATAGTGTTTTTTAAAACGAGCCCCATTTTCCAAGCCCGAACAAAGTAGGCCCGGAGAAACTTTTTTTTTTTTTAGAAATGGGGCGCAATTTTTCGTTCTTGCCCCGGGCGCCAAAACACCTAGACACGGCCCTGTCTGTTTGCATATAAAATTCTGCTTCTACGTTCCCATTTTCGATACATTCCAGCTTCGATATTTTCAATACAGCATTTGCGTTTCGATTTAAGATTACTATTTGTATAGGAAGTGCATACAATTGGCTAAAGGAGCCTGGCGAGTTTAAAAAAAGAAATTGGTTATGCGGTTTTGTATATCTTTCGTTATTGCATTTTATAGAGTATTTCTGAAGTTAAATAGCAAACAGCAGATTAATTCATTGACTCGTTTGCTTTAATTTTTTATGACTTGTATATTTTTGTTTATTTCACTGTTTACAACCATGATCTTTAATTAATAATTAATTATGGACTTAATAACACAAAGTTTTTGTCTATTCAAACCAACTATAGGTACAGTAAAAATTGCATATTATATACACTCTGATCTTGCAGAATAAACAATAGTAGAGCTAGTTCATTAAGTTATTCTAAATCAGTAAGTGTCAGAAGCGAGTTATCAAAAATGAAACAAAGTAATTTTATACAAAACAATAAAAAAATCATTTTCCGTTAGATTAAACTCATTCTCAAAATTCTAAAAAGTACTTATTATGAAATTCAAATTACTCCAAAGATTACCTATATATTATAATTGCCAATAGTGATAAGAATTCCAGTTATATATTTTTTGGTTTACATTTGCTGTTAGTCAAATAAAAGGTAAATGTAAAACCATAAAGTAAAACATAAGTAATTAAGTTTAGGCATTGTCACAATAGGTGCCATAATTAAAATAAAACAGCCGTTGCGTTTACTTTGTTAAGTTAATATTTAAGTTGTACGACAGAAGATTCTGGGTTATATTTGCGTACAGATCCTTAATATACGTTAAAAAAATATGTTTTCTACAATAACAATAGTTTTGCAAAGTGAATTATTTAAAGGTAAATTAAATTTTACACTCGAATATTTGGTACATACCGATGACTTTCAGCAGTTTCTGAAAAAAAAAGCTTTGTCTGTTGAAATTAATTAGTTAAAAAGGCTGCGCAGTATGCTTAGACCAAACTGTATCTGGGAAAGTATATTTATGAGTGTAATGATCAGGTACATATTTCTTTGTGAAAGAGATTTTGTAAATGAAAAATTACTCTTGTTGAATGAAAAAAAATATTTTCCAAAAATTTACTGGAGATGAAAATTGAGGATTTTGGATTATACGTGGTACTCATATGTCTGATTAGTAGTTACGGAATAATATGATATTTCTAGGAACATAGTAGTCTGCCAACGATTTTAATAATTAATTCACTAATGTAACTCGGAAGTTCCATAGATCGAAGCTTAGAACTAGTGGGAAGGTACTTTAGTATAACTTTGACGGTATAAGGTAAATTAATTTTCATTGAAGGCGGTTAGGTAACAACATACGATCTGTTAGGAAACTTTCATACACCATTTGATCTAAATGCAACTTCAAGGGATAGTGATCGACTAGAATTAATTCTTTTCAACTATTAAATTTTGTAAGAATAATTATCAATTCGTTTTTAAATTTCATTAAAAATATAGGTTAGAAACTACGTGACATTCTGTCCCTGACAGATGACGGCTGCTAGCGGTGAAAACGTAATTGCATAATTCTGTACATAATTTAAATAACCTTCTTTTTTGCGATTGTAATGCTTTTATTCATAAATTTAATATTATATAAATATATAAATTACTTTAACGTAGAACATACGTAAATCAACACAATTTTTTTTCCCGTATTAAGTAACAGTATCAACACGAAAATATTAGGTTATAAACTACCTGACAGTTAACAACCTAAAGACCTCTACGTCACTATCCTTAGCGGGGAAGCCATAACTCAGAGAACTTATATTCAGACACTCACATGCACTTTTCGTTCTGCTTAATGCAAATGATCTTTTTCGTATGCTGTAGCGAACTACGATCGCACAAAAAGTAATTTGGTTGCCATGCCAGTTAATTATTAAATACAAAATGTAAAAGTTAAATTAAAAAATTGATATTATAGCTGAACATAAATCGAAAACGTAGTAATTAATGTCAAATAATTTATTGTTGATGTCACAAAATGCTTAAAATCTATTTTGAAAGTTAAAAAAATTGTAAACAACATAGAAATACCCTGTATTTTTACAAAAGGATACAATAACGAGCCTCGTGGGGTAATGTATTTTATAAGCAAGTTTACCGGAATTCCCCTGATACGGCACCGAAGAATCCAAGATAGCTTGCAATTTAAGTAAACGAAGAGCACTTTGTGCTGGTATTTTAAATTCGAAACTACTCTAGCGTTGTTTTGATGTTACACGTGGCAACAGTAGACTTGCGAAATTTATGTTAATGCGTACATCCACAGTACCAAATTTGTTAAAGCCTTACAGAAACACTGATTTAATTTAAAACTTGCATTATGTTAAGACCTTAGCGTTTGAGTGTGTTAAATTTGCCATTTTTTATTTTTAAACGTACACACATACAAAGGTAATACCTACCGGGTGTAAACAAAGTGTGGTACACCCCCTTTTTTTCTTTAGTTTTGATTTTAGATGAATGAAATTTTAGACATATGATATGTGCAAAAAACCAGGCTTTTTGAGCACATGCACACTTTTGTTTCACTTCCGGTTTCGCCGGAAATGACCCCAACTTTGTTATTTTAAATGAAACACCCTGTATATTTTTACATTTTTGGAAAGAGGAAGCGGCTTTGAATACAACTGCGCTATTTTGGTTAATTTTTATAACCTCAAATAATTTTTGAACCAACATTTAATTTTTTATTAAGGTTTAATTTTGAGTGTAATCATTTTTCTACCACCGCAATGACATACAAACACATAAACAAGCATTTGTTTTTTTCCACAGCGATCTTTCATAGCAACTTTGTTTTTGTTTTAAATTATTTGTTTTGTTGCAGTTATGCACAGTGTACTGCGATTAACAGGATCTCTTAATAAACCTTTATAATACTTTGACATTTTTGAAGCAGACTCCATTTAAATAATGGCTTGTACCACCATGGTTCCATTAAAAAAAAAATGACTTTTTGTCAAAAAACCCATTCCGAAACCTTCAAAGCCGATCAAAAACCTAAATATCAATTAAAATTTACCAAAAAGTTTTTTGGACAATTTTTGATAAAATTAAATTAAATTTATGCAGGTTACGGCACATTTAATTAAAAATTAAATTTTGTTTCAAAAATTATTCGAGGTTATAAAAATTAATCAAAATACTGCAGTTGTATCCAAAAAATATTTTTATAGCTGTTTAAAGTTTTTAAAAAATTTCCTTTTTCCAAGGGTATATCCTTCACATCTTTAATGTAAATAAATTAAATATTTTGTTATGGGCCTAATTGTTTGTACAAGTGTTAAACAACGTTTATGCAAAGCGTAAGGCGTATTATTTTGTTTTAAAAACCGATTAAAAATATTTGTATAGCTGTTTAAAGTTTTTAACAGCTCTCCGGCCCTTTACTATAGTATATCGACCCTATGGGGGGGGGGGGGTTCTGATCCCTTTAACTCCCTTGCCTACGCCACTGAGGGGCGATATTCTGTTGTTTGTGGGACTTTTGCTAACTTTAAATAGATTGCCAATAAAGCATTATTTGTCTTGTCTTTTTACACTTTTATATATATATATATATATAATCAAATTCCCTTCTACCCGTAGGTGTAGGGAGGTGTGCACATCTATGTATTGTACATGAATTTTCGCCACTGTTTTTTGTTCTGTGCCATTTCCTTCGCTTCGCACCACGATTTTCCCTTCTTCTCCAAGGTTTTTGCTACTGCCTTTTCCCATATTTCTCTCGGTCTTTCTCTTTTCCTCCTTGTTTGTATTCTTGCTTCCCACACTCTCTTTACCTGTCTTCTTGTGTCCATTCTTTGTAGATGCCCCCACCAGCTCAGTTGCCTAGTTTCTATGAATTCCAGAATAGATTCTACTTCCAGTTCATTTCTAATCTGTTCATTTCGTATTTTGTCTTTTCTTGTTACGCCTCTTACTCTTCTTAAAAATTTCATTTCAGTCGCTTGTATTTTACTTTTTTGGCTCGATGTTAATGCCCATGACTCGCACCCAAATGTCAAAATTGGTCTATATATCGCACGGTACACGCTCATTTTTGTTTTTTTGGTGACTTCTTGTTTATTAATAAAGGTTTTGTCTATGGCGTAAAAGGTTTTTATTGCCTTTTCGATCCTCTTATTTATTTCTAATTCTTGTTGTCCTGAATTTTCAATCGTTACACCGAGGTAGTCAAAATATTGTAAGGTTTCTATTTTTTCTCCTTCAATTTCTATGCTTATATTCTCATTTTCTTCGTTTATCGTCATCACTTTTGTTTTCTTGTGATTAATTTCCATTCCATTCTCTTCCAGTACAATATGGGGTTCATACCTCCTCCTTGTCTTAATCCATCTTTACTATAGTATATCGACCCTATGGGGGGGGGGTTCTGATCCCTTTAACTCCCTTGCCTACGCCACTGAGGGGCGATATTCTGTTGTTTGTGGGACTTTTGCTAACTTTAAATAGATTGCCAATAAAGCATTATTTGTCTTGTCTTTTTACACTTTTACTAGTTATAATTTTATATGTATGAATTCACTAGTAATTGTTTGCAATTGCCATGGTTTAACTGACACATATCCATCACATAAAAACACTTCCATTTATTTTACTTAGCATACATTTTTATTATTTTTTGTCTGTAACAATCTCATTATTATTATATTTGTCTAGTATAAATAGCACAAAGCAAGAACCTTTAAAAATTCAACGCTTTTTGTGTGGTAATATATAGAGGTCGCTCGGGGTGCAACGCCTTTGTCCCTTTTCTGCAATTGTTATCTATGTAATTTTTGTTAGTCACTGAGCTTGGTCACGAAACGCAGAAAACGAAAGGTGTTTCAAAAGCGCCACTGAAAGCATGTAACAGTTGCGTTGAAATGAAGTCGTTTCAGTGTGACTAAACTTGCCGCGGGCAGCTAAACAAAGGGTTAATTGCGAGGATAGAATCCATATAACGTAAAATTGACACGAAGCTTTTAGCGACCACGGTTCTTGCTGTACAAGTATTTTAACTTTGTTTTGGCCGTGGACATATCGTATTTTCAAAAGCTAATGATGTGTAAAAGTCTCGTTATACAAATAGGAGTTTACATTAGCAAGTTTACCATATTTATTAAATATTTACCAAAACTGTTTTATAAAATCGTTAATTTTGACATTTTCGTCAAAGTGAAGCACGAAAAATCACATGTTCGAAACAAAGAAAGGGGTTAGACAAGGCTGCATATTGAGCCTGTTACTTTTTGCAGTAGCATTGGATGAGGGAATCAAAGAGGCGAAAAGACCCGCCAAAAAATATAAAATAGGTCACTGGAAAATGGAAGATATAAAAATAACAAAAGCAGATGATTTGGTCTTGATCACAAGCAGTGAAAGAGCATTAAGTGAAAATCTAAGAGAATTCATATTCGCGAATAATTTTTTAACTGCTTATGATATTGCCTTGAAATTTTCAGGACATGTTTATTATGCTCATTCATAACAAAATAACGGTTCAGGAAATTAGCCAATGTTTTGTCGTTAAGAAACTCGAACAATTAACTCGACAAAGCAATTTTTTTTTCTATTTAGGTGTTTTCCAAACACATATTCGCGAATAATTTTTTAACTGCTTATGATATTGCCTTGAAATTTTCAGGACATGTTTATTATGCTCATTCATAACAAAATAACGGTTCAGGAAATTAGCCAATGTTTTGTCGTTAAGAAACTCGAACAATTAACTCGACAAAGCAATTTTTTTTTTCTATTTAGGTGTTTTCCAAACACATATTCGCGAATATTTTTTTAACTCGTTATGATATTGCCTTGAAATTTTCAGGACATGTTTATTATGCTCATTCATAACAAAATAACGGTTCAGGAAATTATCCAATGTTTTGTCGTTAAGAAACTTGAACAATTAACTCGACAAAGCAAATTTTTTTTCTATTTAGGTGTTTTCCAAACACATATTCGCGAATAATTTTTTAACTGCTTATGATATTAATACAATCTTGGTTTCCAGGTTTGGAACCGCGTCTTCTATATTTAGAAGTAGTTGACGTTTCGACCATTGTGTCTTGGTCTTTTTCAAAACGACTCAGTCGGCCGCGAAAGCCTCAAGAATAAAATAATGCTTATGATATTGCCTTGAAATTTTCAGGACATGTTTATTATGCTCATTCATAACAAAATAACGGTTCAGGAAATTATGCAATGTTTTGTCGTTAAGAAACTCGAACAATTAACTCGACCAAGCAATTTTTTTACTATTTAGGTCGTTTCAAAACACATATTCGCGAATAATTTTTTAACTGCTTAAGATATTGACTTAAAATTTTCAGGACATGTTTATTATGCTCATTCATAACAAAATAACGGTTCAGGAAATTATCCAATGTTTTGTCGTTAAGAATCTCGAACAATTAACTCGACAAAGCAATTTTTTTTCTATTTAAGTGTTTTTCAAAAACATATTCGCGAATAAATTTTTAACTGCTTATGATATTGCCTTGAAATTTTCACGACATGTTTATTATGCTCATTCATAACAAAATAACGGTTCAGGGAATTTTTCATAAGAAAATACCTCATTGTGTTTTAATATACGTGTAAAGGGAAGATCAACTATAATAACATAGTTAGTGTTGTATAAAGATTTTATTGACTTGAGAAAGTAAATTGTGCTGCCATCATTAATTCCATGTCATTTATCTTTCAAAGACACTCTCAAACTTTGCTATAATGCTTTAATTGATAGTTAATGGTTTGTCAGAGTTTGTTTCTTTAAATATCAATAAAGTTGTTTGCTTTTGCTGAATATACTTTAACGAAATTTGTCTTAGTCCCTAGATGGAGTAATTTCGCTAATGATTCAGGCAATGAAAGTGATAAACACAAGTTTCTAATTTTGCAGCACTAGCAGTTTATTTGTCAAGTTATTTAGCGATCTTCCACTGGAATATTGATTTTGCAGCTGGAAACAGGCGCACAAGGCAGGTCAAGCTACTCTATATTTAAAATCGCCCCATAATGATAATCATTACCCTATTTTTATCGCGTCAGATTACCTCACTGCAAAATATGTCAAGCATGCATAACTTATTACGTTCAACAAGTAACTTTTATTACATCATTAGATGGCTTTCTTGCTGAATCTGATATTTCCAAGATAACAAAGTTTTTATAATTGGAGTGATCATGTAGCTATTAAAACTTTAAATTAAATCTGGAGAAACGATTATATTAAAAGATAAGTTTAGTAGTTTGGAAAAACTAAGTGCTAAGTTTGATGTAATAATTATGTCAAAATGCAATTAGTTTGGAAGAATTTATTCGCTAATTTGAAATATAACGTCGATTATATTAAATAATTAATAATTAATTCAATGATACTTATCAAATGAAGAATCCCAATAATAAACTTAACAAGATTATTTAATAACGGCTTTAGTCTTTTAAATTTATATTGAAATCCCAAAATTTAGCTAATTCTATGCCACACAAATCTTTGTTTTCAA
Source organism: Elmis aenea (assembly GCA_947652605.1). Classification (NCBI taxonomy): domain Eukaryota; kingdom Metazoa; phylum Arthropoda; class Insecta; order Coleoptera; family Elmidae; genus Elmis; species Elmis aenea. Next base: position 5,057,075 of record OX393577.1, on the reverse strand, counting down.
AATAGATAAATGTGTTGACACGAATATTAAGCATCATTAATTAATTATGATAATTAAGTTGCAAACAATTGTTTACTTAATTCCTGTTTAAATGTCCAATGAGCAACTGAAAACTATAAATTCATCAATTTAATTTCATATTTTATGACAAAATTATATTAATTATTCCAGTCATTGCTATTAAATTGATGTAGACAAATAATTACAATGCACATTTTCTTAAAAATTAAAAAAATAATTGTATTTAACTTAACTTATGAAATTTACGTATGGTAATAACTTACACAACTATCACTAATGTCTTTTAAAGTCTTGGATCACACTTAAACACTCTGAACACGCAAGAAAAAAATAAAATGTGTACAACTGCCTATGATCTCCATGCAAACTATATAAAATCTGGAGGTCGCAGCCTAGTGGCAAGCGAAACTCGATCGTATATATACAATAGAACCTTGTCTAGCGCTTGTCCTTACCCTGTTTATAGAGATACCCTACCATGTACTATGTTTTAGGTTCTTAATTTATGTATAAATATATTTTGTACAATACTTTGTATTACAAATTTATGAATAAAGGAATATTTGAATGTGCGATGTCATTTTCTTTTATGTTACAACATCTCTAAAATACAATGCATCCAATCAAAGCAATATATTTGATTAACAAAACTTTATTAGTTAATTATAGTATAGTATTTTAAGTTGACCTTACCTGTGAATTCTAAGCCGGCAAGTTTCCACGTACCCTTTTTAGTAACTAGGATACTAGCAGGACACACGTTCCTATGCAACACGTGTCCAGAGTAATGTAGGAAGGATAATGCTTCTGTTATCTGAAACAAACATTTAATCACTGCTGTGCTTAGATTTACCGGAATATCGATTTCTCTTTCAACCCAACATAGCTAGTACTAAATTAGCAATAGCATACACAAAATTTGATTCCGTCTTTATCCTAATTTGATTACAAGGTATTCGTTGTCAAGGAAAGCGAATCAGGACAATTTGGTGCCTCTTCTACTAATTAAATGCTTAGGATTCGGTGACGGAAATAAACTTTTATAAGACGCCTACTAAATATTTATAATCATTAAAAAGCATCGAGTATAAAGATTTAATAAAAAGCAGCTTGATTTAAGCAAAATTTGTAGAACGAGGTCGCTCGTTCAAGGATCAGAAATAATTTGTTGCGAGTTATTGAAGATAATATTAAATTCCAAGACCTTTAGCATTACAATTTTGTTGAATATAATTTTTATTAATATCTTGAATACAGCTGTTACTCTCTATTTTTATATTTTATTTTAATATCCAATAACAGCGACTATGATATTCAATAATTTGCGAAGAGTGTCTTATATACCGGGTGTAAATGAAGTGTGGTATACCACCTTTTTTTTCTTTAGTTTTAATTTCAAATAAACGAAATTTTAAACATATGATATGTGCAAAAAACCGGGGTTTTTGAGCACAGGCACACATTCGTTTCACTTCCGGTTTAGCCGGAAATGACCCCAACTTTGTTATTTTAAATGGAACACCCTGTATATTTTTACATTTTTTGAAAGAGGAATCGATTTTGGATACAAATGCACTATTTTGGTAAATTTTTATAACCTCAAAATTTTTTTGAAACAAAATTTAGTTTTTTATTAAGGGTGCCGTGACCTGCACAAATTGATTTTTATTATGTCAACAATTGTCCAAAAAACGTTTTTGTAAATTTTAAATGACATTTAGGTTACTTTAATCGGCTTTGAAGGTTGCGGAATTGGTTTTTTTGACAAAAAGTCAATTTTTTTAAATGGAACCATGCTGGTACTAGCGGTTCTTAAAATCAAGCATCTTTTAACGAATCCATCGATACCAATAACTTGTATTTTTATTAAGAGTCTGCTTCCAAAATTTCAAATTATTGTGAAAATTTATTAAGAGATCCTCTAAATCGTAGTAATCTAATTATGTAAAAATGATTACCAAAATTTTTAGACTTTTTAATTAAATGATTATAGTAGTTAAACATAAAACAATGATCATTTGTTTTGTTGTAGTTATGCACATTGTACTGCGATTAACAGGATCTCTTAATAAATTTTCACAATAAATTGAAGTTTGTGAAGCAAAATCTTAATAAAAATACAAGTTATTGGTATCGATGGATTCGTTAGAAGACGCTCCATTTAAATAACCACCAGTACCAGCATGGTTCCATTTAAAAAAATTGACTTTTTGTCAAAAAACCGATTCCGCAACCTTCAAAGCCTATTAAGGTAACCTAAATGTCATTTAAAATTTACAAAAACGTTTTTTGGACAATTGTTGACATAATAAAAATTTGTGCAGGTCACGGCACCCTTAATAAAAAACTAAATTTTGTTTCAAAAAATTTTTGAGGTTATAAAAATTAACCAAAATAGTGCATTTGTATCCAAAATCGCTTCCTATTTCCAAAAATGTAAAAATATACAGGGTATTCCATTTAAAATAACAAAGTTGGGGTCATTTCCGGCGAAACCGGAAGTGGAACAAATGTGTGCAACGGCTCAAAAAGTCAGGTTTTTGCACATATCATATGTCTAAATTTTCATTTATCTAAAATCAAAACTAAAGAAAAAAAGGGGGTGTACCACACTTCATTTACACCCGGTATGGACATAATTAAAACTTAATAATTACAATTTTGAAATATAAGTTCAAAAAAATTAACGTGCCATCAAGTTATGTCTGTAAATCACCACGAACAATATAATATATGCAACGAAATTAGCAAAAATTTCATCCCTGCTTAACGCTATGAAAAGCACCCAGTAAATTACTCACATAGCCAACCCACTAAACATACTTGCTTTGATCATGTACTCGAAAATTCATTGGCTTAGGTCATGTTGAGCTTTTCATCGCCCTAGAACATTTTTTTTAAATTAAACAAGTATTTATCAAGGTGCTTTTGAGCTCAACCTAAGTTTAGACAACATAGCTAAATAAAAAACTAGCGTAAAAAACAATAAATAATGTTGTATTGTCACGTCATAAAATATGTGCTATTAAAAAAAATTACTCGGAAAAAAATAATTTCTGAACTCTAAAGAAAGAAACTTTTCCCTTTATTTGAAACTAAAATTGGTAATAGTATGTGCATAAGTAATATTGTACAATTTCTTTACTTTAATGAAATAATACATTCATTTATACACAAACTGATTCTTTTTATCGAGTCAATGAAACTATGTCTACAAAAAATGTGTTGAAAAAGCGATCAAAAACCAAACCCTTTTGAATTTTTGAAGCTTGTGATTCTTCTGTAAAGTTATTAGGTTTGTTCCAACAAGCGATTTAAAACCAATTCATGGATGAGTGCATGAACTGTTGTTCGCATGCGTGAACTATGTACTAATAGTATTGGCCAGTATGAGCCGTTGTTGGAACGCTTTTACGACTGGCTCAACTGTAAGTGACATTTGTGTCTATGGGTTCATAGAAATGTGCGCATCGCAAGGGTAAATACCTTAAGAATCCAGTACTAAATGGGATTAGGAGGGCGATGCTTAGCTACCAGAGCTCACGCTAGTTATGAACAGCGCATGCGTGTAAAATCCAAGCGCTAGTACGTGCCTTCGTTCATGTACTGTTTTGACTGTACGATGACTAGTTCACGTATAGGTTTTATAACAGTTGGAACAGCCGACTACCCGTTTGGTGGACTATCAAAGGCTGTGCTGGAACGCGATATCGATACTGCGCAGAATCCTGATAGTACATTGGATCGTACATAGCCTTACTGGAACAAATCTTTTATCTCACGGTAACAATCGTTTAAATGTCATACACTGTAAAGCTAGTTTTTGTAGGTGGTGTTGGTGGTTTAAATACAATTTGCCACCGTCTCAATCTATCCATACGACGCAAACATCACTCGGCATTAACTAATTCAATTAAAACGTTATTATAGCTCATGAAAGCGAACAGCTAGTAAAATATTAGTTTATACATACAGTAGTCATTACGAATTAATATTAAATGGATTCAATATCCTGTTAATTAAATTCACACCCGAAATATAGCTTCGTATTTGGAATGGATTTATTATACGGCAGTAATATTATTATTGTGCTCTTATTAACGCGTGCTTTTATATTAAATTTTGCCTTTCTTAACATCTGTATGCGAGCAGAAATAAATGTGTATGCATAAGGCCTCTGCATTGTGGAATACATGGCGGAATTACTTGTTCGAGTACATCAAAGAAAGCTGTGGAATGACGAGTTCGTGTGTTCAAAGAAGATATACGATTGAGATGTTTCGCAGGAAGTTTTATGTCATTTAAGAGGAATTTTGGGATCCACCTTTTCATTAACAGAGATTTCCATTCATGAAATTCCTTTGGTATAGTCGTATTACTCATGTGCATGGATTTTAATCCAATTTCGAGATGATTCCGATACAATTCTGTTGTTGGTGATGTTTGGATTTATTTGAACAAACTGTTGCCATATAAGCGACGTTATAACGCGATAAAGAATTGGAGATATAAATATTACAGCTCGAGAGCATGAGTTTATTAAATTTTCTTTTATTCTGCGGGAACGAATGGCCAGATAACAAGATTTTACAACATACGGCGGACGATATAAGAATTTAAATTCAACTTGTTCGTTTTGTACTATCAGTGATAACATTTAGTACTTTTTCTGGCATGTAACTGGCAACATAACACCAAGATATTTAATTTGCGAAACACATTCAAGTTCTTCATTATCTATTTTAACTTTAATGCTTACATCATTCGGTATTGGCCTGTTTCCTATTATCATAAATTGGTTCTGTCTGTATTTAATTTTAATTTGTTAACTTTTAACCATTGTGATACAACGTATAGGTTATTATTTATCTTATTAATAGCCGACTCTAGGTTGCTATCAGAAGCTGTGATTAAAGTGTCATCTGCAAAGAGATTTGCACTACAGTTTTTTATATTGTGTTCCAAATCATTTACGTACAGCACAAAAAGGAAAGGACCTAAAACTGAACGTTGTGGTACACCTAGCGTGTTGATATTTTTTTCTGATTCTATATTGTTAAATTTAGTGTTTTGATAGCAGGTTGTTAGATAACTTTTCAACCATCTTTTTTCGATTCCTCGAATGCCATATTGTTCGAGTTTTTTAATTAATCTATTTCTATCGTTGGTTTCAAATGCTCTTTTGAAGTCTAAAAATATCCCCACAATGTATCTGTGGTTTTCAATTTGCTGCTTCCAATCAGATTGCACAAGATCTAATGATGTTTCACACGAGAGTTTGGCTTTAAAACCGGACTGAGTGATAGTACTTTGTTGTCTTCTATAAACTGTGATATTTGTCGTTTGACAACAGACTACAAAATTTGTTCATATTTAGGTAGTATGTTTATTGGTCTAAATTCTTCGCATTTTTCGGTTCGTCTCACTTTTGGTATGAGCACAACTAACGCCATTTTCCAACTTTCGGGAAAAACACTGGTCAGTAGCGATTCGTTTATTATTTCTGTCATTGTTTTTCCAATTAGAGGAAGTGCATCTCAAATACTTTAAAGAGATCTTAAATCTGGAACTATTGTACCACATGGTAATTTGTCATGAGAAGTTTAATTGCATAAATTGTTTTAACTGGTGCACAAAGTAAAAAATTGAAATGGTTTGCTGCTCTCCATCATACAATAATAAGAACGGGTATTTATCTTTTCCGATTTTTTACCATCGCATACTAACTTTGTATTGTGACCACATGATTATTAGCTCTTTGCCTAAATGTTAATGCATTATAAACTATCGGTCAAAGGTAAACAGGTCAATAAACTTTGGTGCTAAAGGTAAGTGAAATGTATTAATCATAATCTCTACATCATGGTCCTATGGGAATCCTTGATAAGCTAAGAAATTGGGTCATGGACTCTCAGTTGAATATTGGCAAATTAATTAGGTTATTACATAAATGCTGTTTTAAAACTATTAAAAAAGTAAAATTAATATCGAATTAACATTTTTCATTAGTTAAAAATAAATTTAGAATTGTTCTGTTTATGTAACAGTATGTAAAAATCACCCAGTAAGATGAATCTAATATCAATATTCTTTACAGATATTGTTTTTAACAGTAACATAAATGTTTTTACATATCATATTTATTTATTAGTTTAGTGCGACGTGTAGAGATATTTTGATTAATATGCATCACCTGAAGAGAGCCATGGCTGTAAAATTATCGCTTTAAATCTAGACTTTGGGATAATCTTGATCTTTTTGTTGTAATTCTTGAGAATTATCGTTCTGATACTAGACAACGTGAACATTTTATTCTGTAAGTTGTAGGTTTTGTCGCGATTTAGCGCGATGTACTTCGGAAATGTCCTCATTTCCTGCAGTCGTTTTTTTGGCAATTTGTCTTCAAGAACTGAACTTGGATCAAATGCAATTTTTCTATAGAAGTTCATTTAAAGATTCATTGCTGCGAGGTTAGCTTTAAATCTTTTGATTTTACTCTGCACGTTATATAAAAGAGAGAGTAATTTAAATTATATGTACAACTATTAAGATATGGATAGAACAGCAATAAACATTGCGCTGGTAGCGAAAAGATGGAAATATAACGGGTGATTTTCCGGTGCCCTGTGGACGCAACATAGGAAATCCCATGCTAATTTTGACCTCCTAATTTCGGCTTATCTAATTATTTTACAGCAAAACTCAATTAAGTTTTTTTAAAGGTTACTGCAAGGAGAGTCCATCTGCGCAATTTCAACGTTTTTAATGACTCAGTTAAAAAATATTTTAATAAACTGAAGTGTTTCGCACATAATACCACTTTATTATGAGAATTTTCCCCACGGTTGCCAATAGTTAAACAGGCAGAAATTAGCATAGAATTGTTGCACCCAGTATGTTGTTTTGTTGGTGTCTCATTTATACTTTCCTCAAGAATACGTCAATCAGTAACTGAAAAGTGCTATATAAAAACGACTTAAGTTTAATAGAAAAATATGGGGAAAAACTGTAGACGAGACAGTTAACAACTAAAATGCTGAGCAATCTCCACTAGATATTAATTATTTAAATTAACGCCATGTAAAATATGCTCTCAATTTTGTAAACATTAAATTCATAAAACGCCCACGTTTTAATTGATTTAAGCTAAATAAACATGAAATTTTCAACGGAGGTGATCACATGCAATAATGTAATATGGCCTATAAAAAAAGACCAATAGTGGCTATAAATAACCTTGCAAAAAGTGGGCGCTTTAAAGCTATTATTGTCATTTTAATTAGTCTCGTTAAAAATAGATGCATAGAAATATGAGGAGAATTTGATAATGTTGTGTATGTATTGTTAATAACCGCATTTTTAATAATTTGACGACGCATACATAATTTTTTTAGCGCACCGTATACAGGGTGTAGACTTGGATCACGCAACATAGCAAATTCAATGGTAAAATTTTAAAAGTCGTATATTATCTCCCCTAATTATTTTAGAAAAAAAAGTGCAAATAGTTTTTTGTTGTTGAGAAAAAAATTCTGTATCCATAAATGTAATCAATATTAATTTTTAGTTTTCCAATAACTGGAAATTAAACAAATTACTAAACGCGTTTTGACAAATATGTGCCTTGGAATTATGCTATGACAACTGCCTATCCTAATGTCACTTATACTGTCACTTTGATGTTTCAATGATCTCCCACCTTCACAGGGGGCTGAAAAGTGCGACCCCTGTTGGTTCTTTAATCAGAACTTTTTGGTGGGTCTAAATTTTGCAATTTTTTTTTTTTTAAGCTTGATTTGTTTATAAACTTTATTTATTCCTTAGTTTTTGAGTAAAAAATAAAATAAGTAAGCATGCGCCATTAAATATTCCAATATAAAACGATTCATTTTGGTGGTTGTAATGGTTTGTTTATGTTCATATTGGAAATTGGCAAAATTTCAACTCACCAAAACGTTCTGATTAAAAAACCAAAAGGAGTTGCAATTTTCAGCCTTCTGTGAAGGTGGGAGATGATTGAAAATATTACTATAATACTATGGGAAACCTTTTAATAAGTATAAAACATCTACCAAATATAATTCTCTTAAATTTATCCAAATTTGAGAAATAAAATAAAAACCTAATTTTATTGCTCCTCTTTAGCGGGGTGTAACTCCGAAAGGAGACGTCTAAGGAAAAAATGTTATATGAAAGACCCCGCTTAATTTTTGATAAGGAATCACCTCCCATTTTTTTTGCAATATTTAAGAAACACCCTGTATATCGAATTTAATTTTTATTTGTTTTATTGGATTTTTGTAAATTTTCATTAACATTGAGCTAATGTTCATAAAAAAGTTTCTTGCACGCCAAGGTTAAATTGTATTGTCATGTGACAAAAAATTATATTTAGAAAACTTTAGGGAAAAATGAAATAAAATTTTGAAACCGAATATCTTAAACTCTATATTTTTAACTCATGATTTTATTGATTATTTGTACATTATTTTAATCATTAAACGTTTATTGCAAAATTCTTTTTGTAACTCTTTCCTTAATTTATTTTTTGTGGTTTCATAAATTTTTTCCAGAACTCATTTATTGATTAATATTATAATGTTGCAAATTATGTTTAAATTTTGTTGTGGTGCATACCAAACTGCAAAATAATTTCAACCCACAGTGCTGTTAAATCATTTTCATCTGATGAGAATTATAAAAGTTAAAAAAAATTTTATACAGTTTTATAAATAAAAAAAGTAACTTCTGCTGCTACGACTTAAAAATTTAATTTTCAGATGAAATTAGTTAAATGATTTTAAAAATCACAACATTCCAATCTTATTGTCATTGTTTACAGTAAAGAAAAACGCTATTGAACGTATTTACCGAAAACTTTTTTCAAAATCAATCTGATCTGTTATTCAGTAAGCATCCAAGAAAAACTGCCACTTTTGGACATCCAATATCCTACACAGCTATTGTGCGAATAAAACGAAGGCTGCGACAGAAAAGCGAGCAGTATTAGCAATAGGATAGATAGATCTGCCAAATTTCATCGTGCTCTTCAAGAAATTTAAGAACCGAAAACTAACCAACAATTTAGCAAAACACTAGCAGGGTAGCAGTTCTTTATGTAGCTTTATTTAATCACACAATAAATAAAGCATAACGATTAAACGAACCGTAGTTTCGTGTATTTGTTTTTATGTTCGAATTAATTTGAAAATCTAATAACGTCAATATCCTTTCAAAAGCGTTAATTTCGCTGTTTAACATTACGTGTTCACTAGTCAGAAGCGACAGCATTGCAATTAAAAATAATTGAGTTAACATTGAATTTATTTGTAACGCAATGTTTACGTTAAAAACAAGCTTGTAGCATACTTAAATTAAATTTATATTTCAGTCAAAATCGCTCTTTTACTTGTATTCAGGGACTAAAAACGAAAAAAATTCCGTTCGTTACTGTTCGGAACGAAAACGAAATACATCGTTTTCGTTCTTTTCGTTCTAACCGAAAAAATTCTGTTTTCGTTTTCGTGAACCGAAATAATAACGGTTAAAACCGGTTTTACAATATTTTTTTGTCGTCAAAAAATCAATTTTTTTCTAGTCACCACAACCCTCTATAAATACGATAACAATATTTGCGTCTCAACTAAAATATAAACGATGACGATGGGGTTTGATGCTCACGGACAGCATATTTTAGACTGGCGAACCATCGCCATATTAAATTTACCAAATCGTTAAACACATTAACATTTAACCATTTTATTAAGTTTAACACCCGTAAGGTGTAAAAACACAACGTGGTTAGGTTAAATTAGACACACGATCTTTATCTAAAAATATGAAAATATAGCAAGTGCTGTTTTAAATTTGTTCTAAAAATCTATGCATTTGAATTAAATAAGATCCTGCTGTAATTATTTAAAAAGACAAAAGAATGAATTCAACTGGATAATTTACTAAATGTTATAAATAAAAAAGATATTAAAAAAAACTTATATTAACTTGAAATATACTTTAACTTTATAGTTTGTACATACCATACAATATACATTTTCACATTCCGTTAAATCTTACTAGCAACACATCTTCCAATAAATCTTCTTTTACATTACTCCTTTTCGAAGTAAGAATAAATTTTACTACTATTATGTCTAAACGCAAATAAAACATACACATTGATAATATATATCCAATCAAGTGTATATTCTATATTGATGATTTAAAAAACAAATTGGAAATAGAGAATATCTGTACCGTTAATTGTGTTACACGAAATTGCAAGTATAAACAATAAAGTTGTTAATACATATTCACGTAAATATATGGAGAAAAGTGAAGCTCACTTATTTCAAGTGAGATTTTTTACTACCTCGTGGAGTCTCCCCAGCACAGAAGGTTTTCTTAAATTTACAATATTTTGGCTACAGCTTTGAAAAAAAATTTACAAAAAAATTAATGCATTTCCAGCTAAAGTTTGCTCAAAAAGACCTAAAACAGCCCTTCAAAATTTTCAAAAACGTTACAAGTGTATAATAACCTTGCATGTTTGTTGACAAAATTGTTTGCAATAGTCTCTACATTTTCTAAAAATCTTAAGAACACTATAAGCAATGCATTTCCAGCTTAAGTTTGTTCAAAAACCCTGAAACAATTTGTTACAGCTCTTCAAAACTTTTAAAAATATTTCAAAGGTAGATAATATACTCTTGCATTTTTATTTGGCAAAAATTCAAAAATTTTGCAACAATCGTCATATTTTGAAAAAACGTTAAAGACACTACAAGCAATGCAAAAATGTCTTTAGTTTGTTTAAAAACGACATAATGTTTTTTTTATAGCTCCTCAAAATTTAAACTGTAATCCAAGTGTATAGACTCACATTTTTATTTTGTTAAACTTCGAGTATTATCTTTTTTGCCTTATTTTATGTTAAAGAACCCTAAGTAATATGTTTTTATTGTTATTTAGTCCAACAACGGCCACAATTTTTTTTACAGCTCTTTAAAATTTAAAAAAATATCCTAAAGTTTATTAAGCTTGCGATTCTCAACATAAATTCGAATGTTTCACAGCAGGTTTTAGTTTATTAAAATGTTAACAACACAGAGGTAGTCTAAACAAGTTTATTTGCAGAAAAGTTTAGTAAACAATGAAGAAATTCTGTGTACGCTAGTTGTAAAATACGTAATCAGTTGGGTAAAGCTCATAAAAACAAAGTTCGCGCTGCATAAATTTGACTTTTTAATAATCTTTGCGTGAAAACGGAAACCATTGGATGAAGATCCCACAACTTTCATTCGCTGGAAAACTGTCCCTTGACGAACTGAATTTCATGCGAAAAGACCTACGGTAAATGGCCGCGGAGAAACTCTCTATTTCAATTTATATGACGTGACACTGCAGAGGGTAGAAATATTTGTAACGGTCATAAAAGTTTCAACTGCCGGAAAAATTATAGCACAGTAATAAACCTCAACAGTCCGTGACCTATATTGTCTAATCAATTAAATACCAATAGTTTGCAGCTTTTGGAATTCTTGTAAAGGAATATTTGTACAACCTCAAATTGCTTGTGAATGTCAGTCGCATTTCTGAGAAATATCGTTCAAGAAAATACAATATCGTTACACTTCAATTTGTATCACACTCAGTGGGTAGAAAATATAGTTAGTAAAGAGAATGATACAAGTCTTAAATTGAATATTGGTGTAGACATGAAGTTACCACCCAACAAAACGTGTGTAGCAAATCATAAATCTTTATATAGCAAAATTATAGCTTGTATACTCGGTAAAACACACTTCACTGTCCAATTATTTGTAAATTATTAGCGATAACGAAAATTGTAATTGATAGTGGAGTATTTTAGCAATAAAACTGAAATATTGTTTAAATTATTGGTTTTATTATATTGTGTAAAGGTTTAATTAAAAAATCACTTTCATTATTTCTATGACAAATGTATTTTCTTTAAAAAATCTGTACATCTTTGAGACTTGTCTCGTCGTCAGCAAAAAATTATAATTTTTTTAATCAAAAACACAAGCCGACATTTCAGAAGTTTGTAAACGTTGTTTTAATTTTGATAACTGTTTTTATTATATATAAATTACATGCTCTGAATTCAATGGAACACACAGTTTTTCGCTATCACATCAAGTTTTTCGGCAAAAGGAAAAACAGATTATTGAGTTTTTAAAGAAAAACAACCCATAAATAAATTTCTAAAATATTTTAACAAAAAACTATTTGGAAAATTTCCTTCACCTATCAAATTTGCGTTTTCAACCAATCACTTATCTTAAATCTTCTAGAGACTACCAATAACAAACAGCATTATTACACGGTAATAAATTTACCTTCCCTTGTCAGATATTGGTCCTCCTGTCAAATTTGCGTTTTCGACCAATAACAAACTCAGATTTCCTAGAAACGACCAATAAACATAATCATACCCTGATAATTACCTATTCGCAATTAACAGATTTTCATGCGTTTATTGGTCGTTTCTAAGAAATCTGAGTTTGTGACTGGTCGAAAATATAAATTTGGAGAGGGAATAAAATATTTTGTACTTGATAATTTTTTGACGAATTTCGGCGACCAGTAGCGTTTTTAATATAGATTAAACCACACCGCTGACGCACCACTCTGACAGTACTTGTAAAATTTGACATAACATACATTTAGTTTTTACAGTTAGGTTAGGTGAAGGAAATTTTCTGACAAAATGTAACTCATGCATTGCAAATAATCTATAATTTTTGACAAATCTTGACTCATGCAAGTTGAATCAGAAAAAATCACTCGTGCACTTCGTGCAATCGTGTTTTTTTCAGTTCAACTTGCATTCGGGCATATTTACCAAAAATTATCGATAATTTTCAATGCACGTTATATTACTACTGATAATTTATATTAAAATAGCTGTCTTTATATAATTACATGCTCCGAATTTAATGGCACACATAGATTTTTGCTATATCATCAAGTTTTTCAGCAAAATAAAAAAAATGTAACATATTTTTAGCCAAATGTGTGTACAAAATGAAATATACGATATCAGGTTTAATCAAGCAAAATAATCATTGAACATCTACCGCCTACTCAAGTCTGTTTGGTACGTTATTATTCATTCGATAAAGAACCCTTACTTTACAGCTACGGTAATTGGCTCTCACTTTACTGAATAAAAGCAAAAGCCGATCAATGAACCCCCATTTCCATATTTTCACCAGTTGCATGGGTTTGAAAAGTTCGGTGTTATTGACAGTGTAATTATATTAATACATGCAATCTATAAAGATATTACCTACTTACATGGAATAATTGAATGAGCGTGTAATGACGCATAGTGGCAAAAATATTTTGATATTACTGAAAATTTCCTTCACCTGTCAAATTTGCGTTTTCAACCAATCACTAATCTTTAATCTTCTAGAGACTACCAATAGGAGCATTATTACACGGTAATAATTTTACATTCCCCTGTCAGATGTTGATCCTCATGTCAAATTTGCGTTTTCGACCAATAACAAATTTCTAGAAACGACCAATACCTAAACATAATCATACACTGATTATATCCTTTTCGCAATTAACAGATTTTCATGCGTTTATTGGTTGTTTCTAAGAAATCTGAGTTTGTGATTAGTCGAAAATATAAATTTGGAGGGGGAATTAAATATTTTGGTCTTGATAATTTTTTGACGAATTTCGGCGACCAGTAGCGTTACTTTAATATAGATTAAACCACACCCCTGATGCAGCACTCTGACAGTACTTGCAAAATTTGTCATCACATACATTTAATGTGACAGATAGGTTAAGAAATTTCTGACAAAATATAACTCATGCATTGCAAATAATTTATAATTTTTGGCAAATCTTTACTCATTCAAGTTGAATCAGAAAAAAATCACTAGTGTTTTTTTCAGCTTAACTTGCATTCAGGCTTATTTACCAAAAATTATCGATGATTTTCAATGTACTTGTTATATTACTACTGATAATTTTTATAAAAACTTTCATGTTCTTGATGTGGTGAGGTTTACCTACTGGTTGAATGGAATATTTTGACCTAATTTAATTCATTATTATATTGCTTGTAGTTTGATTAAGGTATGCTTTTAAGTTGTTTACTATAACTTTACAGTGCCCCTAATGTGTATGGTAATAAATTAATTTACCACAGGTGGAATTATGTACGTTCATATGTTTAACACTGATTCTGATTTTATTTAATCAGGTGTGAAAAAAATATTTACAATAATTTGTATTCGCAGTTCTAATATTAGATGTATCATGTTTTAAAATTAGTTTTGAAACCCAGCGTCACACATACATGTCACATAAAAAAGAAAAAGTAATTTACCTGCAATATTCCGTATTTATATTCTATATCCAGGAACTGATATTCTCTAGCATGTGGGGGTCGTGGTGACGTAGGTTGTTGTGCCGATCCCGTCGTGGGAATTCCTCCATGATTTCCACTTCCTTCTTGAAAAGCCAACACATTAGCCAGGCTCGCGAATACCGGCTCCGATGCAAATGCCAATGTCTCGGAGCATTCTTCTATTGCGTGCAGCACGTGAAGTATTTTCGGATGTCGAAACCTCTCCAATTGCCTCACAGAACTGCGGAGAATTTCAGTTACTGTTTCCTTGCGTTTGGGTTTGTGTAGCTTCTCGGCACTTCGTTTTTCAAAAAGGAAAATGGAACACTCCTGCAACAATGAGAGTAATAAGCTACTTCCTTTGTTTCGCTTCAGCGTTTTTGATATAGATATATGTTTATATTTTGTCATGAGGTATTTACATAAAGAGGAATCTTTGATATACTAGTTTAAGCTCGTTTTACATTTTTTCTTGTTTGTTTAGAGGGATAAAACTGATTCAGTAATCCGAGATATCTCTGTATTTGAAGATGCTCGTATTCTCTATCTATTAATGTAGGATTTAGAATGTAGAATATACTTTCAGTAAAAATAAATAAAAAATTAAGTATAAAATATTAAAAGATGTATTGCTTGATTTAAATTCGACCTTTGGAATCTCGCGTATTATTAGTGATGGACCATAGGTTAAAATTTTACAAAGCCAGTTAACAATTTTAACAACAAATCGTTTACATTTTGACCGGCTGTACATTTCTCGGTGGTTGGTTTTTAACTACCTAAACGCAACTGTCCTAAGATTTTGGGTTCTTGTAATCATCCCTTTTTTTATTGTATAATAGCTCTATCCTTCTCATTATTTCCTATAAGAACATACTTTACGAGTAGTGGGTACTCTTTATGATTATTTTATATATAAATACAAACTGCTTTATTACAGACTGTTCCATTCATATTCCGCAGGGATTAGTAATGAAATTCTTTAAACAAGTTATTCGCAACTTCAAAACTTTTTTATTTCCCGTTATCGCTATCTCAAATTTTCTATTTTTGTTACCAGCAGCTTTGCTGGACTTCTTTAATACACTCTATTTAATTGAATATAAAGAAGTTTGTTGTTTGCCTTAGGTGAGACAGATATAAATATATCTTATAATTAAATTCATCCTACCACTAAAACGCTAGATCCCCTGCACTGATGTAATTAAGTGATCCAGATACATTAAATGCAAATTAATTCAAACGTATTCATTCTTTACTTTCAAGTCACAAAAAGCTTTTACGGCTTACACTCTCGACGCAAACAAGTGTTTATAAGCCGGTAAATAAACTAAGGAATTTGATACAGTGGTATAGTGTGACACCCCGCCTGAGATCAATTATTATAAATATTTTACTGCAATGGTAGGTATTTCATTTACTTTTAAATGAATAACATCTTTTGTGCTTTCTTAAGTAAACTCGTTATGATTGTTTATACATTTTTGTAAATTACTTTTTTTCTTTTAATTCTATATAGTACCTGTTTGCAATTTTAAACTGAAGATATCACGAGCGCTTAAAAAACAAGCAGAAACTCAAAGTACGTAACTGGACCGCACTGCTTTGCTTGACCCTTGTCAAGTTACGCCTCACTGTCACTTTGGCGTTTTGTTAACTTCAAGTCTCAGAGCTATTTTCCAATATCCTCGAATACTTTTATTCGAAAACGTTTAGAGATGTGTTGCTTGATAATGTCATAAAATAACAAACTAGCATTGAAAAATATATCAGTGACAAATCGGTGCTTTAAGTTTCATGCACATATTTGACCTTCAAATGGACAACAGGGATTCTTGCGGACTCCAAGCCTTTATTTAAGTTGTTAACATTTTTTATATCTATAATTAGTGCCTCTAGGACATCTTTCGTTAGTGTTTTAGCAATCTTTCAGTGCATTCATATTTGCTGTAAAGTTTACGTGACAATTATTAGGCTAATGTAATTACAACAGTTACGTTACTGGACATTCGGAGTTCTTAAGAACCCCAATGTTTTGATATACGAATCCAGGTATTATTTGCATTTTCTTGAATATATCGGTTATAAATACAGGGTGTCATTAGTGGTGGATCGGTCGATTGTGGCTAAACGGTTTGAGATAGAAAGTTGATTCAAACGTTATTCCATACAGTTTTTTCTTCCGAACACGATAAAAATATTTTAAAATATACAGGGTGAGCCACCTCTCTGGAACCAATAGCAACTTTTATATTTCAAATACAACACCCTATTTTTTATTTAATATTCATGACCGCCTTCATTTTAGCTTTACATCGATATAAAATATTACAGGTAAAAACCAGGTAAAAATGCGGCCTTGTCACTAAAAAATAATAATTTTAAAATTTTTTTAAGGTTGTAAGTCTTTGTTTAAAAAATTCTCCTGAAGTCATTTTTCGAAGCACAGAGTTGTAATTTGGTAAGGAAACATTGCTCTATTAGCTCGATACGAAAAAGTTTGAATCACGCATACAGGGTGTTCATAATTAGGTGAACTTTCCTGATTTTCAAAAGCTCGTAATTCAATTTTTTCAAATGCAAACCCCTGTATTTTCTTATGTCATCGAGTTCGTCTTTAAGAGAGTTTCATTTTTTGTTAAGTATGTCCTATACCCAAAACTCATACTTTTCGAGATATTCGAAATTTTTTCTTCTAATCACTATTAAAGCAAATAGGATGCCGTGGAAATCGAAAAAGCTGACTGTTCACTTCACTAAGATCATTTATTTCTTGAATTATAGCATTTCCACAATTTATTTCACTTCACAAGAGAAAATTGACATGGTTTATTCACCTTTTCGTGTATTTTATAACTAATAGTAGGTAGATACTTAGTCTTGTGGATTCACTTATAAGTAATAAATAAATTGGCAACCAAATCAATTTTATTATCGTTATGAACTTTACTAGTGTTTCTAAACCTTGAAGGAAGCGCGTAGAAACATGGAAAATGAAAGACAAATTATTTGTTGAAACCACAAAAAAAATTAAATAAATTCTGTAAATAAAATAATAGAACAAAAAAATCATTGCTATATGAAATTGAATAAACTAGTTGGCCTATAAGTGCATATTAATCAAAATGTGCGTAAATCCTTGCCGCCAGCAAAGGATTTCTTTCGCCTTCTCTCAAGCAATAAACCATATCAATTTGCTCTTGTAAAGTGAAATTAATTGTGGAAATGCTATAATTCAAGAAATAAATGACAAGTTTTTGACGGTAGTGAAGTGAACAGTTGGCTTTTTCGATTTCCACGACATCCTATTTGGTTTAATAACGATTAGAAAAAAAAGTCGAATATCTCGAAAAGTACGAGTTTTGGGTATAGGACATACTTAACAAAAAATGAAGCTCTCTTAAAGACGAATTCGATAACATAAGAAAATACAGGGGTTTGTATTTAAAAAAATTGAATTACGAGCTTTTGAAAATCAGGAAAGTTGCCATCTATTTATGAACACCCTGTATGCGTAATTGAAACTCTTTCGTATCGAGCTAATAGAGCAATGATTTCTGCATGTCCTTACCAAATTACAACTCTGTTCTTCGAAAAATGACTTCAGGAGAATTTTTTAAACAAATACTTAAAACCTTGAAAAATTTTGAAAATTATTTTTCTTTAGTGACAAGGCCGCATAAAAACCTGTACTATTTTATATCGATGTAAAGCTAAAATGAAGGCTGTCAAGAATATTAAATAAAAAATGGGGTGTTGTAGTTGAAATATAAAAGTTGCTATTGTATTCCAGAGAGGTGACTCACCCTGTATATTTTAAAATGTTTTTATGGTGTTCGGAAGAAAAAACTGTATAGGATACCGTTTGAATCAACTTTCTATCTCAAAACGTTTAGCCACAATCGACCGATCCGCCACTAATGACTCACCCTGTATACTTGTTTGGAATGTACATATGATTATTCATAGTCTACATCGGCAGGTTCTACTCTAGTTTGTACTCATATTTAGGGGAATCACCGACTTGACGATAGATGAACAACTATTTGGTTTTGGTTGTTCTTTTAAACAATTTATGAAATCGAAACCATCTAAATATGGAATTAAAATTTGGTGGATTTGCGATGCAGATAATGCCTATCCTCTGAAAGGACAAATCTATCTTGGGAAACAGCCTGGAGAACCACGAGATGAAAATTAGGGCGCAATTAGGTCTACAACAGTATTTTTAACCCATGAGCCGTGACTCGAAATTGAGTCGATTTGCATGTTGAAGTAAGTCGCAAAATATTTTTGACATAACAATATTTTTTTAATAATACTAACAGATGAGGCGATATCTTTAAATATAATTGGAAACGGTGCCATTTAATTTTGGAGTAAATGACTTGCATGAAGATTGTGTCAATATTGGAAACCTACAAGACAAACTCATTAAAATTCAAGAAGACGAAGCACTTCGTTACAGTTTTAACAAAAGCACAAGGTCTTTGTGTGCATTCTGGTTGAAATTAAAAAGCGAAAAGCCAGCATTAGTAAACGAAGCACTGAATGTCCTACTGCCCTTTTGTTGCCTTGTTGCAAAATACATGTACGAGTCAGGATTTTCATTGACGAGATTTATTTTTGTTACCAATATTATGTATTATTTAAATGTATTTAATTGTTATCTGTATGTATTATTATATAAATCTTTGCTTTTGTTGCGAAACCAAAACTATTGCTCTATTGGTCACCACGCAGGAAGGTAAAAGGTAAAGAAACACTGGTCTATCATTTATGGTTGCAGTCTCAAAGATATTTTTGGTTATCAAAGTGATTAAATTGGGTTGAGTATACGAACCACGTATGCCGGATAACAGCTATCGAAATAAAATTCCTAGGAAAGGTTGTTGGTTAAACAAAAAATTACGGAATTAGGGTAGGAGCTGAAAAATTAGCTCAACAAATATTGCAAGTTTTTTGGACACACCACGTATGCTGCGGTACAGCTGCTCAGCAAATAATACATTTTTAAGAGAGTATCGTTCCGTAAGGGCGTTAATATGGTTTCATCGATTGCTTACCTGGTGGCGTGTAACCTTGTGGAAATTTACTTTGGTGGTTCTGATCTGTTACAGTTAATTCTAAGGTAAATTCGAGAGTGTAACTTTAATCATAGAGCGAGAAATTCTGTTGGGATATTATCCCTTAACGAAACAATTAACTTCAACACTTCCTTGCCATTACAAACAGTTTAACTGTAATAATAATTTAAGATTTGTTATTGGTAATTTTTCACAAAATTTTATTGAAAATTTCCTTTACCTGTCCAATTTTCGTTTTGAACCAATCACCAATCTTAAATCTTCTAGAGACTACCAATAGGAGCATTATTACACGGTAATAATTTTACATTCCTCTGTCAGATGTTGATCCTCCTGTCAAATTTGCGTTTTTGACCAATAACAAATTTCTAGAAACGACCAATAAACAATCATTCACTGATGATTACCTTTTCGCAATTAACAGATTTTCATGCGTTTATTGGTGGTTTCTAAGAAATCTGAGTGTGTGATTGGTCGAAAATATGAATTTGGAGAGGGAGTCAAATATTTTGGTCTTGATTATTTTTTGACGAATTTCGGCGACCAGTAGCGTTACTTTAATATAGATTAAACCACACCCCTGACGCAGCACTCTGACAGTACTTGTAAAATTCAACATAACATACATTTAATTTGACAGGTAGGTTAGGTGAAGGAAATTTTCTGACTAAATATAACTCGTGCATTGCAGATAATCTATAATTTTTGACAAATCTTCACCCATGCAAGTTGAATCAGAAAAAATCACTCGCGCACTCGTGTTATTTTCAGCTCAACTTGCATTCGGGCATATCTACCAGAAACTATCGATAATTTTCCATGCTCTTGTTATATTACCACTGAAAATAATAATTTGATTACAGCAATAATTAAAATATAAATCAATTAATTGTTATTTGTTTTCAGACATTTTAACTAGAGTGGTGTCTTTTTTTATAAATAAGTTCTCTGCAGAATTACGGGCAAATATATCCGACAAGTCGTTAAGGAACGACCTATAATTATTGTTTTTATCAGCTAATTAATTAAAATTGTATTAATAAACTGATAATTACTCCAACGGGCTTTGCCTAATGATGCCTTATGGGATTTTATTGCGGATTACAATCAGTTTGCAAAGCTAAATTCTCTAATTTATTATTTTCGTAGATATTGAAATTCCAAAAGCTTTTTATAAGCGAAAATTTTTCGCTGGTAGCCTTCATTCTCATAAAAAGCAACATTTACTAAGACATTAAATTTAGTTTTTAATAAAATGCCGGAGATTTAGTCGACTTTTCTAGACGAATAACTAAGTGAGTTAACTAGAAATGTCGCATTAAAGTTGTCATCCTTTATATTCAAGAGCATAATAACGAGTTTTTACGAACATTCGAGTAAATAATTCTATTCCATCGATCTTTTTTTGTATGAATGTTCAATGAACTACTGCACATCTGTGAGTCTTTTAAATTACAGAATTTTATTAGAACTTTTTTAGTTTTGGCGTATTAAATTATAAAATTATTAAATATATAAAAATTTAGAAACTTTTAACATTTATTATACAGGGTGGTGCGAAAAGCAGAAAATTGCAAGATGCAGAGTAAATGGTCAAAATGAGGATCATTAATCGTTAATTTAGGGGAACTTCTTTCCTTATTATTAGCATGTCATTAAAAACTGCAACAATCGGTAATTACTTCTTTATTTCGAACATTAGCGATATTTTTAGATCAAATTTATGAGATAATTTTGCGCGAGAATAGTAAAATATATCAAATTCCTCGCCAAACGGTGGCAGATACGAAGAAAAGTCTGGAGACACTTTTTGTTAAGGATAAATGCTTCTCTCAAAAACAAGTTGGAGTTTGATTTTTACCAGGGCCGTACTAGTTTTTTATAAAATTTATTGAAACTGAACCCCCACAACTCCGCCACTGGTTGCTTGTGGGGCTTAACATTCTCACCGAATGTGGTAACCTGTAAGGTGGTGCTGTTTACCAAATTTGGTTTAAATATATCTACTGGTTGGGAAACTGTTAAAAATTATCGATATTTTTTTGAAAATTTCAACACCCTGTATCTTTAAAACAAAGCGTTTATGGACCCATGTTGATATGCTTTAAAATGAGTCCTGCTACAAAAAAGTGGATAAACCTGTAGGCCCGCTGCACACGTACGTTTTTCGCCCGCAGCGGGCCCGCAGCGGGCCCGCAACTAACCCGCTGCGGGCCCGCAACTTACCCGCAGCGGGCCCGCTGCGGGCCCGCAGCGGGCGCCCGACGGGTGCCGAAGTTGCTTTGATGCTCACGTAGTTTTTTTGCGGCACAGTGCCGTAATTGTTATTCAGTCAGGCATTCGTTCTTTTGCGAGCGCTTTTCTTTTCGCATATGGAGGTGTCACATAGAATTGATTTTTAATAATCGTGAGTATAACACAGCGATACGTCAAGTAAACAGTACACAATGCACTTGAACTTTGAGCTGTTAGCGTTACCCACAGTGCACCAGAAGGATGCGAGCTAGCTTTCCACCAATCACGCAACATCCTATCTGTAGATGGACCAAGGAGCACAGCGCATTGTACTGTTTTACTGCCAAGGTAGTGAAATGCTTTCACTGCCTACTAGCCCCATTTTCCAAACCCGCACGAACAAGTAGGCTCGGAGAAACAATTTTTTTTTTAAGGGAGCGCAATTTTTCGTTCTTGCCCCGGGCGCCAAAACACCTAGAGACGGCCCTGATACTACAATGTACTATAGCACCGCAAAGAACTTGTCCGCTGCAAGCCCGCAGCGGGCCCGCTGCGGGTAAGTTGCGGGCGAAAAACGTACGTGTGCAGCGGGCCGTATAGTAGTTGGAAATGCAAAAGACCAGAACCTTAGCAGAAATGAGCAAAAAATTATGGCGTAAAAAGTTTTTGATTAGTGCTATTATGTGCCTACCTCCAACTTCACGGAACTATTGATATAAGTAAATATTCCGTCACTATAAAATAAATGTTTCAAAAGCACTACCGATACATTAATAAATAATTAAACATACATTAGAATGATGAATTTTTATCAAGCTCAATCACGAATTGCTTTCTCACGTGTTAAACATTTGATGATTAGATATTCTATACAATTCCCGATATATTTGGTAATTACTTTTGCTAAGAGCTTTTGTATCTATTTATCTTTCGTTAGTTTATCTTGATGCTGTTTCATTGCTGGAAAATAAAATTTAATAATGAAACCCAAAATGTTCTTAATTGCTACATGATAATTAGTATAATTATTTTTGATGTTTCTATAATGACAACGAACTCATTGTATCGTCTTCTTAAGGCAAATTGGTTTGGTTTTCTATTACAAAAACGGTTTAAATCAAAATACGTTTTGCTAGTTGAAGATTTCATTGTCAATTGAGTTTTAGAAATTTTGAGTTAAGCGATGTTTTAGAGAACGTTAGTGTGTCAATTATTCTTGAAAATTATAGCAAAGAGTTGTAGAAGCATTGTGATATCGCAAATATTACAATAATTACATATTTTGAGGCAAAAGTTTATTGCCTGAAGGGAAAATTTAGAGATTATTGAAAGGGAATGTTTGGAGGAAAAAATAAATAATAATGCTGAAAGCAAAATTATTAATGCCTTCAAACGATTCCAGAAGAGATCAAATCTTTAAAGAAATTAGCTTCAGCTATTTTAACTATATTTTCTTCCAGATATGCATGTGAGTCACTGTTTTTTAAATAGATTTATAAAAAATAAATTCAGAAATACATTAACGGATGAATCTAGTTCGGTAAGCATTTTATTAAAAGTAACGAAATACCAACCTGATCTTAAAAACCTAACAAAAAGCATTCAACAACAAAAATCGCAGTAAAAACTCGTATTTTAAGTACCTACTTAATTAATGTTGAATGAAAAGTAAACACATGTAATGTGCAATTATTATTTTTGTCTAATTATGTCTTTCTATTGGTAAAATATTTAATATTGCTTTTAAAATTTAGTTACGTATCTTTTAGTTGTTGTTTAATTACAAATTTATTAGTAGTCAATACAAAATATTTATTTAAGACAAATATTGTAATATTTTCTCTTCATCTCCTCACAACCAGTAATATTTTTTTTTCATTTATTGCCACCATTTCAAAATCAGAACATTTTAAAAAAGTGCCACGCGGACATAAAAAGGTTCGTCGCGCTTGCTATATGCGGTGTTCGATTTGAAATAACAAAGTTATGGCCATATACCGAGGAACTGGAAATGAAATATAAGTGCTCATATGTTCAGTTAATCAAGCTTTATGCACATATAATATGTCTAAAATTTTATTTCGAGAAACTAAGGACTAAAGAAAAAACTAAAAGGAAAAATCAGATTTAGTTAACAGCGAGGAAAAAGGGTTTATCAAATAATGGATATTTTAATTATTTTTCGAAAAATAACATAAAGGGACATTTTTATTACACTATAGATTTGAAGTACACAAATAATTAAAATAATTTCAAAAATAAGCTGTATATTCAACTATAAAATTATTTACTTCAGAGTTAACATTACCTCTAATTTTACCTTCCATAATTGATTATGGTTTATTAGGTTACCAGCATAAGTAAAATTACAAAACGACGAAATAAATGGACAACAGAGACACGATCGAGTCAGGACTAGTCCAACGTTCAACCTTTTAGGGAACTATTGCATTGGCAAAGCAATAAACAACAAGAACCACCTTGTGAGCGCAACCTCAAGGGAGACTATTTCCAAAGTTTATATTTAGCAACGCGTATAGCAAAGTATTTAAGTTCTTTATTCGTGTTGTTTTAAACTCATTATGTACCTAGCATCCCGTACAAACATTTATTGTTACAATTTACTACTGTAATAGTATTTCAACAAATTTAATTGGAAGAATGGTACATTGGGGAAATACTTTTTGTGCTATAATATTTAAAATTTATGGAGTGATGTCTTTATAAGGCAATTTATCTTACTGAATGTACATCATGAGTGATGTAAGAAATATTTACGATCTACTGTGAAATATTAGACGGAGTTTTAAGCGATGTATAAGTAAATTGTTAAACTGCATACGACATTCTTATTGCTTGAGTTTATCAAGTTTTTAACTAACCAATTTTGTGACGCAGTATGAAAATATGTTAAAAACATTGTCTAGCTAAAATGCTTAAGTTTATTAAAATCAATATAATTAAGTTTAAAAATTTGGTTAAGTCTGCCTAGTGGTTAATAACTTAGTGGATATTCTCTTCAAATAGATTTTTTAAATCATATTCATTAGACCGAAGCTTTTCCACGGTATAACCTAGCAATATAAAAAAACCAAAACAATGGCATTTTAAGTTAAAATCAATTATAAGATCAATAATAATAATGAGGGATAAACCGATAACCCATGTAAACAACTTTAAATTTCTGGCCTGCCACATTGGCACTATACAAAATGTTAAATAAAAAAAAAAAAGAAAAATTTAACTATACCGGGTGATTCAGTTTGATTGTCGCATTTCTATAACTTTTCAATTATTGAAAATAACCCCAAAAACCTAATATTTTTGAAAACGGCGACAAATTCTCTATTAAGTGATGTTATCTCTACGAATACGTATGTCAAATCCGCGATAGGAAACTGTTTTTTTTTTTAAATTACATAGTGTACATGTTTTTGTTGATTCGGATATAGAATTTAATTCTGAATCCGACCATGTATTAAAAAAGTATGCATACAAAAGAAAATTTTCGAGAAAAATCAGTTCAAAGTTTATTCAAATTATAGCAAACATAACAAAATAAACTTTGAACCGATTTTTCTCGAAATTTTTTCAATGAAGACATTTTAAGAATGATAGAAAAAAACATGATTATTGTT
This sequence comes from Elmis aenea, assembly GCA_947652605.1. Lineage (NCBI taxonomy): Eukaryota > Metazoa > Arthropoda > Insecta > Coleoptera > Elmidae > Elmis > Elmis aenea. Next base: position 5,031,699 of record OX393577.1, on the reverse strand, counting down.
GTTAGCTCAAAAAACATGATACTTCGTTTTGTTTTGAGGTTATTTCTACTTTCTTTATTTAACCTTCTATTCTTTGCGTTGCGTAAAATGAGCAAAACAATTATAGAAACATACCATTCTCAATCTTATTTTTGTTTTCTGTGCCTATTTTTCAAACGATTTTGGTCAAAAGAAAAGAAAGTAATTTGTTGCTGCATAAATTAATGTAAAAAAAACACCTACGCCACTAAATTCAATTTTCTTGGGCTTTGCAATGATTAACACTAAATATATGATACTCCTAGAAATTTCGTAATAGCGATAGGTGTTGCAGAGGTGGAAGGAGTAATCGCAACAATGACTGTACCAACTGTTAGGTGTCCAACAAGTTACAATTTGATATGATTGTTGAAGACCCGCTACATCATTCATCGTTCCTATGATATTTTAGTCAGACAGCTTTCGTTGTTAGAGCCTATGCATTAAAATGGGCCATTTGACTTAAATGCTATTTATTATTATATTTTTTCAAAAAAATATGTTTAAAATGATGTGTTTCTTGTATAATATCGAAAACAAAAATTGAGACACAGAAATGTAAATATAAATAACAAATAATAAGTATATAACAAAAATCAAATCGTAATTAAAAAGAACATATAAAAGGAACAGAAACTGAATTTCTATTTAACCCTTTGTGGGCAGCATATAGAAATAGTAATTTCTGATGTATAATTTCTAGTACACCAATAGAAAATGAGTTAAGAAGTATTCACAATTTTTTTCAAATTTTTAATTTCATCAGTTTAAAAAAAAGGGGGGTATATTAAATATACCCCTAAGCAACGTAGCAATAAATATTAACATGTTTTAACAAAAATAACAAAAAATAACTTAAATCTTGAAAAAAGTACAATACGAATGTAACATAATGGATATAAACTACAAACATATAAAAGAAATTAAATTAATTTTCAGAGTACTAAAAATTCATAAATTATACATTTTGACACACTTTTCTTCGCGCAGAATGTCAATTGACAATTAGAGGTAAAAACTAAACTATTACAGGCACTTGAAGCGAACTATTCGGTTTGAATGAGTTGCATCATAGAGGGCGCATGTTTATGAACATATTAGGTCGGTGGTACGTTAAGTATACCACAAAGCAGGATCCAGAATAATTTTCAAATTTGTGGTATGTGTAGTATACCACTAAGCGGGAATAAAATCACCAATACTACATAGATATTTGAGTATCTACATATTTACAAGTTTTAAGATCATCGATTTTATATGCTCTTTGCAGGGTTTGAAAAGCTCCTCGCCCCCATTTTGTCCTACCAAGAACTACCCCTAGCGTGTGTGTACAGGATCCGCCCGCTAGGCATTTCTTGGGCTCACCAACCTGATTTTTTTCATTGCATACCCCTATATCCGGCCCTGGCTCTTTGCCATTATAATGTCTACCAAGTTTTTATAATAAATTTTAATCATATACTCGTATGTTATATTTATTTCATCAAGCCAGTTTGCAATTTGGTGGAGGTGCTAGGAAGTCCAAAAACTTTGTTTCTAAATGCTTATAAAATAATTGTTCTAACCAGAAAAGCGGTTAGTGTCCATAGCAGTATTTTTAAACATATTTGCATCACTATGAAATTTATTAATTATAATTAAAATACATTAGCTTAGGCTCAATATTAAATGATACAATCCTTTGAAATAGTATTAAAAATTATCGTTGAAACAAATATTTTCATTTCAGTAAATAATGTTTGCATTTGCAAATGTTTGCTTTTAAATGCATTAACGCGAGGAATTCATTCAAATGTATAAACTAAACATTGTACATAAATATGCGTGAGCCAATATATTTTTCCGTGTATTTATGGCTATAACTCTGTTTACCTGGCATTTATCTTTAAAAGTTTATTTATCTACCGAATCCCGATTAAACCTTTTTGGGTTTGGATTAAATGTATTAAATTGAGATTTCGCTTTATAAAGAACAACTGACCGTTTCTTTTTCCACAAAAAACTGATGTAACTCCAGGAAATTACTTTTAAAACATATTTTTACGATTTTAATTTACTTGGGCCTTCCAAAATGAATCTTATACTTTAATTTATTTAAAAATTTATTAACCTTAATTATACTGTTTTTCTAGGTAATCTTGTTGAGGGGATTATAAACTGTTATGCTAAAATTGTTGAGAAAAACAAAGCACAGTCCATAGTTTCACATTTATATTTGATAAATATCACTTTTTCGTTTTAATTTGTTTATAAATCTAATATGCTGTTTGTTTATATAATTTTGGTGGCTTAAATTATGTCTTTAGGAATTTTAAGATGTATTACATTTATTTGGAGCTAGTGAACTTGTGGTGTTAAAAACCTTAGTTGTGCGCCTTGCACATCAGGACGGACTGTAATGGAGCGGAAAAGATAGTGAAAGTGACATTTAAAATACGTCAAGAAGATTGAGGTAAGTGTTTATTTTGTTTCTTGTAGAATAAATACGGTTTAGCTTGAAAATGTTGTGCGATCTAGTAACAAAGTATTTTGGAACTGTTGTATGTGTAGTTATGTGCAAGCCTAACAAGCATACATTCGATTTATTAGGATGAATCATAAGTTTCTTTCGAATTTTTAATTTAAACTTCAAAAGTAATTATCACAACTGCTAATGAAGATTATTTTTTAAAGTGGACTATTCGATTTTATGGTTCAAACTCTTCTTTTGGTGAGTTGTACAGACCATGTAATTATAAGATTAAAAAAATGATAGTGAGAAACCTATTAGGGACAACCTGTAGATGATCTTTATTTATTTATTTAGTCATGAGTCCTTCTACTGTTAGGCGTAGGACTGTTGAGTTGTGTTGTGTTTTTTTTTCATGTTTTCTATCTTGTTCTAGCTTTTTTATGTCTTTCTTTGATCTTTTATCCGTTGCTGCTTTTTTTACTTCGTCTTGCCAGGTTTTTCTTGGTCTACCTCTCTTGTTTTTTCCCTGCGATCTTGCGTCATAGGCTTTTCTGGTTAAACTTTCTTCTTTCATTCGATAAATGTGACCCAAGCATACCAGCTGTCTTTCTTGTATTTTTGTTTTAACTGATTTTATCTTTAATTGTTCTCTCTATGTGTTATTTCTGGTTTGGTTGGTCTTTTTTGGTTTTTCCTTGGATTTTTCTTAGAAATCTCATATCTGCTGCATTCACACGGCTATTGTTTGTGGGTGTTCACGTTTCACTTCCGCATAAAAGTGCCGGAATTACTACGTTTTTGACCACTTCCACTTTTGTTCGTTTCGGGACTTCTCTATTTTCAAAAACAGTTGTTCTTAAACTGTTAAATATTCAACCCACATTTCCTGCCCTTTCGCTTATTTCCTTGTCCATTCCTCCATTTTTCTTTCTGATCACTCCTAAATATTGAAAACTTTTTATTTGTTCCAACCTAAGCCTATTTAAAGTGATGTTATGCCATTTGTTTTCTGTTGCAACGATCATAGTTTTAGTTTTTTCGGTATTTATTTTCATGCAAATTTTTTCCAATTTCTGGTTTAAAGTTTCTAGATTGTGTTGCAGATTCTTTTTTTTTCCGCGATGAATTTTAATCTTCCTAATTTAAAAAAAATAGTGCCCAAGAAAATAAATTTCAAATTCTTGGAACTTTATTTAATGTCAGATGTAACGATATAGTTTATACTTAAAGGTCAATAAGTTGTTTTTATTTTGAAACAAAATTTTTTATTAATGCTGCATAATTTTCTTAGTAGTTTTGTTATATGCTAAAATGATTTTATGAAATTATTTAGCCCTAAAAACTGGTTACAGTGTCATGGCTTGCTTATTGTAAGTGTCATCAAAACAAAGATGTCCTTCATTTTGAACATTTAAATTATGAAATTAAATCGTGAGTACCACTTGAACTTTTCTTTTTTGGTTCGCATCATCAGCAACAATCATATTATTGATATTTAAAAATAAGTGTCTTTGATTTGCCAAGAATATCATTTTCAAAACAAAAGAATGGTTACAAAAATTGCATGTTGTTCTATTTTACTTAACTTTCATTTAATTTATTAACGGAATTATGTACTTTGAAAACAGAGCAGTCTTTATAACTTATGTATTCCTATAAGTCCGGCACCTCCTTTAGTCCGGACAAAATTACGAGAGGGAATTAAAAATTCTGGCGGTCACCAAACTAGTTTACTGGTTGGCCACTGATGGCGCTGTGGTAGGCCGCGTTTATTTTGTCTGGCAATATAGTTACTTCGGTAAGGTTTTGAAATCAAAAGTACTGGAAGATCGATCATGTACCTGTATTGAAAAAATTACATTTACTTTGTAATACGAGTAGAATATTAGTACATATTATTAGGATGTTCTGAAAATTGTGACGTTGGTCATTAAATACATCTTATTACGATATTTCTAGGTATAAGGTTAATTTTAAATCATTTAATTAAAACTACATTTAACATGAGTTTTGTATGTATAAAATAAAAAAGGCTCTTTGATCCATATGTTTCAACTCTGCGTGTAAATTGCACATATTTGTCAACATATCACACGACCAAGATTCGTGTTTACCAAGAACTGAAAGTTAAGTATGTCATGAATTTAATAAATGGATTCACTTGTTTACATCAGATAACAGGCAATATGAAATGAGGATGGAGTAATTTAAGGTGGGAGCGTCAACTGGAAAAGTAATAATAACGTGATTCTGAAAGATGTATCAGCAAAGTGACCCAGTTATCTTGAAAGTGGCTGCATTATCAGTAGACTGAAACATTTCAAAGCTTCATATAACATGCCAAGGGAAATTCGGTAAATAAAGTTGGTTTTATTTCTGCTTTTTCTACCTTAAATATAATTGATTGCTGTTTCAAAAAGCTTATACATTTTTTAATTATATCAAGCTTATTTAAAAATTCCAACTATTTTAAATTATCGTTTTTAAATACTTTAATTTATAGATAGAGATACAAGTCAATCCAGACTCCTGATGGTGACGAGTGTGACCTCGTCGAAACGTCGAGAACTCGGTCTCTCTAGAGACCAGCAACAGAACCTAGTTCAACAAAAAATATAAAATATACACACTTTCACATGTTTGTAGATTGGAAATAACGTATTGACAATAGTTTTGTTTGACAACACCTGTAATGCACATAAAAAGATTACTAGTCCATTTGGGTAGGCCGATATTATACAAATGAAAAGCAGAAAGAAACAGTTATTTTTGCAAAAACGGTTTTAAAACTGTAAGCAATATTATATCCTTTTTAAATTGACTGAAGCCGATGTATATTAAGTTATTAAGTAAAAGTATTTTGACTAAACAAGACTTAAAACATCCTAAATGTGGCAAGCTGGGAGTCTTTTTATAAATCATAAATCTACCAATAAAATGAAAGTTATTTTTCAGTAAATTTTTTATTAAGTTGCAACAGCTTTTTAATACTAAAACCTTCTCTCTGTTTTAAGCAAGATCCTAATGGTTACACTATACATATATTAAATTTTTCTATATGAGAACAAAGGAATGTAATTTTCTTTAACTAGAATTTAATTTTAAATAAAACAGCAACGAAAAAATAATTGACTAACTAAATTTAACTAAAATTAAATGTTTCTGCATCGTAACCGATAAAAACCAAGTATTTAGTTTAAATTAATTAAATACCTTTTTTTTCCAAACAAAAATTCTGTTCCAAGAGTAAAAATGTATTTGTTGCAAGTGCCAATAAACGATAAACAATTTATCAATAATGTATTGTGATCTAAGATTTGTGGTTACATAAAATTGTTGTAGGACGCACAAAAGCTGTATCAAATTAAATGTTTCTATCTCAACTCTATTGTTTTAAATATTAAACAATTGAATTTAAGGATATGCAATATGTTGTGTTAATTACTAATAATATATAATAATAATATATAATAATTACTATAATAATTACTAATAATAATATCTGTGTTTATTGCATTAATATTTATTTTAATTGGAAAACGCTGATTTCCTAGCAATTATTACACAGTAAGAAACAAAAAAAATCCATCAGATTGTTCTTCTTTAATTTTCAACTCCTTGTATATTTTTTACTACTTAAACCCTACCGTATTAATATTATTGCATATAAAACCACTCTCTTAGTTAAACAAACAGTTTTTACGAATTAAATTTAAGAGCAATATTATCCTCGCACCATCGACGTATAGTAGCAATAATCGATATACAATTAAAACAATGCAGATGTTCATATTATCGTATTTGCTTGGCGTTGCAATGCATACAAAACAATAAACCGTTGCCTGTTTTTTTTTTTTTTAACTAAAACCAAATGTTATCCAATACTTTGCAAACGTAGGCTGAATTGAAGTGAAATGCCAGAAAACATAAAAATGCTTTTGAAAGAAATGAATATAACAAGAACACTACTTGTGTTCAAAAATAACTTGAAACCAATAAAAAAATACCAACAATTTTGAGCTGTTCTTCTGACAGTTCAGGATAAGTATGCTACTAAATTATAATTTGTTTGTTTTATTGAGATAAATGACAGTAGTTGTTAATTTACACCACATATACAGGGTGTGTAAAAATTGGCGGAAGCGCTACACGTGGCGATGTTCTTCGTAAAATTCCAAGTCGAAAATCTTAATACGAAAATGTTGTACCATGCTTACTGTGTTTGCAAGAGGTCCTCAAAGTTTTGACATTTAGCGTTATTATTTAATACTTGCAAATGAAAAAGCTGCAATTTGGAATAAAAATACATTTCGAATAGTATTTTTTCCTAGATATTGTGTTCTTCCTTTCAAAAATTGGTGTTGAAAATATGTAAATCACTGATTTGAATGAAAATAATACATGTGGCAACATTGTCATTAGCTGTCATCTCTGTTTTTCTCGTAATTATTTCTAGTTTGTGTTAGACGATACCCAAAAGTTTGCAGCTATGTTAACGAACTGAAGGCCTTCAGTTCGAACAAAAATTGTAAATACCTAAGTTAAAATTGCTGATAAAAAAAGCCCCAAACGCAAATCAATGTATGCAATGTTGCCAATTTATTTTTTCTTTAAATGGTTCCTGAGGCCATAGGAAGCATGGTACCACATTTTTGTATCAAGATTTTCGACTTGGAATTTTACGAAGAACATCGCCACGTGTAGCGCTTCCGCCAATTTATACACACCCTGTGTAATTACTGTCTAACTTATATCATTAACAGTGACGCTAAAATAATGCAAGGAGGAACATTTTCGGATTCTCTTACTTGTCAGAAACAACACAAAATAAACAAAAAAAGTACGCGCGTATGAGGGCTGTTAATGAAGTTAAATTTTTATAAAAAACAAATACGTTTCCGTACACTCGTTTGCGTTACAAAGCAACCGTGAAACTCAGTCGGCTCTGCGTCAAATATAAACGACGTAAATCTACCTGAGTTGACTAGTCTATTAACGGGCTTTGCGTTTTCTCTGAATTCACCAAGTTTTAGTTATGATGTACAACACCCTGGAAGGAGGTGTAGGTTGACTGCTAATTGTACGTCAGAAAACATTTTCCTCACTTAAACTTTTGTAATTGTCTCCTGTAATTGGCTCCTGGATTATGGTCACAAAACCGGCGGTTAATTATAATAAACAGTAAGTTATTTAGGGAACGTTGGTGGGCGATGTTATATTATAAAGTTTGTTGTCAGTGATACATTTCATTTATATGCAAGTTTTATTTTAAGAAAATCATATTTTACCATCAAAGATATATGTACAGGGTGGTCCAAATTCATTGGTGTTACATGGGTATCTCGTTTAAATCCTCCATAGCTTAATTTTTTTAAATGGAAGCTATAGTTGACAAAAACCTTGAAAGAACTAGGACAGATCACAAGCAGAATGGTAAAAGGAATACAAAAAATGGGATTAAAGATAAACGAAGATAAGGCCAAGCTAATGAGAATAGGACAACAAAGAATAAAAGACAGGCTAGTGGTAGGGGAATTTGAGGAAGTAAATGAATTTGTGTACTTAGGGACACTACTCACAAACAGAATGGAAGAAGAAAAAGACATGAGAATTCTGAAAGCCAACAAAAGTGCAGGAGCTTTAAATAACCTAATGTGCAGAACAGTTATCTAGGAGCACCAAACTTCGTTTGTTTAAAACAATACTAAGACCTACAGCGATCTATGGGTGTGAGACCTGGGTACTGAACAAAAATGCAAAGGAAACCCTAAGAAGATGGGAATGGTATATAATCAGGAGAATGGTGAAAGGGAAGAGAACAGATAAGGGATATATAAGAAGAGGGGTATATACAATTTTGAAAGAAGCGACCATAGACAAAGTAATAAATGCCAGAAGAATACAATGGCTAGGACATATTGAGAGAAGGGAGGACAGCAGAATAATAAAAGAGATAGCGTGGAAAGAACCTACATACACGAAAAAAAGAGGAAGACCCAGAAAAAGATGGAGAAAGGGTGTAGAGGCAGAACTAAGAGAGAAAAACATAATCAACTGAATGTAAAGCGAAAGAGAGAAGAGTGTGGAAGAACATTACTAAGCTCTGGGCCTAAAAGGCCCGCGAAACAGCTTTTATATATATATATAGTTGGCTATGACCTATTGTAATGTTTTTTTCCCATTGGAAATACATAAAGATTGATGTAATTATTTTTAATAATACGCAAGTAACAAAGTATTTTTAGTTTTTCTTTAAATAATAACAGTATGCTGTGAAAACAAAAAAAAAAAAACAAGGTGTAAAACCTTTTAAGTTTCATGTGTCTAAATTTATTTAAAATATTAAAAAACTGTATTATCGGCTTACATGCACATAGTTTTAAAGTCTAATGAAGCTCTGAAAGCTGAATCGATAACAACAAAACTTTGCTCAGATATTTGTTTTGTAAACAATATGAACCGATTAGATTTACCGGTGAGTTTAGAGCATCTTGTCATTTTAGGGAAACATGGCGTAACTTTCATTACCTACAAAATATATTTGCATGTTTCTAAATACTGCAGGATACACATTTAAATCAATACAGTCCAGTATTGCTGGTTTAACTATTCAAAAAAGAGCGTGTTAAAGCAGTAAATTTGACTTAAACATAAAGTAAGGGCCGCCCATTAATAAAGCTGCATAACTGTACGCTACCACAAGAAACTACTGCAAAGTATCTTGGTTTACACATAAGATTGGACCCACATGGAAGCCTCATATCGCTGCCAAATGCAAACAACTCGATTTAACGTTCAAACAACTTTACTGGTTTCTTAAACAAAAGTCGTAACTTTCCAAAGAATACATACTACTGGTGTAAAAATACACTTTATACTATCTTGACGCATGTAATTTAACTCTGTATATCAACGAGTCTATTAAATATAAAAATTCAGAAAAGGTTTCAACTAAAAACACTATAGACAAAGCCTCCTGGAATGTGTCCAGCAAACTCATCCATCAACGTAAGTTCTGTCCGCGAAGAAATTGGAAGTCCATTCCAATTTAAGCGCAATAAACGTGTTAGATAAAAGTAGTAAAGTACGATTTAAGCCCAATAAACCACGGCATTTACGTTTTAGATTTATTTAATTTAAGTAATTTTTAACCGAATTAAGCTAATAATTTGTTAATTAAGTAAAGTATATTAGGTTACTGTTATTGGACAGTAAACATTCTCAAGAAATGTTTGTTAAGAAATTTGCTCAATGCTTTGTAGCAACCAGGTTGTATTAATTAACATCCCAATAAATTAAAAGACTATCTTGCTAATCCCACCTTATCTCTGTCTTTTATATTAAGCAATATCCCTATACTGAGATGTAGGACTGAAGAATTTGAAAGTATTGTTTTGGGAGAAACGATCTTAGTTTATAGTTTAAATTTAAACCATCATGCCACACTTTATCGAAGGTCTGCCTACGTCTAGAAAGATGATAGAACGGTAGAACAAACTTTTTTTCTTCTTCTAGGGCTTTATCTATGACATTCGTAATTCTATGTACTTGGTCAATAGTTGAATGTTTATTTCCAAATCCAAATTGATGAGAGGGAATTAGTCGTTTTTCTTCTATTATTGGTTTCATTCTTTTGAGCAACAGCTTTTCGAACAGTTTCGATATAACAGGCAATAATGAGATTGGTCTGTAAGATGAAACTTCATGGGGAGGTTTCCCTAATTTAGGGATCATATCACCTCTGCAACTTTCCACAGTTAGGTGCCTAAAGGCAGCATTTATTAGGTTGGTCAGTTTTACTATGGCTTTCCTTGGGAGATGTCTTAGCACTTCACCAGGAATTAAATCAAACCCAGGGGCTTTTTTCGGGTTAATATTTTCTTTAATATCAGTTATTTGTTCACTTGGTGTCTGAGTTCATTGTTTACTTGTAGTATTTATTCCCAATCAGGAGCTTCCTCGTTTTCTCCATGTGGTTGGAATGTTTTTTCTAAATGATCTCCGAATGTTTTGGCTTTTTATTCACAATTTCGAGCCCATTTTCTGAATGATTGGTTTTAATATTTTTAGTGATAATTTTTTAAACAACTACCGCAATGTAAGCGAAATTTTATTGTGCGTTCATATTTATTACGAAAAACCAAATTATACTTGTAGGAATTAAGTTTTATGTCTTTGCCAAGACGCTACTTCCACTAGAGCCGGACCTGTATTGCAGGGTAATGAATGACTGTATAATTTTATCATAGATTACTTTACTTAAATGTTAATATGTGGAGATTGCATTGAGCAATAGCCATCAGTTTCTGTATAATTACCAATATATTATTCTCTTCGTTAAAACAAAGTTTGCAAAAAAAACTTTGAACTTTCTAGAAAATGAAATATGATCACACCTTTGTACTGTTAATGACCCCACATTTACCAGCCAGACAAATTTATGTTGGTTTAAAAAGGTCCGTTTTTGTGAAATATACCTTTATCGAGATAAATTTATCGGATAATTTTTTATTGAGCTATCCAGCTAAATAATTTATTATTCTGTTCGCGGTTCTTAACCCGGCGACTACACCAGACGTGCCCCCAATGTTCCAGTCGAAGCTGCTGGATAAAATAACTTTATGAAACCATTACAGATGATAATCCGTTGACGTGAGCACGGGTAGTGGCGGTTTCGACGAATCAATATTTAAGGCCCAGCTGAAGAGCTGATGTCATCATTCTGTTTGTAGCGAATTTGTGTCAAGATAAATTTAATAATTTCACGAAAGTTACACGAGGTAATCCTATGCCGCTGCACTCTCTGATGTTAATTGAATTAATTTTTTTTATGCATGCGCTAATATTAAGGGAGGTATTTATAGAATAATAAATTTTGAGCTGGGTAGTGCAATGCATCGTAATTAATGCTTTTAATGAAGTTTTATTAGTATTACAGCAGCCAAGGTGTATTATGAATTGTAGGTACATCGTCTTGCAAGATTTTGCAGTATTCTGTTGTATATGTATCACACTAAAGAAAGTTTATAGAACATGAAAACTAATATTATTTTGCAGTATTGCAGTTTGTAGTATTGACTACAGATACTTCTAAAGCAACTGTTAAAGATACGACATGAGTAAAATTCAGGACCTATTTTTTTTTTTTAAATTGAATGTACCTACGGGTTAGCCAATAGGTACCTATGACGCGATTTAAGGCTATACAAAAAAACGCCTGTTTTTTTGTATAGCACTGAAACTTCATAAACGTCAAAAGATCTTTGAGAGTCTTCGCAATTTATGAAGCTATGGCGCATTTTCCTTTAAACTAACGAATTTTCGCAGTACAGACGTTTTTCAAAAATCGTAGCATTGTAGAAACGCAAAGAATGTTTCGGTGTGAATTCCAAATTCCAAGATACGGAAGAATACCCACAGACCAAACTCTTTCAAGATGGATACGTGACTTTCGTGCTTGTGCAAGTGTTGTTTCAAAATTTTCGGGTACTACTCGTTTAATTCGTTCTCCTGAGAACATTGAACGTGCAAGAATATCTGTCGAACAGAGTCCGACCCGTTCAGCTAAAAGACATTCTCAAGCTTTGAACATCTCGAATACATCGTTCCGGCTAATCTTGAAACACGATCTTCACTTTCACCCTTATAAGATTCAAATTGTTCAAAAACTAAAAGACCAGGATAAGAGAGCACGTGTATAATTTTGTGAACGTTTTCTAGAAATTTTCAATGCCAATGTAAATCTACTGAATGAACTTGTGATGACCGATGAGGCCCATTTTCATTTCATACGTAAGTAAGCAAAACTTCAGATACTGTGCTCCGCAAAATCCTTTGAGTTTGCATGAAAAACCTCTACACAGTCCCAAAATTACCGTTTGGTGTGGAGTCACCACTCACCACATCAGGAATTATTGGTCCTTATTTTTTTGAACTGGATAATCAGACTGTAACGGTTACCTCTGATCGGTACGTGGATATGCTGTAACACTTCCTCATGCCTGAAGGAAGAAGACTCGGTTTAAACAATGTAATGTTCCAACAGGACAGCGCTACGGCTCATACGGCTCTTCAGTCGATGAACACTGCGAGAATTTTTTCCGGGAAGAGTTCTCACGATTCGGTGACATTCAATGGCCTGCAAGATCACCCGACCTGAGTGCTCCTGACTTTTATTTATGGGGCTATGTCAAGTCTAGAGTGTACAGGAATAAACCACGCACACTTCAAGAACTGAAACTTGCAATTGAACGTGAAGTAAGGGACATCAATCGCGATGTATTGCAGTGTGTGATGTTGAATTTCGTTGCAAGATTACGTCTATGTATTAATTTCCACGAAGTGATTTTTAAACACTAGGTGTATAAAGTAAAATTGCATCATTTAAGCTATTAAATTTAGTTTTTGAACTTGTGATTGGTTGTTGTTTGTTCGTTTTATCGCCTACTAAAACCCCGTTATAACTATTGGATAACCCTGTATTTCACATTTTACTAATGTATTAATGCCATCCGAAAATTAGACATCAACTTTTATCATTTTTATACTTTATACTTTTTATCAATTCAATGTTAAAGGGAGTGGATATTGTGTTAGCAACCTGTTGGTATAAGGTAATTGCTCAACTTTGTTACATGCTATGGTCATTGTCCAAATACGTCGCTTTAGTCAAGTTTGTTTGATCAGCTTGTCCAGTACCGCACTACAACTATCAAACAGAAGTGGTTTTCCAAACTCCCATTTGCGGTAATCATGCAACATGTAAAACAAACTGCAGTATAGTTAAGCCATATAATGAGGTAACCACTATAGTCTGTTACTGTGTTACTCAATGCACATAAATTTTACAATTTATAGTACAAAATGTTGATGTTTTGTGACGTATAGAATTTTATTGACCCAAAGCATTTTCTTTTATTGTACCGGTTAATAAAATGATAGATATGAAATGGCCTAACCGATTTTATGTTCACACATTTTTATATACCCTACCTACCTTTTCTTAGAGGTTTTCTTTGCATTTTATAGCATTGCTATATTCATTGCAGTGCTGCTTTTGCGCATATAAAGTATTTCTGAAAGGATCAAATTTTTTTAGTATTCTGCTTATTACTAAAAACGATTCTAAAATTCAAGGGTGTTTAAGAAAGAAACTATCGATAAGTGAGAACGATTTTTCTTAGTACGTACTCCAGACTCCAGTGCCAGGTTAAATAGAATGGTCGATAGGAATACATGTAGATAACAGTAAATTATGTCAAAACTTTAGACCAATCAATACAGTGCCCGTTTACGAAAAAGTTTTAGAGCTAATTGTTAAAAGGCAAATTCTAGAATATTTACAGATTAATGATGTGATAGTGGATAACCAGTCGGGTTTTCGCAGTGGACATTCTTGTGAAACAGTGCTTCAGAATATTTGTGATCTGTGGTTTAGAAATATGGAAAATGGTGAAATAACACTAGCTGTATTTTTGGATTTTCGTAGAGCCTTTGAGACGATTAATAGAGAATTATTAATTAAAACATTAGAAAAAAATTGGGATAAGTGAGGTAGCATTGTCTTGGTTTAAATCATACTTACAAAATAGACATCAAAAAGTTAAATATAATAGAACTATATCATCTTGTTTAAAAACCACACATGGTGTACCGCAAGGAACCGTTCTGGATCCTCTGCTTTTTGTTGTTTATATAAACGATATGGTTAAATACGCCTAACATTGTGAAATAAAAATGTTTGCGGACGATACAATGTTGTTTGTTAGTGGATTTAAAACAATTGAATTAATAGATAAGATGAATTTAGATCCAAGTAATATTTACAAATGGCTATGCGATAATAATTTATGTATTAATGTTGATAAATCCAAATTTATGATTTTGGGAACCAAACACATTATCTATAAAACAAATATTTATAATGCTAATCTGGATATAAAAATTAGCAACGCTAATTTAGAAAGAGTAACCTAAATTAAATACCTTGGTGTTATATTAGATGAAAATTTAACGTTTTAAGTTACACACAAAATACATGATGAACAAAATTTCCAAAAAGATATTTCTCTTCAAAAGATGTAACAAACACATTATTATGTACACTGGAGTTTTACTGTATAAAACAATAATAGCTTCTCATTTTGAGTTTTGCGCTTCATTATTTATTAATTTAAATTAAAATGAGCTTCAACAATTACAGACATTACAAAATCGCGCCATGCGCACTATTTTAAAGTGTTCAATTCATTCCCCTATCAAGGTTATGTTAATTAAATACACTTCAATTTATGAGTATTAATCAAAGAATAATATTTAGAACATTAGAGCTAGTTTTAAAAATTAAATTACAAAAAACACCAAAATATCTGTATGAAAATGTAAAATGTCCATGAGATCCACAGTTATAAAACTAGAATTAGGCTCGATTTCGTTATAGAAAAATGTACTAAAAGTCAAACTGCTCGTTCGTTATTTTATCAAGGTTTTACAATATTTAATAATTTGCCGCATCAAGTCAAAATATGTAATAATTATAAGAAGGGTATTAAATTAATTAAGGAGTACGTATTAGAACAGTATTAGGCTGCGGTTACAGTACAGCCGTATTCGCGCGATGGGCTTCGCGCGTATGCGACCGTATACGCGCGAATCAAAGAAACCAATGCAAGCATATGAGAGTGGTTTCGAGCGAATTCTCGCTTGTAGTGTAACCGCTCTTATATGCTTGCATTGGTTTGTTTCAGTCGCGCGAATACGGACGCGTACGCGCGAAGCTCATTCGCGCGAATACGCTTGTACTGTAAACGCAGACTTAAACTATTATCTTAGATATTTAGAATTTAGAAAATTTTTAGATTTTTATTATATTTCATTCTATTTTTATTTTTATTA
Source organism: Elmis aenea (assembly GCA_947652605.1). Lineage (NCBI taxonomy): Eukaryota > Metazoa > Arthropoda > Insecta > Coleoptera > Elmidae > Elmis > Elmis aenea. Next base: position 5,016,335 of record OX393577.1, on the reverse strand, counting down.
TATTTACTATTACCTATGTAAATTATGTTACAATAATAGCAATTTCTAAATAAAGCTAACTTAACTAACTTAACTTAAATTCATTAATGTATTGTTTGAAAAAAAAGCTTTATATCTAGAATCGAAGTTTCTTGAGACAATTTTTTGTTTATTTATCCTCTAGTTAAAATATAAACTTTATCGCCCTAAATTTACACAATAGTTTGATTTATGAATACTTAATTTCATTGCAGAAAGCAATCTTTTATTGCCCAAGTTTAGTTCCATAAAAATGTCATCATTTTTAAAATAGTTTCTATCATTGTTGGAATGCTGATGCTTTGTAAAATGCAATTAGCTGGAAAATTATTTCAAATTCTCATCACTAAATGCTATTTCATAAAAAGTCGTGTTAAAAAAACAATTTGAATATTTAAGAAAATCGCAAAATTTATTTCCGGCGTGAGATGAACCCTTTTTATCGATTGCTAGCAACGGGCCTAGCACAATTTATTTCAGAATTAAATTTTAATAGGTTTCTGATCGCCATTCGTCCTTTCAATTTAGTGAATTTAGAACTGAAATTGCCGACAATGAATCGGATGTGTGGAAGTTGAAAGCTTTATCGCTAACAAAGGTCAACATTGTGCAGAAAAGCACAATACAAATTTCATCAGCCTTGCCATTTTTGCTCTCCCAGTGAATGGCGATATTGGATAGCAGCTGTATTATGTGTAGCGTTTACGTTGGCAGAAATGTAGCATTAATAATGGGTGACAAATACTTTATATAATATTATGTTGCTTGGACAGTAAGTGTGATCAAATTTGTTTCCGTTTTTTGTATTTACACCAGTGTTTCTCAAACTTTTTACTGAGAGGACCCCTTTCGAGATTAAAAACTTACAGAGGACCCCATTGAATTGTTTTGTAGACACTATTTTTGTTTTCTCTGGCCTGGAAAATAAATCTGAATATGTTTGGACATGATGAAAAACCTCGGACCTCGGACCTCTTCATGAGGTATGATTTATTTATACACTGTATGAAACAGAGTATACTATGCACTGAACAGAGGGCTCATAAGCAAAAGAGAAATCACAACAGAAACAAAAATTAAAGTATATAAATCAATTTATGGCTGCGAAACATAGGTACTAACAAACAAAGACAAGAGTAAAATTAGAGCAGCCGAGATGAAATACTTAAGAAGGGTGAAAGGAGTAACAAAGAAAGATAGAATCAAAAATGTGCAAATAAGAGAAGAACTAAAGATAGAATCCATAGAAGAGTTCATAGAACAAAGACAACTTAGGTGGCTACAAAGGTTGGACAGCTCAATACCAGTCAAAAAAATATGGGAAAGCAAAATGCCAGGCAAAAGAAGGAGAGCTAGACCAAACGTAACGTGGGACAACATAATTGGAAAAATCCTAAAGGAAAAAGGGAAAACGTGGGGAGAGGCAAAGAATATAGCGAAGAATAGAAAAGAATGGAAGAATTTTATTAGAAATAAATTGTAGATTATGAAAACATAAACTACACCCTTACACCCTATGGGTAAAAAAGGGAATGGATTATATATATATATATATATATCAAAACACGATTAGTAGCCACATGACCGAAGTGTATTTACCTTTTCTCAGTGTTTGGTTATCATAATGGAACAGTAGAAAAAAATTATATTAGTGCAAATCCAATGTTTTACTAAGCATTTACAAATTAATAGTTTTTATGTGCTGCAATTACAAATTAGAAGCATGTATAATTTTATTTGAGTACAAATTAAATGCTCAAAAAATGTTAATATTTTTTCTAAATTATCGTATTTATAAAAAAGTGCAATGGCCATAAAATATATTTTTTGCCATAAAAAATTATAATTGCTAAAAAATAATTTGTTTGCTATAAAACTTTAACAACAGTATAGGTACATAATTAATAAATACTATAAAAATATTGAAATTTGTTTTAAAAAATAGAAAAACCCGTGAATATTTTTATTTTTGCTATAAAAAAATTTAGGTCAGGTCAGGTTAGGTTCGAACAGGTTAGCTTAGGTTAGGCCAGGTTAGCTTAGCTTAGGAAAGGTCAGGTCAGGTTTTCAAGTATTTTGATAACACTATTCTTAAAGGAGCTAAAGACGAATCTTCTGTTGTTCCTGAACTACAAACTGCACTTCCAAAACTATGGAAAGATCGATAACAATCACTTGTTTCTATCACAAGGACCGGAAATTCGTGCCAATTTAGTTCTGTAATCTGTAATCTATTGCATCTGCATGTATATGTTCAGACAGTAATGCATTTTGTAAAACTTTTTTGACGACATAAAAATTTTTCATTATCGTAACAAATCTCATAGCCTACAATAAATGGCTTAACATCATCTTCATGTACACCTACGTTTTCCAAAATCTTCTTTTCCAATTCGCCAAACGAACTGTTCGTTTGGCCAAACTTTCTCTCAGTGGGAGAATTTTTGTGGACAATTTAAATCCTTTTTCAACCAGAAGCTTCAATATTTTCTTGGATTTAATCCTGGTATCGTTTTCAAACAGTTTTTAATTTCACTTTTAAAAACTTAACTTATGTATAGATAAGTTTGAAAAGCTTATTGTGATTATGTTGAAGATTAGATCGGTATAAATATAAAGTAACCACTGTTTTCACAGTTGAACACTAAACGAATACCTGAATCACACAGGTCCTTATTGTTATGTATTGCAAAGATTGTACTTTTTATGAAGTTCGTTTATTTTTTTTATAGCAAATTAAACTATTTATTATAAAACATACCTACATAAAATTTTATATTAAACATTTTATAATTGTATAGCAAACCTAGTAAAATGTTTATAGCAAAAATATTTTTTTTTTTACTGCAAAACATAATTTATTTATAACAGTTCATTTCAAGCCATTTTACTTTGAGTTACCTTGTACTATTCTGGCAAAAATTTAATAAAATAGACATCCATCGTTTTGAAAGTTACATAAAAAAGAAAGTTAATTGTGTTGTTTGGTTATAATACTTGTATCAAAAAACAGTTGTTGAATTGACTAATAAGTATTTGTGGTTTGACAGAGATATCTGAAGAGGCTCGCTTTATAAGTTAAATTTAATTAATTATTTAATTACATTTAATAACAAACTTATATTAATTTCTATCTGGATATCGCAACGTACAAGAGGATCCGATTAACAACAAAAAGATTAATATTTATTTTATTTAAATTTATGTAAACAAGTAAATTAGAAACAATACGACAACAAATATGATTGTCAGCATATGTAACAGATGTACCCACGGCGTTAATCTGACAAGCGGTAAGCTGTTTATGAACATGTTTGGCGTGATAAGTAGCTTACGTTTAAATTGGAAATTCAGCTTATGCAGCATCTTGCTGCAAAAATATTCAGTCTAGTTACCACAACACACACATACAAAGCATTTTTATTGTATTTTTAACATGGTAAAAGCGACAACCTCTATAATGATTTTTACTTAAATACATAGGCCCCTGCATAATGATTATCAAATAAAGAGGTTTGCAACAAAATGAGAACAGAGAAGACTATAATTGACACAATTGAACACAAACGACTCATGGACATATGAGGAGTATGCCAGAGGAAAGATGGTCTAAGAAAATTTAATAAAAAATATAACTATAGAAAAAAATTGTATAAGCACAAAACATCTACCATATAACATTCTCCTACATTTATCCAAATTCGAGAAATAAAATAAAAACCTAATTTAACCGCTCCTCTTTAGGGATAGGGTGTAACTTCGAAAAGAGACGTCTAAGGAAAAAAAAACCTTCCTTAATTTTCGTTAAGAAATTACCTCCAAAAGTTTTTCGCAATATTTAAGAAACACCCTATATAATCAGATATAAAGGACTAGGTCGACACATTGTAGACAATGTTTGTAACTGAACGAACGCGGTGAGTCGTTAGAAAAGATGAGGGTTAGTTTTAATTTAATTTAGCAAAATGTAAAATGTAGTCTTCACCGTCACACAAGCTATTAGAACATGCTCACTACGCAGTTCTGAACACTGGACTTTGACATAACGTTATATTAGTCGGTCACTGTCATATTTGACATTGCTCCCCCTAAATTTAGTTGAATAGGCATATTCTGTAATAATCACGTTAATCTGATGAACGCTCTATGTATGCTGCTGTCTGAGCAGAACCTTTAAAGTAAAATATAACAAACTTAGACGCGAAGCTTTCATCAACTATATCGATGAAATTGCAGAAGGGAATCAGTTCGGTTTTGAGCTGAAATCTTTAAATAGGTATTGAAATTGACACTGCAATCTTTATGAATCCTTATTGAAATATACTTTTACAAGTCAATGGAAAATAGTATACACCTAAATTTTAGTAAGTTATAGTAAGCATAAATAATTTAACTTATTTTAAAGAACGCTGCCGCTGTTAGGATATTTTATGTGCTCTTAATTATGCAGCAAATTTATTTACTAATAGTATTGTTCAAATTACATTCTGCTATAAAAACTTTGATTTGTTTTGGTAACGTTGCCACATATGAACATAGTTTCTGTTGACATAAATAAGCATGTGCAATATTAAATCATTTTTCCTTTACTTTATTTTATTTATACATCCTAAATGTGTATGGATTTTCTTCAGAAATATAAAATAAGTTCCAAATATTCGTGTTTGAATACTCTTGATATTCTATTTTTATGGATGCTGCAGAGAAACGCGATAAAAGTGGTTGACAGTTTTTATTATTGGCATTTGTTGTCATTTCCAAGGCTTACTCTTTAAAAATGTTGCAATTACTCTTGGAAAAATTCTTAATAACTCGAAAATTATTGCAGATAGGTCAGGAAACGCTAATACAGATTGATACAGAATTTAATTTTGCATTAGAAAATGAAAAACCATTTAGGCATAATATTTGAAAAAAAAACGAGTTTTAGTGGTCTGAAATTGTATTAAAAGAAAATTCAATTTTGGACACCCTGTAAGTAACGCATCGATTGCGAAAATTCCAGGATGTATTCCAAGGTTTCTACTAGGCATGGTCAAAATTTAAGCGTTTTTTCTTCAAAAATGGCGGCGGTAGATAATATTAAGCATCGCGATAAAAATCAAAAATTTTCAAAAAAAGTCCAAACATCTAAAAAACGACTGCACTTAGGTATAGGAAATGCTATCAAAAGTCCCTCTAAATAACGTGTTAAATCCAAAAATGCAATAAAAAATCGATTATTGTATTCGAAATAAGAAAGTAGACGTCAACTTTCGGTAATTCCGGAAGTGTCGCTATCTTGAAAATATTTTCATTAAACAGATCATATGCCATTATGGTCATAACCAGAATTTCAGATCAATACCCTTTTTCATTCTTCATATATTTTTAATGCCCGATCCCAATCAATCATGTGAGTAACCAGTTTGATCTTAAACATGTGAGAATGACACTTTTGTAAACGTTAAATTGTTTATCGTTTGTTTATTATACAATAATAACCGCAAAACATTTTTTTCGTTTATGTTGTGTGTTTGCTCTTACATCTTTAGCCGCAAAATCATAAATTTATACTAGAACTACAACAAATGCATTGTTCTTAAACTTACCTACTCTCTGTAATAATAATTTGATTAGGATGCTACTGATTTTTTTTTAACTTTTAATTTATTTATGAAAAGACAGTGTATAATCTAACAATCTAATGTAACAATTAATTTTAAAGCACAATATCAATTAACTGTAATGTACTAGCAATGTTTATTCACGTTTAAAATCCTGCTAAAATCGGTAACAAACAAAAAACCTTTAAATAGAGCGTAGGTTTGTTTAAAATAGGACATACAGGGATGCGCAAAAGTATGGAAACAGACAAATATCTAGAACATCATTGCAGATAGAACAATGCAATTTTGTACCTGAGCGTTATGATGATTTTTGGATTCGATGAAAATATTAAGGTTGCAATACGACCTCCGGTTCAACCGGACACGGACTCAAACTTTGAAATTTTAAATGGAACACCCTGTATATTTTTACATTTTTGGATTCCTCTTAATATTTACTTTAAAAAATGTATAAGGTTATGTGGGTCTAAAGTCAACCGTTTTCGTATAATTTACATTTTTGTGAAAATTTTGAGCGATACAGCACTTTCAATTTTTTTCAACTATTAAGTTATTTAAAAAGGCAGTGTTAAATAATCTATTGTCAATATAATTTTCAAACAAAATTCTACTGCCTTTTTAAATAACTTAAATGTTCGAAAAAATTGAAAGTGCAATATCGCTCAAAATGTTCACAAAAATGTAAATTTTACGAAAACGGTTGACTTTAGACCCACATAAACTTATACATTTTTTAAAGTAAATATTAAGAGGAATCCAAAAATGTAAAAATATACAGGGTGTTCCATTTAAAATTTCAAAGTTTGAGTCCGTTTCCGGTTGAACCGGAAATCGTATTGCAACCTTAATATTTTCATCGAATCCAAAAAGTACCATAACGCTCAGGTACAAAATTTCATTGTTCTATCTGCAATGGTGTTCTAGATATTTGTCTGTTTCCATACTTTTGCGCATCCCTGTATAAAATTTAACGATATAAACTTGTTATTAAGAAATCGTGCATCCACAATATAAAACAATGATAAAAAGGCACTAAATTGGGTTCCGATTATCTGTGGGTGTAGTATTTTTAGCGATAGTAATAAAACTTAATGACAGATATTCGCCATCTATTATTTTCTTCTTATGACTCCTATACGGCCCCTGCAATACACAGTAAGAGTTTATTACTGGTACTGTTATTGCGGTAGTTTATGCTAATCCTGGCAGAAATTGATGAGATTATACGATAGTTACAGTTATTGCATCACGCAACGTAATTTTCCTTATTAAAACCGAGGCATTTAGTTATGGGGTGTGTTTAAAATCTAGATATACAAACTTTAAAATATGTAAGTGATAAGAAAGTTTCCACTTCTCTTATCGGCTAATCCTGATTCACAAACAACTAAACTTGTTGCTTCCGATCTACTCAATAATTTACATAATGCGAGTATAGTTTCCGGATTTCTTGGTTTCTCTCTTTGCAAATTGGATAACCCTAATTTTATATACAACTTTTAGGAGAGAAAATCGTATTTCCAGTACCCCACAAACAACTCTCAAAGGAAAATTTGCATCGCACGCGCTTGTATCTTAGGATAACGAGTACATTATTCTCCTTGACGGTGTACGATACTTTATATGTAATAAATTAAGTTGGTAATTTGATATACGACAATATACAGGGTGATTGATTTGGACAGGGCATTAAATATATATGGAGTATGAAAAAGGGTATTAATCTGAAATTTTGGTTATGACCATAATGGCATATGATCTGTTAAATGAAAATGTTTTCAAGATGGCGAAACTTCCAATCAGCTGTTGACAATCCTTGTTGTCTCCGGCTCGCGATATGACATACCACGTTTTCTCCGAAATGCCAATATTTGTTTGTGGAATTACTCTGGAAAAAACTGGTATTCTTCTAAACTGTGTAAACTATGATTTAGTACAGCAAAATATCTATCAGATGGCATCGATATCTCCAAATCGATAAAAAATGACATTCCTTGTTTTCACCTAACACTTTCATATAGTAACATAAGTGATTTAAACCTAATTCTAACATTTATTCTGTATTTATCAATTTGCCGCTTTTAAATAGAGAATTCGTTACACAGTTTCATCTTGTAACGAAACACAAACAAACTCAAATATACCGACCGCTGAAACATCCTGTATAATTAAAGCAAACAAACTTGAAATACTCCATGATAATTAAGCAGAAGGGAAGATACGGAATTACTTGGTAAAAGCATTTATTACGGTTATTAAGCAGTTTATATAATATTATAACATAACATATTGAAACCAAGTTTGATGTTAGTGCTGGAAGTAAGTATACGAGAACCACATTAACTCAAAGTTCCCCGAATGAAGCAGAGGGCACACAATACTCCGTACAAGTTTAATTAAGTTCAACGCGCTTTACTAATACTGTGAGCGCACACACTGCCAGTAATCCAGAACCAATTTTGTTGGCATGTGCTGTCCAGATTATTGGGATTTGTATATTAATGGTAACAACCAGTGTTAAGTTATCGCAACCAAATTACAATTAATTTTCGAATTGCTGTTAATTCGTTGAATGGGTTAGTTAGTGTACATTCAGGACAATAGAATAATACGTATGCAGTTGAAGATAAGTTGTGGGATCTTTAGTCTATTAGATGGGTTCAAAATAAAAAAATCTGCTACTTACGTTCGTTTTTTGATATTAAAAAAACAATACTGATCATATTAATTTGTAATAGCTTAAAAAGTTTTATTTAAAAAAGAAGTCATGGTTGTAAATTTGCCTGGGCATGTTAAGCTAACATAATTAAAGCCGTTTTTGTAAGTTTTAGCAAAAGACGCCAAAGAGTCGGTACCGTTTTTGCAATATATACCGCATATATAAAGATAACATTATCACCGTAAGACAACACCCCGTATTAGATACAATAACTAGAAAATTATTAAAGTCATGGTTCTAAAATAACCTGGGCATATTAAGCTAACATATTCGAAGCCGTTTTTGTCAATTTTAGCAACAGACGCCCAAGCGTCGGTACCTCTTTTGCAAAATATACCGCATAAATGGATGATAACATTAATACCGTAAGACAGGTGTTCTATACCAGTGGTCCGTAGACCCCCAAGGGGGACGTGAAGCTTCTACAAGGGGTATGGGCCAAATAAAATGCCCGAAAAATTTATAGGAGGAAATCAAGAATCAACAATATTCGCACAAATTAGTTTTTACACTGCAGGTTCTATGCGTAAATGAAGTTCTTTTGAAATTGACTAATTGACGAGAGGTAGCGCTTCGCAGTGTAGCCAAGGGGTGGAAACTGGTTTAGAACCGCTGCACTAGAGGTTAAGCCCATAAATAGTCATCTTAATTTTATTATGTTTGGAGAAAACAGTTTAAATCTAGGTGATCTATTCAAAGTCATAAACTGTGTCACTGGATCAGTACAACAAAAGCACATAAAGTTTAGGAATCGGAGGCAACAGTGTTGCGTTATAACGCCATAACAAATATATTACCCTCTCCTGTCCGAACCCGGCCTTTTGAAGCTGATTCCGTAACAGTTTACAGCTTCTTCACTGTGCAGGTGTACATTGTGACAATATAAACAATAGCTGTTGATTTTGCTAAGAAAGCAAACAACATTGGGTTTATTAGTAAAAAGACAAAGCAATAATATCTTTAAACTAATATTTGCGTGTAGAAGTATTTTCTAGCAAGATTAAATTATGAAATAAAACGAGTGCCTTTAATTATGCAAAAATGCGGTGTAAACAATTCACTGCCCACCAATTTTCATTTATTATATTTATTCTAAAGTTAAAGGATTTTTTTGCACTACGTTTGCACTTAAAATTATTATTGTTATTATTAGTACATTTTAAATAAACAAGATTACACGTACAATTACATTCATGAAAAGCCTTATCGGTTATTAATAAGCTTACTCTCTACAATAACAATAAGAAACATAATTTTAGTTATATTGGTGCTTTTAATCTTAAAAGTTGATTGTGAAAACATTTTACAATAATAGAAGCTTAGTGATAAGTCGTCAGTGAACACAATATTCAGAATAAAGAAAAAGTTGTCTATTTTTCTTTATTGTCTCGAGTTTTTATTCTGAAAGCATAAGCAATAAGTCGGTGACAACTAAAATACTTATATTTCGTATTCGAATAAGAATGTCATATCAGCTGGATCCTTTGATTCATTCGATATTGGATTTTTATAAATAATTGCCTGTCACATTTTGTTATTTAAACGCAAGTTTTCATCCAAAGATAAATTATTTTTTAGGTTTTCTTGACATGTGTATTAGAATCTTCTTGTAAGACACAAAAATATTGTGTCAGCATGATATTTTTGTAACAAGGTAATACAACACAATGTTATTTTTTAATTTTGTTTGTTGATTCGAATGTCTTTTAGTGTATCAGTAATCTTTTATCACAGAAGTTGAAATTCTTAATCTTGATTGTATAAAAATATTAAACCCAACTTTAAGAAGGCCATAGAAATGGTTGGAGTATTGCTAAATATCTACCACTTAAATTTCATGTAACTATTCATTACAAAAATGAAAGAAATGTTGTAATAATGAAATTAAAAAAAATAAGGGAATAAAGTAAAATATTCTATTTGTTAATAAAATACTTGTATTTCGTGAACAATCAGTATTTTACACACCCACTGATCATGATCTCCATTTCATTTATATTAAAATTCAACTTACCTGTGTTAATTAAAAACTTATGTTTGTAACTAACACTTTTAATACTTGTTCCATTGTATTTATACATAAAAAATTTCAATATCTTGAGCAGTTAAAAAATTATTCGCGAATATGTGTTTGGAAAACACCTAAATAGTATAAAAATTTGATTTGTCGAGTTAATTGTTCGAGTTTCTTAAAGACAAAACATTGGATAATTTTCTGAATCGTTATTTTGTTATGAATGAGCATAATAAACATATCCTGAAAATTTCAAGGCAATATCATAAGCAGTTAAAAGATTATTCGCGAATATGTGTTTTGAAACGACCTAAATAGTAACAAAATTTGCTTTGTCGAGTTAATTGTTCAGGTTTCTTAAAGGCAAAAGATTGGATAATTTCTTGAACCGTTATTTTGTTATGTATGAGTATAATAAACATGTCCTGAAAACTGCAAGTCAATATCTTAAGCAGTTGAAAAGTTATTCGCGAATTTGTTTCGAAACGATATTAATAATAAAGAAATTTTGCTTTGTTGAGTCAATTTTTGAAATTTCTTACAAACATAATATTGGATAATTTCCCGAACCGTTTGTTTGTTATGAGTAAGCATGTCCTGAAAATTGCAAGTCAATATCTTAAGCAGTTAAAAAATTATTTGCGAATATGTGTTTGGAAAATACCTAAATAATAAAAGAAATTGCTTTGTCGAGTTAATTGTTCAAGTTTCTTAAAGACAAAACATTGGATCATTTTCTAAACCGTTATTTTGTTATGAATGAGCATAATAAACATGTCCTGAAATTGGCGAGTAATCGTTTAGGACTAGTCTAGAGATCTTGGGCCGATCTTTGCTTTGAGTTGAGGTCGGGGGTAACGTCAATAGGGATGGTTAAAAATACACCAAGGCATAAACTTAAACCTTTACATCTTTGATTACAGGCAATTTTTCATTAAAACCCTTGCCAAATTGAGTTAACTTTGGTCATGAAATAATTTAGGTAAAATGTAATTATTATTTAGCAGTGAACGGTGTAGAAATTTAGTTATTGTGGGTTCACAAAATTTCATTATATTAATCATATCCGATCCCAAGTCCATCAACCCTTTTAGTTAGTGGCTAAATCTAAGGTTATATCCAGGTTGAAAGATTTAAATCCGAATCTTGCTAAGGTTTGGTTGAGATTTTCAAAGATGATACGGGTACAAATATGACGATTTTTAAATATTCAAAAGATCTTTGTGAATAAACTTGTAAATTAATAACTTCTTAAAAAAAAAATCTTAAGGCAAATAAAACTTTTTATTTTGTAATTTTTTTATAAGTTTAAGACATGACAACACGACAACACCTGTCAATTATACTTAAAATGAACATAAACAAACCATGGCAACCACTAAAATGAATCGTTTTATTATAGGATATTTAATGGTAGACGTTTACTCATTTAATTTTTACTCAAAAACTGTAGGTTTTTAGGAAAAGTTACTGAATAAAAAATGTTTTTTAATAAATTTTTTAAGAAAAATTTTTAAATTGCAAAATTTCCACCCTACAAAAAGTTCTGATAAAAAAACTAACAGGGGTCGCACTTTTCAGCTCCTTGTAAAGATGGAAGATAAATACTAATGATTATATCACTATGAGAAACATTTCAATAAGTACAAAACATCTACCAAATATCTTTCTCCTACATACATCCAAATTTGATAAATAAAATAAAAACCTAACCTAACCTGACCTCATTAGATGGGTGTAACTCCGAAAGGAAACGTCTCAGGAAAACAAAAGTTTTTCCCTAATTTTTGTTAAGGAATTACATCAGTAATTTTTCGCTATATTTAAGAGACACCCTGTGTATTTAGGAAATAAAATTTGGTCACGATTAGAAATATTATCATTTGTTTAGAGACATTAAAACAAATGACAGTATTTCTTTTGTAGGTTCCTATAAGTAATAATTAAAAAGTTTTTTATGTTCATTTCTAGTTGTTTCAACTGCGCATGGGTTACACGACACGACATGTAATATAATAATTTTGACCAGCTGTTACGGTAGCTTGTTATTCTATTTCTTAGGTAGGATTTCATTAAAGCCCGAGCCAGTCCCTTTAAATCCATAGAGCTCTAGCTTTTGTAACGGGATTGTATGCAGACATAAATCGAAAGTCGCTCACATTCCCGCAGAGAATAGACACACAGCTATTTTTAGCTTAGTTAGGTATTCCACACACTTTTTTTTTTAAACATTATGCTAAATAAACTAAACGCTTTGTATTAGTACAAGTATACATATATGCTGATTGGCCACGTAGTTATGTAATTAAAGTAATTTACAAGGAAACTATTACTTCTTAAGTGTATTGCTGTAACACTATTTAAACCTGTTAAACCTGAGAAACTTGGTATTGTTTTTGTAAAAGACACTGGAAAACAAAACTTAAATAATTTTAACGTAAAATCGAAATAAAAAGAGTTAAGTGTCGAAGTTGCTTTTTGCCTAACCAAAAGTTTTACCACAAAATTTCATTACTTTGTCGTAAACACGGTGTTAACACTGTGGATAAACTACGAGTATGTAAACAACCTTATACAGAGGTTTAACTTGGTTCGACTAATAGACGTCAGAATAGGAGTGCCATTTGACTTTGCCATTTGATAATTCGTGTGTGATTAATCAGTGTACCAATCTTCAGTTGGATTCAACAAATTTATGAAAATAGGTATAACATACAAACAGCAGAAATGCGATTTGCAAGAAGAGTAAAGAGAAGAACCTATACCGTTTGAGACCAGGTAAGAAACGAAGATATTAGGAAAGAACTAGAAATTTACGATCTGGGAGGAAAAATACAAGAAAATGGAGAGATGCAAAGAACATATTAACAGACTGGAGCATCAGAAATTGCCAAATATAATAAGAAAGTATAGACCAAGAAGAAGCAGAAATATAGAAAGACCCATGAAAAGTTGGGTACAACAAAAATAACAAATATATCTTGAAGTACGTTTTACACAGTAAAAAAGCTGTTTTTCTACTCATGTATATGAAAGTTGTCATTTTCTCACTACCTACTCTACATGGATGTTTTAATTTCGTCTCTATGGCGAAAATTAATTTTCGCCACTAGTGGCGAAAATAATGTGAATGTCAATGCCAATATCAAATTGTAAAATTTACGATTTTTTAAAGCTAAACTCATAATTAATTAAAATTGCGTTAATATTCTTGTCAAATAATTTTATTTTAATGTAGCATTTTATAGTATAAAAGCCTAAGAATGGTACAAAAATTAATATTAAATATATTTCGTTTGCAGATTATAATTTTATTTATGTCTATGTCAGTGTGGTGGTGTCGCTATGGAAATGAAATGATTAATTATATACATACATAATAATTGTCATTCGGTTCGTTTACATTAACGTTCGTTCTATAATATGATTTTAATTTTGTAGAAAAAATTACATTTACGACTCGAGATGAAATCAGTTTTCTTCGTCGCTTTGCGGCTCGTGAACAAATCTCACCTCACGAAAAAAACTGGACTTTCATCGCTTGTTGTAAAATATACTATTTCAATGTCATGTTTTTATTTTGTTATTGATTGCACTTAAAACTTTATACCAAACTAATAGTAAAATTATAAAGGACAATTTTGTAATGTTTTGATACACAAAAATTTCTTAGGAAACAAGTAAACAGCCTGATAATGTGTTAACAAGTTATTTAAATACTAGCTATTTTGCCCTCCTTCCTCCTAAGTATGAGGCTGTGGCGTATTGCAACCACCGCTTGACTGGATCTGCCTCAAATACTGGGAAAATACAGTAAAACACCCTGTATATTTCACCATTTTTCGCACTTCAAAATAAAAAAAAAACACATTTACAATTGATAACGACATAATTTAGCAAGGTGAGTGACTAGCACACCTATTTTCAAGCATCTGTCATAAAATTTCGCAGTATGTACCTATTTTTGGCCTAAATCGTTTTATGGTTAATGTAAACGACGGGTAAACGTCAATTTTACTTTATCTAAAAGTGATGAGATAATTTTAAAAACACGAAGTAGGTGACATCGACAATAAATTGTCTAGCTTTGAAATTGTTTAACCCACTAGTACAATGCAGCTACAGTACTAAACAAAAACTTGAGAAATAAGTCCAAGACCGCCTTTGTGAACTCAGAAATCTTGCTTGTTTGAGGTTTTGAAATAAATTCAACAATGGTACCTGTACAAACTTCAGGGGTTTATTGATCATGACAAACAATTTTTATATAAAATTCTATTTACTTGCCTTATCGCCAAGGGAGATGACCTGCTGTAAACATTAGAGGAAATAAAATGAATGAAAATGTTTCAGAACGTTTTCAAATTCTTCAAAGCGGAATAAAAGGCGCCGGTAACTTTTTCCAAGTAAACAATAGATTCAATCTACTTATGGCAAGCGAAGTATATTTTATGTATATTTCAGTTTGTGGATCCTCCACAACCTGTGAAAGTTTAAGTTAGAGTAAACTCAGCTTGACAAAGTGACACGAAACGGCAATTTTTAGTCTCGCGAAGACTGATTTCTGTAAATTTTTAATTAAATTAAGAGGGTTGGAGTTTAGTGTCTAGAAACCGATTTAAAATATACAGTGTGTCCCATAAATAAGTACTGTCCCGACTATCTCAACTGTTTTTAAATTGAACCATACAAACCCTATCATGTGATTTTTTTAAATAATTTACGTCTGATGGGCAGCCAATAACACTTTGGTTACCAACACTTTATGACGATATTTGTGATATAAATTCATATACAGGGTGACCCAGATAACATTTTCAGTGTGGATCTCGCTTATTACAAGAGATACAGGCTTGCTTAAATTAGATGAATTATTCTTTAGTATGAGAGGAGCTATAATCTATTTTATAGAACTCTTTTGTAATTCAATATTCTTTGTAGCAAATTTGTTATCATATAATTTTGGGCAGATTTACAACTAATGAAAATTTTGACATGTTGAGATGCTACATTTTTTTGCCATAGAAACTGTGTAAAAACGGATGGTTTTTATTCTTGGGTTTTTCGATTTTTGGTTGGTTTCTCAACGGAACCATATTCATTTATATTTATTTTCATCTTTCTGTAATTACTCGCAATATATGGCCTTCTCTCGGGATGCGTATTTATTTACAAAACGAACATCCTATGCGAACTGTTCATTATGTCCCGGGAAATATTAACTTTAGACATAGGACATACTAAATATTTTTTATTAGCAAATGATGTATCTACAAGAAAACGTGAAAATAGTTATACAGGGTAGAGGGTGTTCCATTTGAAATAGTAGAGTTGCATATTGATTCTCGAAAACTAAATACCCTGTGCATTTAATAATAATTGTAGGTTATATAGCTAATAAATTCCAACAACTTTTATGCAAAAAAACTTTTTTGTAACTACCATAATAACGGAGATAACAAATAATTTGTTTTAAAATTAGCTTAATTTTTGACCCTCGCGTCCACCAGAATAATAACTCTAGAAATATTAACTTAAGACACAAACATTTTTTAAAGGCAATGAATTTATCTACAAGAAAACGTAAAAATATGCAGGGTTTTCTATTTGAAATTGTAAAGTTACATATTGATTCTCAAAAACTAAATACTCTGTGCATTTAAAAATAATTGTACGTTATACAGTGAGCTCGCGTTATAAGCAACTAACGGCGGCCAATTCCGATCTAAAAGTTGCTTATAACGTGAAAGTTGCTTATATGATAGAAATAGAAACGATTCGATTTTTAACATAAATAAATCTTGTTTTTAGTAGTAAAACTAAAAATAAAAGTTTACACCATAACAAAGCGATCGTTGTCGCGTTGCTATGGTGATCTGTACGTACCTATGTCAAACGAAATACGCGCGTGCCACGTACCTTGTCGTGATCTATGTACTTATACATCTCTCAAATAAAAAAATATGATGTGATTTCATGGCAAGTATACAGAGCGGATGAAACGGCCTTATTTTACAAGTGTTTACCGGACAAAACTCTTGTTAATACACGTAAAAAAAATATTCCCGGAAGAAAAATATCTAAGCAACGAGTTAGGTAACTATTATACCGTGTGCTAATTCCACCGACAATCATAAATTGAACTTATGGTCTTTGGTAAATTATATAAAGCCAAAAAATTTTAGTAATTTAACCTACGAGTTTATTATATTATTATACAGCGTCATTCAAAAAGTCTGCAACAAATTGAAAATTTTTTTATTATCGATTTCTCAGAAAATTGTATTCTTGATAAAAGTTGGTGCATGGTCTAAAACTAATTTTAAAATAAAAAAAAGTTCAATAAAAAATCATAGGACGCTAGATTTTAGCGACTTTTTGAAATATTCGCAAGAATAAAGTGCTCTTATTTTAAGAGAAACAAAAAACTATTTTAAAAAAATATTTAGAATCTAAAAATAAGGCTAAATTTAAATTTAGATCGTCACATTCTAATTTTTATTTTTTAAGAAACTTAAACATTAAAAAAGTGCAACAAATAGAACCATTTTTTATTATCAATTTGTCAGAAAATTTTATTTTTGTTAAAGTTGGTACATAAATAGTCTACAACTAATTTTAAGATGAAAAAAAGTTGAATAAAAAGTCAGGATATTTTCCATTTGTTGCAGACTTTAAATGTTAACTTCTTAAAAAATAAAAATTAGAATTTAACCCTCAGAATTTAAACCTAGTTCGGTTTTAAGATTCTTAACCCTTTCAGCCCTGACTACTTTTTCATTAGAAATGCCCGTATGCCGGGCTATTTTAGACGTTTGCGGAATCGTACGGCCTTCGTCATTGTACCAAATTGTCTTCGGCAAAATACGTTCCTCGGTCTCACTACTCGAATATTATACGTAATTATCAACACTGTTAGAAATAAAAACACATATTCAATTTTATCTGTTTATTTTCAAAAAATTGTAATCAAAAATGTTTGTTAGTAATTACGTTTACAATGATAAATTTCGAAACAGGAAATTATCAAATTGTCTTCGGAAAACTACGTTCCGCGGTCTCACTATTCGAATATTATACGTAATGATCAACACTGTTAGAAATCAAAATGCATATTCAATTTTTTTTGTTTATTTTCAAAAAATTATAATTAAATATGTTTGTTAGTAATTACGTTTACAATGATAAATTTCGAAATAGGAATTATGCAAAGAGGAGCATTGCAATCCTTGCAATAATACGACGTTTCTTTTCTTTTATCATGCCTACTACAAACAACGCATCTCCTAACTTTTTGTTTACTTCCTTCTTCCGTTGGAATTTTACTAAACTGTTAAATAAAATATAATAATTACCTTTGCATTTTCAAATAAAATCAACTATAAGCACAATAAACACGTTAAAACTGAGACTGACTAATGCACTGATATGCACGCGAGTTTAAACGATTTTACACGAATCTATAGAGCCTAATAAACGTATTTTAACCTATCAAACGGACGCGTACGGTGTTCGTCGTCTAAATATAATAAGTTCGAAAAAACACGGCCTTCGGCAGTTGGTCCCAAAATTTTATTGCGGAAATATACGGTCTTCGGGCTGAAAGGGTTAATAACTTTTTTAGATAAAAATAAAATTTTCCATTAGTTGCAGACTTTTGAATGTTAAAATTTCTTAAAAAATAAAAATTGAAATTTGACCGTCAAAATTTAAATCTAGCCCTATTTTGGGATTTTTAAAAACTCTGTCCATAATTTTTTTTGTATCTCTTAAAACATTTCAAAGATCACTAATATCTAGTGTCATATGATTTTTTATTGAACTTTTTTCATCTTAAAATTAGTTTTAGACCATGCACCAACTTTTATCAAGAATAAAATTTTCTGAGAAAAAAATAATAAAAACCTTTTCCATTCGTTGTAGACTTTTTGAATGACGCTGTATATTAATAATCTCCTAAAAATAAAATGATTGTTAAAAAATCTATTGTTAATCTAGATTTCAGAAGATATTTTACTGCCCTTTTAAATAACCTGAATGTTAAAAAAGAAACTGAAGTGCTATATCACTCAAAATTTTCGTAAAAATGTAAATATTTTGAAAACTGTTGACTTTAGACCCATATAACCTTTTACATTTATTAAAGTAAATTTTAAGACAAATTCAAAAATGTAAAAATATACAGATGTTCTATTCAAAATTTCAAAGTTTGAGTCCGTTTCCGGTTGAACCGGAAGTCGCATTGCAACCTTAATATTTCCATCGAATCCGAAAAATACCATAACGCTCAGATACAAAATTTCATTGTTATATCTGCAATAGTATTTTAGATATTTGTATTTTTAACTGTCACACTGACAGTTGCTTATATCGTGTACTTTGATACGATAGTTGCTTATATCGAGTGTTGCTTATATCGTGGGTTGCTTATAACGCGAGCTCACTGTATAGCTAATAAATTCCAAAAACTTTTGTGAAAAAAACTTATTTGTTACTCCCCTAATAACAAAGATAATAAATAATTTGTCTTAAAATAAGCTTAATTTTTTAACCCGGCGCATTCACCAGAATTTCAACTCTGAGGACAGAATAACTTATATTTACGGGTTTGACAATAGCAACATGTTATTGCACAACGACGTATATTTACGGGTTTGACAGTGAAAGAGGGTTAATTGGACATCTACGTGGAAATCTAAAGCATAGATAAGCAACTTTTATTAACAAGCTTGACAAAGTGATTTTATAAAAAAGCCATTAAAACAAAATCTTCTGAAACACTTCATTCATCGCGACTTAGCTTTAGTGAAGACCTAACTAATTGTGGTTCTGGGATAGAATAAAACAGTTGATGAGAAAATCAATAATACTAAAAAACAGCATTTGCTGCTGTAGTTGTAGCTTTAAGCTTTTTCTTTCAGGTCCCTAGTGTCTACGCGATACGTATTTTGTTGTCTAACTAGTAGCTAATGCCGTACAAATTACCTTTAATTACTCTTGAATTTCTTTTTAAGACTTCTTTCTCTATTTGGGTTTCTAGAAACATTTACTTTTTCATTTTAGTGTTTCTGTGAATACTTATAATTTTAAACTAAAAGAGGTATACAGCTAAGACAAAACAATGAATTGTTTTTTGTTATCTTAAAATATTCTTGTTTGTTGTTTGAAATTAGTCCGTTTTCGTGTCGAATTTTTAATTACTTTAATTTGGCGTTAAAAGAAATTAGCTCCGCTTTATTGTACTTTTATATTAGCAGTTGTAAATGGTATTAGTAATTGTTAAATAAAGTATTAATTTAGCAAATTTAAAAACAATGTGTATTCTAAATTCTAAGCACATAAATAATTGTATTTTCGATCAATAATTTATATTTTATTGTAAGTTTTCTTAAACCGCATATTTTGTAAACTTTTTAAAGCAGCAGAGAGGAAGTAATTGCTTCGATGCCCAAGTGATAAAAGTTCTAAAACACATAACATTATCGGTAAATTCCACGCAATTTAACTTTCTACTGTTTTTGATAAAGGTCTTTCTTTGTTGAATATGTTTTTTTTTCGAATTTTAATACCGAAATTGGATAACGCTAGTATTATAACACATTGATTTATTCCATTTTATAATATTAATGTTTAAGCATGCATTTAATATTTAAAAGTACAGATTATTAATATCAATTCTACAAAAAATTAGGGCCATAACAAAATATTTGATTTTTTTTACATAAAATATGTCAAGGGTATAATCTTGGAATTTTTTTTAAAACTGTTAACAGCTATAAAACATATTTTTAATCGATTTCTTTCAAAGGCAAATAATCTAATATTTATTAAACAATTATTATAAACAATGCCATTTGTAGACCAAGTATTGTTACATCCTGAAATTCATTCTAGTTTATACTACTGATGGTTGACCTAAAATTCAAAGTCCCTAGAGGTATTTCGAATACATTTGTGTATTGTTCAATGGAAATGAATATTTAATAACCACTCTAAAGTCGCGCCATTCACAAAAATACAATTTTAAATTCAGATATCTCAAAAAAGACAAAATACGTAAAATGTTCAAAAATGGGTTTTATAAAGAACAATGGTTTAAATTTTCTAAAACGCAACGAAAGACGAAACGAAATGTACATATTTTTATTTCTACTCCAAGAATGTTTTTCAAGTTAAAAATTGTTATATTATAATATAATCATTTATAATTACTTTTTCAGTTGTTGGGTCTAGAAAATTATTGCAAGAATGTTAACAAAAAATACTTTAATTAAATTTAACGAAAATAGAATAGAGCAACATCTAATTAAAACATGTTTTGTATTTTACATTTTGTCTGTTTTACCACAATATTTGTCTCAAAGTAATTTACAACAGTTTAAATAAAGGCAATATACAGAAGAGCCACTATTGGGATCTCGTAAATGTTAGGAGCTACAAAGAAGTTTAAATTAGACAAATGGCTCCCCTTTCTGAGACCTATTTAGTTATGTTTTAATTATTTAAAAAAGTTTCATGGCACGCTAGATAATAAACAAAAATCACAATGGGCATTTTTTTTTGTTAAATTCGATAATAACTCGGTTATACTTGATGGTACAAAAATATTTTTGGGGTGAAAGTTGTGGATTTTTTTACGCACTGTAAAATGAAAACATTCATTTGTTTCACAATTTTTTAAATTCATGGCACTCTATAGCTTCATGAGGACTTTTTAATGAATTTTATTTGTTGTAAGCCTAAATATGAAAATAAATACATTAAACCTTATATTATTGAAAAGAGGAAAAAAAATGCTTTTTCATGAGGTCATAGCCAACTATGGTTTCTATTTTAAAAAATGCAAGTTTGTAATTTACCTAAGATATTTAACAATATTGAAAAAAATGAATGTTTTCATCTTACAGTACGTAAAAAAACCACAATATTTTCCCCAAAAGTATTTTTGTACCATCAAGTATAACAGAGTTATCAACGATTTAAAAAAAGCTCATTTTGATTTTTGTTTATTATCTAGCGTGTCATGGAACTTTTTAAAAACATTAAAGCATCACTGAATAGGTCTCAGAAAGAGGAACAATTTGTCTAATTTAAACTTTTTTGTAGCTCTTACCGTTCAAGAGATCGCAATGGTGACTCTTCTATGTGAACCACCCTGTATAATTTGTATATTGTGAATTTCATTGTGTACTAAATGGGACAATTAATAAATTATGTAAGGAATTTAAATAATAATCTTAATCGAGTATTGCCTAGAAAATCTAAATAGTCAATAAGAGTAGGTAATTTATTTGTTTGATTTTCATAAATTTGCTGTTATTAACGGTTTATTTAACAAAATATCTAACAAACATTATGACAGGCAATGTAAATCGCGCTTTAAACCGTAAAAAACAAACGTATAGGTACCTATCTTAATATCAAAGAACTTACATACATGGAAGATAAAATAAAAAGCACTATTTGTGTATTGTTCTTGAATGTATTTTCCAAGTTTCCGCAAAAATGCGGAGATATATCGAGCGAGGTAAGAACATATGCTGTAACGTCTCTTGAGGTAAGTCACGAGAGTTCATATCATGTGAGATAACGTAATAGAATCACGGTGAGTGCACGTACACTATGCAGCTTTATTTTAGTGAAGTTCTTTGAATAGGTACAACAAATTGAATGAGGTAAGAGTACTGTGTATGGGATTCTGCGAGGTGGAATATCAAAAAATATATGAGGAAGAGTTTATAAGCAACAATTTTAAAATGTTGAAAGAACGAGGCATATTCAAAAAGTAAGTACCAGTTGAGTACCTATTAAAAAACCAGGATTTTTTTTTTTTTTTTTTGGATTAATTAGATTTGCCTACCTTAGTTCTCTACCTAGTTTTTATCATTACTGAGACCTTTATCATAATGGGGCAGTAGTCTATATACCTTATTTATAGAACAATCTGTGAAGATAGCCACTCCAGCATTGCTCCTTGGACGTCATCATGGCTTTCCTTGAATTCGCACGAAATTCAAGAATTGTTCATTAAGCAATTGTGGCAGTTATTCTAAAATTTCTAAAACTGTACCCATGCTGGATATCAAAGATGCTCTATTAGGAGTACAAAAACATGCATGCTTGTAGTGCGCTAACGTTTCTTACAAGATACAGTGAGGATGGTGATGAGTTCTTAAGCCATATGGCAGACAAGACATGGATGACCCATGTGACTTCGGCATTAAAGCAGCAATTTATAGAGTTAAGACACACTTTAGATTTAAAGCATCAGCTTTAGTCTGATGTACTGAATGTCTGTCAGTGTTTTTCAACCGGGGTTCCCCGAAACCCTAAGGTGCCGCAAAAAATCGCTAGGGGTTCCGCCGAAAATAGTGATGAATCGGGCTCCATCATCGCTTTGAGAAAGCCTTGCGCTATTCTCTTCGCGGAAATAATTACCTTTCGTTTGGTGCAAGTCCCATGTCACTAAATGGCTCCGTTCTCGAGATACATCGATTACAGCCAGGCGGAACAAATTTTATTTACAACACCCGTTATTGCCTTACAAAATCGAATAAATCCATATTCGTACTACTCGCGCTGCGCACTCGTATCCAACGGGTCCGTTAGACCGTTGTGCGTCTTCAAACATAAAAATATTTTTGTAATGTAACCAGCTATGATAAAAAAAGGTTTTCTTTTTGAACTTTAACTTTATAAAGGAGAAGGAAAGATGGTAACATTGATGTAAAATAATTTTAATGTAGGGATTCCCTGAGACATGAATATTATTTCAAGGATTCCGCAAGCGTAAAAAGGTTGAGAAACGCTGGTCTAAGTAATACGATGCTTTAAAATTCGAGATATAGCTGCCGTTGATAATATTTAGTTTATCTCGAAAGTTTGCAGACTCTTTTAGTTACGCTGGTGGATCGTGAGACCTATTTAAAAGATCGTTGCACACCACAGCGCGGGTTAGTCTACCCAGTATATTCTACTGGCCTTTTAAATTGCCTCTACCAACCTGCCTACGAAAGTTATCTTATTTTGGTGCTTAAATTGTATCAACGTTTATAACCTCTGCAATGCGTAAAAAAATTATATACATTGTCAAACTGAATCTTGGCCCGGTCAAAAAATATTTGGTCAGACGTGAAAAGATAAACACGAAATGATCAAAGATTTTTTTAAAATTTAAAATTGTATAAAAGGAGCTGGCAACTTTTTTTTATATTTAAGTCATATTTCACCCTGGAAAAGTGTAGTATATACTTTAAAATCCGTACGGCAATCCATTTGTAATCAAACAAACACAGGGATAATTTGATTATCTGCTGTTCGTTTTCGATTTGATGACGTTCTTTTGTCTTCTAGTGTACACACTGCCTTAGATTAGGAAACAATTTACCTTGCTTAAGTGTTCGGTGTTATATACACGGTATAATTTCTCGTAGACAATGTAGGATTAAGTTTATTGAAAGATCCTGACCAGGATTCTCTTGTGAGGTTGGATTTATGGCAACGTACAGTTATAGGATTATGCAATGAGCAGGAGGTTGTTGTTAGTCGCTTTTGATAAAGACGTTTTGATTATGCAAACAAAAGCGGATTGAGAATTGCCTAAGACACACAAACTTGGTATAATGTAATAGTTAAGAGATGCTTGAGAATCAAAAGGGCTGTTATAACTTTATTGATATGTTTAATAATAACGAAACGTTCAGGTTTCTAAAACTAAATTAAGCAATTTGAAACTTTGGCGTTGTCAGGTTTCTTATGATTTCAATAAAGGCGTCTGGAATTTGTAATATGGCAAAGCAATAGTTTCCTTTCATAGTTGCATATTACATAATGAATATGTTAGTTTAATTGCTAATTTGTATGTGCTATCCAGTTGGCACAAAATAACGTTGACTATATTATCGTGAAAAAAAGTACCTATCTATAAAAAGCAAAGCATAGTGCTCCGAGGCGGTGCGGAAAATTGCTCGAAGGAAAGTTGCTCGACCACAATTGCTCGAAAGGAAAATTGCTCGAATAACAATTGCTCGAAAGGAAAATTGCTCGAAAAAATTAAAAAATATTACATTTTTATAAATACAAAATAATTAAATGTACTAGAAATTATTTTTACATTTGTTTTCTTTGTCTCTATTTCCTTGAAAGCAGGTAAGTAAACTGCATGGAATTACTATTAAAGGGATTTGATTATAGATTTAACACAAAACGAAAATAGGTAGATCGCCCATAGGCAAAAATTGACCTGATGATGGTTTAAAAAAAGCGAAACGTCGTATGAAAAACATATTTGGGGATTTTGATTCCTTGCAAAAAGTGGCCACGAAGAAGTTTTTACAAAAATGAAATTCGACATCAAATGAAAAAGTTACGGGCAAAAAACAAAAATCCACGTTTATACTTTTTCTCGTGTATCTCAAAAAGTAAAAAAGCTAGATAAGTTCTGTTTGCGTCAAATTATTAAGCACCTGAATATACAACTTTGCCCTGATTTAACCGAAGTCGTAACTCTTACCGTTAACGAAATCCCCATAGTGGCCCTCGAAAAACTAGAACCCTGTATAATAATTTTCAACTTTCAATTTTTATTGTTTTTAAGAATCCCCAATCAGTCATGAATTTTAACTTCAATCAGCATTGAAAAAGTCATGGAAAAGATTCTCCTGCCAAGCTACTGAATTATGCAAACATCTCGAATTGAATAAAATTTTATTACAAGGTTTTATCAAATTAGCCTTGAAAATGATGTTAAAATGTATCGAAAATAATTCGACTGAAAAATGTGATCTCGTTGAATTCTTACACTTTCCAACGAGTTTCCTAATCAATAGAGAAATTGGAAGTGGTTCAACTTTTAATTAGCTGTAGAATTTTAAATGGAGAGTAGGAATATGATGAATAGTTTATTGACCAACTGTCCCGATAAGAAGTTGTGTATATTTTCTTAAATATACTTTTCATGGTTGTAATAAGTTTTATTATTATTTATTTGTTATGTTTTACTACTGCTAATATTTTAAAAGTCGCTGCGAATATTACTGAATCACTTTTATAGTTATTGCTAAATAGTATTCACAGGGCCGGCGCCAGGTTATTTAGCGCACTAGGCAAAACTTATTATAACGCCCCCTTTCACACAAATTTTCACAGAAATTAATATTTGAGACAGTACGATAATCGATAAACAATAAAATTTTATTTTTTAATAATGGTGATTACACATTTTTGCGCCCCCCCTATGGATAGCGCCCTAGGCGACCGCCTAGTTCGCCTTAATGGTAGCGCCGGCCCTGAGTATTCATAATTAGTTGAAGCTGT
Source organism: Elmis aenea (assembly GCA_947652605.1). Lineage (NCBI taxonomy): Eukaryota > Metazoa > Arthropoda > Insecta > Coleoptera > Elmidae > Elmis > Elmis aenea. The sequence continues at coordinate 4,990,660 of OX393577.1, read as the reverse complement.
AAAATAAAACCTATTGAATATACTTTAATTATTTTTATACAATTATTGAACTACTCCAACTTATTGTGTTTATTTGAGAGTATCATTAAATTTCCACTTCAGTTGCTCTTTATTCATTATAATAATAATAATTCCTAATAGATATAGAATCATTGCAGAAAAATCTTTGAATAATTTGTCTATTATATAAACTTATCACAAATGAAAACGTTATGTAACGTTTGCCAAGTCAGCTGAAAACAATATCCTTGTTAAGGGCGTCTATAGTCCAAACAAAAGTTTGTTGTTGCTTGCTAATGATTGTTATAAAAAATAAAAATATAATTGCATTTGAAAAATAATCGTTCTTTGTCACATAAATTAATTATCCTTATTATTCTAATTTTTTAATCAAAGAATAACAAAATTGTAATAGCAAATTAAATGAAAACCGAGATGTTCAAACTTACTAAAAACTTTGCAACTATTCTAAGCTGAACCAACTTTCTTTATTAACATGTATTGACATTTTTTGTTACGCAATACTTTTCAACTAGCTCAACCAACATAACGAAAGCTATATTCATTGCAAACACAACAATTATTTATTAATTAATGCAGGATTGATTAAATGTAGTTTGTTATTTTATGTATTTAATTAAATACATAACTTTTCCTATTAAATATTTATTCACTTTTAACTTTTCCCTGCGCCATGGGAATAAAATGTTGTATATAAATATCTAGGGCAAAGAAACATTGTCAAGGAATTTTGATTGACAAAAAAGAATAAAGTAGTAATCATTTGATAAAACACAAAAACTGATATCAGACGTCTCGATGGAGGCTACGATTTTATTCATCTATTTTAATGTAAAAAAAAGTGTAATTAAGTACAAAAATTATTTTTTCTACGACCACTAATGTAAATGACTTACAGTGCAGCCTGCATGCATAGTAAGTGAGTTATAACGCACGGTAAGCAAAACGCACATTTGTCTAGAAGTGTAAAAGTAGGCTTACGTCAAAATTGACAAGACAACGTAATCACATGTGTATATTAGTCAAAAACCGTTAAAATCGTAGGTATGTGTTCGTAGAAAAAGTAAGCTACATAAAACGAGTTGTAAAGCAATTACGCACTCGTGGAAATACGTAACTTTTCCACTCGTGCGTAATAAATATGCTTCTTACAATTCTTTTTATGTAGTATGCTATAATACACCATTAAAAGCAGAATAATAAGTGACCATGAAATTTTTTTCTGAGGATGAAAACAATTTCGTAATATAAAAGGAACAATAAAATAACAAAACGTCAATAGTCCAGTTTTAGTACAGTACAGAATTTTTAAATCTTATTATTCCTCAGAACTGCATGTTTGACAGATATGTATGATTTTGACATGATATATTTGCAAGAAAAATGATTGCAAAAATCAAATTTAATTGTTGTGTCCATATTTTTTCCTACAGACCTGGAGTTATACAATATTATTATCACCCAACTACAGGTCTTTAAGTAACGACAAAGTACCCAGTTGGAACTCAAAATGACACTGAACGAATACACAAAGTCTTTTACGATTAGACCCAAACACAGAACTACCATATCAAATTTCATAACATTGGGGTACTTTATACTTCAGCGCACCCGTTTGAGAGTTAAGTGAGATCCCAAAAGTTGTCCTTGAGTTTTAATCAATCTGTTTCTTTAGTAACATCATAATTTAGTTGTATAAAACGCTTCACATCGCATAAAGTGCACTGAGAGTTCTATGCTGGTCAATTTTCAAATGCAAAGCAAAGCACTTTATGCAACAAGATACAAGATGAGCACTAGTCAATGTATTGTCTAATAATACTCCTCTTACAAGAATATCGATACTTCTATCACATAGTTTGCTAAGTTTAGCGGCTTGAGTATCAAAAGTGTCGATTATTTAAATTGACCCCATTACCAGCACCCTGTGTATATAAAGAGCCAGCCACATTCTCTTTTATGCATTGATTTACCATACCAAGTTTAGTAATTCTAGTTTCAAGCATGTGGGTAGCCAAACAAACACTTTATATTGTATGTATTATATAACAGAAGACGAAACGTACACATATTGTAATTGCATTCCAGGCAATTTTCCTTGTAATTTCGGTTAGCAAACAACGTTATTCAAGTTTAATTACGCTTTTGTTTTAAAATAACATGTCTGTACGTTCTATAACTTCATGTAAAAAGGCTAACCTAACCAAATAACTGACATTAAAAAAAATTTTCCACTAAATTTATAAATAAGTCTATATTTTGTGCGTGTGTGTTAATGAATATCGAATAAAAATCACACTTGCTCTAGAAAGATGTAACACATATTCGACATCAAAATAGGTTTAAAAAAATTAGGGCAATTGTGGAAAAAACAAAATTGGTACCTTGCGACTAGTTATCGACAGAGTTTGGCTATACAGGGTGGTCCACTTTTTAGTAGCAGGACTTTAAAAGTCGATAGAAAAACTTAGTTTAAAGCGAATATTCCATATCAACATGGGTCCAAAAACACAGGATGTTAAAATTTTCGAAAAAATAACGATAATGTTTAAGCGTTTTTCAACCAGTAGATCAATTTAAACCAAATTTGGTATACAGAACCACCTTACAGCTTACCACAATCGGTGAAAATTTCAAGTCCTACAAGCAACCAGTGGCGGAGTTGTGGGGGTTCAGTTTCAATAAATTTTATAAAAAACTAGTACGAACATGTTTAAAATCAAACTTGTTTTTTTGACTCCGACTCCGACTCCTGATAATTTTAGTAGTTCGACTCCGACAAAATTAAATACTAAGACATTTTATGGTGTGTGTAGTATAAAAAAGAAAAATAAATATGAAGAGATTTCTTAAAGTTTGAGTTTAAATTTTGCGGCAAAGGACCACCTCGCAATTTTTTGTTGTACTCAGAGTCAGAGTCGACGCCACTGACCAGAAATTCCTCCTAAACTCCGACTCCGACTCCACAGCCCTGCTTTCAACGCACAATTTTTCACTGTTATGATTTGGAATTACGTTAACATCATAGGATTAGATTTAAAATTAGTAATCTTGTAAACATTATGGTAAAATATTTGTTTTAAAATAAGTTAATATTATATTGTTATTCTGCCTTCAATTTTTTTTTAATTGCAACTTTAACACTACATTCCGACCATTATAATTTACCGGTATTTCAAGTGTGCCGTAAGAGTTTTTTTTTTGCACGGGGTTTAATTATCTGGGAGGTTTTTTACACGGCGGGTTATTTGTGCGGGGGTTATTTGTCCGGGAGTTATTTGTACGGGGGGTTAATGTCCGGGGGTGCTTGTCCTAGAACCGTTATACACGTATATATTTAAACCATGGCCATGAACGACGAAATAGATTCAAGTAAAAATAGAACCATTATTATGTGACAACGTTACTTGTGAAATTCGAGTGTAGTGGAAATACCAATGTGACATTTTACACAGATCGAGCGTTGATATACGATATCGTAAATCACTTTTACTTCGTTAGTAAATGGAGACAAAGATAAAAGTATTGGTCACTACAATTCTTCTTTTGATTTTTTCAAAACATTTGGGCTATTAGTAATGATACTTTTAATTACATGAGTTGTATTTATGAGAATGAGAAAAAAATAAGGAATTCAAATAGGTCATTGCTAGTGTTTCTTCTCGCAGCAGATACAATTATAGGTATACGGAAAATTGTAAAATTATTTAAAAAATCTCCTATTACAAATAGCGTATTGCAAAAATATGAACAAGAATACGAACAAAAGGAACTGTCATTACTTTTAAAACCATACAGGGCGAGGCATCACTTATGACACCCCCACTTATTTTGTTATTGGAAAGAATTAGCAAAAAAGTTACGGCACCATATTTGTTTTTTTTTTTTAAATGGCATATTACATATTTTTTTAAACAGTTTGAAAGACATTTTCTCACACTTTTCAACGCACTTAACCTTTTATACCCTTACATAACAATTTTTTTAAAAGAAAATCGCAAAAGAACAACTTTGTTATAAAAACGTACGGTATTAATTAATTTACATTTAATTAATTTACATTAGTAGGCTTTGAAAATACAACAATAAGGGTGATACACATTATAAATATGACAAAAAAACTGTTTTTCGCTAATAACTCAAAGACCGGAAATGATAGAATATTTTTGAAAACGGTTCTGAGTTTGTCTTAAAAAACTGCACATTTTTGATTGTTTAACCGATTCTCTATTTTGACTATTGAACGACCCATGTAATCCCATCGAACTTGGACCACCCTGAAAGCTGAATCACTCGGTACATATAACAATTACGCGAAAATTGTAATCTGCTACCGTTAGCCTTCCTATTAGAAGTTGTTAAATTTGCAGTTTACATAGTTAAGCATTGAAAATTCATTTCATATTCCACTTTGAGCTCGCGAAACACCAACTTTAGATGCTGGAAACTGTATGCAAATTCATTATTTTGCACTATTATAATATGATACTCGTGTAGCAAATTTAGTTTTAATGTAACAATGCACTATCGGATAGAATAAACAAGACGCTAGCCATTGAGAAAACCTTTGGAATCATAATTCCAATACGGGACCAATGGGAGCGTCATGAAATAGAGCTTAATGGCCTGGTCTGGTATACGGACGGGTCAAAAACGCAAAATGGCACAGTCTGCGGAATATGGGGGTCAGCATAACTGAGACAAGGCACATCTGTAAGCGTTGGGCAGTGTGCAACCATATTTCAAGCCGAGGTGTATGCTAAGCACTTATGTGCAGAAACTATTAGAGATTTTAATAATAAAAGAATCTTCATAGTGTCCGACAGCTAAGCAGCGTTAAAAGCTCTTGGCTCGACGGAAGTGAACTCAGGACTTGTTCTGAACGTAACGTTCCAGGAAGCAGGAATAATGTTAAAATTGTATGGTGCCCAGAGCACACTAATATACCAGGGAACGAGAAGGCAGTTCGCCTAGCCAAAATTGGCAGCGAGACATTTTTTTTCGGACCAGAACCCGCAGTTGGTACATCCTATGGAACAGCTAAGCGGTGTCGTAATATATTGTCACACTAATATATTTCCTAAATGTGGTAACTTAACTAGTTGCATTACTGTTTACAAAACACCGTTTATAGGCCAATGTTACAAGGTACAACACAATGCTGTTTGTTTGTACTTTGTAGGTCTAATATTATGTTTCTGCAGTGTAAGTAAATAGCTTTACGTTAATCAGCACAAAGACAATGTATTTTCGTATTATGTTGTTATGAAGACCCCTAACTGGGGTAAAATATTGGTATAAATAAGCTCCCAAATTGAATGGAGGGATGAGTCAACAGTCATTAGTCAATAGTCAACAGTAGAGTTGGTCGTAGAGCAACCGGCCGAGATGGCCGTAATTACCCTGGGTCCAGTGAGTCACCATTCCGTAAGATCTGTTTGTCAATGTGTTCATCTGGTTCTTATAATAAATCTACCCAATTTCATAGTTATCAATTAGCTTCATTACGATTCCCGAGCTACCCCCCAAGCGCACATTGTCTAAGGTTTAGGCCTTAAGGCCGTTGTGACAATATTAATACGGGGGCATAATGCTTATTGGAAAAAAGTTGTAGGACAAGCTATCCTGTCAATGCTCTCCAAATAAAGAGAAAGAAGAAATGCTCAGGATGAGCAGAGTTGAAATCAGAGCAGCCACAGGACTCGTCACAGGGCACTGTGGGCTAAACAAACTTCTACATAATAGAGCTCTCAGAGAGCGACATATGCAGAGGATGTGGTGAAGAGGAAAACACTCCTCTTCACGTAATATACCAGTGTGAAGGATTCACATGCTATCGGCGTAGACTTCTAGGGATGGAAAAAGCCAACCAAGAAGAGTTAAGAAAAACACCCGAGTTTTTTGAAAAACACATTAAGGTTTATTCATTTAAGGGGATATCACCAGAGGGTACAATATACTAATAGGTCGCAGTACAGGAACCCAAAAGGGTTCAAATCTGTGGAAACAAGTAAATGAATAAATAATAACAATGCATTTACCTTCCCGTCGCTTTTCCGGTAACCGTCGTGTATTCTCCATACCAGCTCGGGTCCAGCGCTGGCAACTTGCTTGCCCACTTCGAAAAATTGCCCTATGGGGTTATTGTCCAAGGGGCTCTGCGGAGGCCCACTGCTTTTAAATTTTGCGAACATCGTCGTAGCCGGCATTGATAATTTTTAATTTTTCAGCCACTCTACACTCACGTAGCAAAAAAAACTTGATAGTAAACTCGCCGCTTCTAATTTTCAATCAATATTTTACTTCGATCATTTAACTCCGCTTGTCTCATTATCGTCAAAATAAAAACAAATCCGTATCGGAAAGACGCGTCAAATTTAAGATCCATGTAGGCTGCCAACTCGAAAATTTTTAGAACATAACTGTAATCATCTTTCAGAACGTGATTGAATTTTTATTGTCTGTAAAATGTACTAAATATATTACGAGGGAAATATTGAGGCAAGAGAAAAACCAAGAGTTCGTTAAAATCCCGATACAATTTTTATGACTGAAAGAAGAGAATGAATGATTGAATTATTTATTTTCTACGTTAGCAATGCTGGATGTCGTCAATGTTGTGTTGTTAAATTGAAATTTCCACCGTAATACCTGCAACAAAAACAATATATGAAATAGGAAACTTATAGTTAAAATGAATTTAATAAATACTAAAACCCAAACTTAATTATTATTGTACTTATTTATGAAAGTAATCCTGTTTTTTTTTTAGTATTTGCTTATAATTGTATGTGAAACTACGAGGAACGTTCAATACAAACACGTTTGGAGGTTGTAAGCATTTTTTATTTAACGATTTTAAAAGAAGTTTCCATTAACATTAAGGCATGAGTCGCATGGTGCACTAATCTATAGATTCCCTGCTGGTAAAATTCTTGCGGCTGTTTGCTGAACCATTCCCTAACAGCACACTTTACATCATCTGCGTCCGAATTGAACCGGCCGTCCTTTTAGTGACTTCTTAAATAGGCCAAATACATGAAAATCGCACGGTTTAAACCGTTGCATTCTTATATTATGATATAAACTTTCGTTGTTTATTTACAGAGAGACGTATTATAACTCTATCATTTATTTTTCAAGTTTATTAAGAAATAACTCTTATATTTGATTGTAATAATTATAAGAAGACAATATATGTCGTTTTCTCTTTAATTAT